>CM016566.1:1706119-1924717 GCA_003412495.2 Echium plantagineum | reverse complement strand
GTAACACTGACAATAAATTCAACACACCATGCTTTATTAGGGATTGCATACACAGAAGCCAATTACCTCGGTCTGGAGAAATCATATATGATCTGAAGATTGTTGTAGTTTGCTTCCTTTGCACATCTTCCTTAGAAGAAGAGAATCTGTGTGGTCAGTTACTATAAAAGCATTAAGTAACTTCCCCAAAACTCCTTCAACAGCGACAGCCACAGTTCTCCTTGGACTAAGGTCTGCATCACATATTCAATTGATGATTCACGCAAAGACATAATGAAGTGCTTCAAGTGAAAATCAAAGGAGGTATTGAGCTCAAAGTTTGATGAACCTAAGCAATAGACCTGATGAGACTTTTTCAAGCGAGACACACAATAATAAACTTTTTACATGCCAAAAGACACACATATATATGAGAGGTCATATGACTATTGATAAGGAATCGTTGTAATATCGGCATAGCATGACATATGTGGCTAACACTTACACCTATAGGCTATATTGAGGACTACTCGCACACAGAGTTACATGAAAAGAAAATACAAGCTGCTAAGGTCCACATTAAGTTCTTGAATGAACAATAAACCATTAATGAGCTCAAATGAAGAGCATAAATGGAATTGGTGATAAGTCGTGTAAAATGACGATAAATACATTGGTAGACAACTGTAATTATGACAATGGATATAAAATTCTACCAAATGTGAACCTATGGGGCAAATAGGCGGCCTTCTAAACTTCTGATGTTTGTCTTTCAATTGCTTTGCAGAAGACTTGTTTACCCCTGCCACCCATCCAAAAACCGTTACCTGTGAAATAAAACACGCAGAAGTAAAACTTAGACTGCTTTGACAAACCACATATTATCATTAGAATGAAGTTGGAGGGAGTAATAACAAAGGATAAATCTCGCCTTGTTGGCCATATTCATCTCAGTCTACGCATATCATTATGAATCTCATTATTCTTCCGTTCAACAGTTTCTATCTCAAATTCGAACACAATAGGTCATCAGGGTAGATTGCATTAAAAAAATATGATGACCTAAGTAACGAAGAGGGTTCGTGATATGAATGCAGGTCAAAGAAAAGCTCGAGACAATTTGTGATTAATGTATTAACCATACCATATATAATTAGATACTACACAATTCATGTTACTTACCTGCTTCATAATAACCATCTATCTCACCCCTCAATGCAGTCATGCTCCCAAAGATAGCATCCTCCTCCTCCTTCAATCTGAATATAGCCCATTCAAAACAATGAGTGAGCACAAGAGCAACAAGACCATTGTTATGCACAAATGACGCTAATATGCATAATATTGTTCGCAGATTAAACGCAAAAAACAAATAACCTCTGGCATATTGAATAAGCTTCATTGACTTCAAATTCAAGTTTCTTAATCTCCTCCTCCATCTCAGATTCTTCATCCTACAATGAACAAGGCATTTAAGCATAATAAACATATTTCTAGTATTTACGTGCCACAAAAGTAAAGTGTCAAAAACCTCAAAATTATTAGCACACTTCCAACCAATAAGCTCTTGAAGAGTTACGGTCGCTAAAAAAAAATTAGCAGTGTTATTGTGCAAAAAGAAAAAAATAGACAGCAAACCTAATTGAAAATAGTAACAGATCACACACCAAGAAACTCCACCCAAAAGTGTGTCAAGTGACGTAACATAGGTCTTTGATTTTACAGTTAAGTATAAACTGTCCAACCAATTTACTAAATATCATTAAATATAAAAGCAAACCTTTGATGGGACATGATAGGAAATGTGCCCCTAACCATGTCCCAGTTCATAGGTGACAATCACATGTATTTTGCTCTCTGACCAACACTAGGGCTCAATCTAACATTCCCTCAGTACCCTACTTCTGAAGGTCTGTCTGATAAAATGATCTTAAGTACTTATCCTCCTTACTATTTTATGGATTGCACAAGAAAGATGGTCGTCCTTTTGAAGTAATCATTGTCCTGCATCATCTTACCAGCAGGACTAAACACGTCAAACTTGCATCAGAACTGAGATGGTTTCCATTCAGAGACCATCCGTTACAAGCTAAAAGCTCACCAATGCACAAAAGTGAACTTACAGACTTAAACAATTGCACGGTTAAAATTTAATATGGAGCCAACAAAACTTAAATGCCATCTAATTAGTTTCTTTTGAAAATACTCCCAATGGAAACAATCTAAAATTTTACACTACCTTTCTACAATCAATTCCATGCCCTTTCCCTTGTCTACATCCTTTTATTTCCTCGCAGAAAAGTTCATTTCTCAAATAAATCATATATACTGTATCATACTTCGGTAATGCATCCTATCAACTTTTTGATACTTTTTTAGTAGCTAGTACTTAAACTAAGTTAAAACTACCAATCAGACAAATTGCACACAGTAAATATATTAAGCTTCATCACATTCTGACAACGAATCTATCTACAAAAAGAAAACTCGGAAAATCTTCTGCAGTGCATTAATGCTATATAAATTTCACACCTGTGTGTCCATAATATGTCTCTCTTGATTTCATGAATATGTTGAGCAAGGGACTTTCCTCGCTTCACTATCTTCTGGATATAACTTGTGTTGCGCTCATGCTCTACTTCAAGCTGCATCTTTCCTTCTTCTTCCCTAAACCAAATGCTATTGACTTGTAAGTTCAATAATCTCAAGTAAAACATTTGCACTGAAACAAATAACATCATATAAGAGAACTACTCATGGTTAGAAATGATTATTTATTAATGATATAACAACAACCCCCCCCCCCATACTGCGCTTAGGCAGGGCCTCTTCAGAGTATTTGGTGTGTTGATGATCAATTATTTCTCCAGCAAATTCTGACAAATACCTTCGAAATCCAAGGAAAAAAAAACAAGCAGACAAGTAGAAGGTAGATCACCAGGTAGATATTAATTTCTACAAATGCGGATATTTTAGTGAACATTCAATAATAACGAATATGGCCGATTTAAATTTTTCTTTCGCACTGATATAAAAAATGTTAATCAAACTATTATGAGTCCGACTTATATGAAGATACCAGGAAAGACTCTGCTCCAGATCTCTCTTTTTCTCCTCACTTCAGATGTCTTGCTAAAGATAGAATCAATTTGCTGCCTCTTCTCTCCAAATTTATCTTCCCACCTCTTCATCTCTTCCTGCCGGACATAGAAGAAGACAAGTTCAGTCAAGTCAAGTCAAGTTAACCAAATCACAAAGATTATGGTGTACATACAAATGAAAAACTAAATATCCAAATCAGAATGATGAAACTATGTGTGACAATGATGAATCTAAAGATCATTGTATGTGAGTTCATTATTCAACGAGTTTTTGGAGTTGCATGAATAAGGAAATAATGCAATTAGAAAAACATCAATTATAAAATTGAACTAGCAGAAGGTAGACCAGAATATATTATACAAACTTTGTGCCCCTTTTCAGCTAAAAACCTAACACCAAACCTATTTCATTCATTTCTTCACAAAAGAGATGGCTATACAACTCATTAGTTAGGGTTCAGGTAATAGGGCAGGCTGCTTTTCTCACAAAGAGATGGCTATAGTTGGCAAAAAGTGAGCACTGTTAGTTAAACACAATGACATACATTTTGCTCATCTATCTTTTTCTGGCAAGCAGGAATCCTTTTCTTTAGTTTCTCAATCAATTTTGTTTTCTCTATAAGTTGCCTGTCTACATCATAGACCCAGGCCCAAGCCAATTTCTTCTTCATCAATTGCACATGTAGACTGATTTCTTCAACTTGCTCCATGCTCTTTATCTTCTTTTCCAAATCCTCAAGCTCAAGCTGCACTGGCCTGAGTGATTTCTCCAGCTGACCGACAACCTCTATTGCAGCATCAAGTTGGTTGTCAATGTCCTTTAATAATTCTTCTAAGCGTTGCAGTAGCGTTGCTTTATAAAAAAACTGCATAAGATAGATTTATGACACCAATGAAGAGTGAAATTACACAAAATACTCAGAGCAAGTCTGAACAATTACTCACTCTGATATTGACACAATGCATATCTATAATCAAGATCAAAACATTATAGATAAGAAATAAGTGAATATGATTAAATGGAAAAAATGATAACTCAAAAAAATCACAATTCACAGGAAGGCCAACCTTAAACTTATCTTTGGCATTTCCAGAGTGCAGAAATTCTCTACTTTTGTCTTGACTCATCACAACACATGGATTTTCAACGTCAATCTGCAATAGGATGTTCAAAAGGATGCAACTTATAGTCATACATAATCACTTCTATTAACAGATAATATGTAGGGGAACTTTCAAGTAAGCCAAAAATATAATGTCAAAGAAGACAAAGTGAACATAGGCACACTGCTATCCATGATAAACTAAGAGAAGCTAAAGCTCAGTCAAAGGGAGTACCAAATTTTAAGTAAGAAGGGCAAGCCATATCCTTTGATAGTACTAATATAGGGGAGATCTTAAAGCAAAAATAATGTTAAACCTGAACACCATAAGGTTGGGGCTTTTCTGATTCTAAATATATATTGAAAAAAGAGTTCTAGAGGGTTTTGTATGAGAAAGTTATGGGGAGAAATGTTGCTGACATGAGTAATACTGGCGATAAATTTAGATACAATACACAATTAGTGAAATGCAAGGTTTAAATTGCCATTAATATCATAACAAAATCAACCATGATAACAATTCCATCAAACAATGATGTCAGAGAAATTGCATATATGAAGCATATGAAAGAAAAGAACTGCATAAAATAGATACAAAAAAAAACTAACATTAAAGTGAACTATAATCTCTTGAAGATCTTCTTTTCGGCCAGCCACCTTTCTCCCTGTTCAAATGTCTCAAATAAAGATAACAAAATTCAGCTCTGAATGTTGATCATATTTGTGGTGTGTAACGACAAACTATGACCTCTCATCAGCTAGCAGACAAAGAAAGAGAATAGACAGCCTATTCTATGACATGTATAAAGAGAGGTAACAAATCTAACAGACGGTCTCACAATTATAGTTGGTCACTGTTCATTTAGCAACAAACTCAGTCGTGAGGAAATGAACTCATTAATTCAGGTAGTTATCAACTTAATATAATGACCTTGTATGATATCAAGGCGGAACAGCAATAAGCATAACTATGGCTATCACAATACAACATCACTACTATGGTTCCTGTCTCTTTAAGTCCCTTCAAATGTTAATAGCCCTTTAACTTTCAGATAGAACGCACAAGGACAGTTCAAAGAGAGGGAAAAGGACTCAACTAAACCTTGGTAGTTCTTTAGAACTGTGGAGGTGCCTGATTCAGTAATTCTACGCTCCAGAATAATAAGGTCACCGTAAGTCTCGTGCTTGAATGCATCTTCCCCCTGATTTCTCAATTCCAGGTGAACTAGAGCATAGCTACATAAGAAACAACTAGTTGATTGTGTCACTAACTCAAAGGATAACAGCATCATAAATGAATCCATACAGAAGTTACAGAATATAGTCTACGTCGGATGGATGTACTATGTAGTAATATAACATACGCATTATGGTCAAGACACCCACCTGCATCCAGTCTTAATAAAATCCTTCATCGTATTAGCCCTCTGTGTGCCTTTAGCTCGGGACCCAAACGCAACACATAGAGCAGTCAATATTGCACTCTTACCACCTAATCACACAACAGCAAGACATTAACTGCCAGAATTCAAAACAAACTAAACCTAAATTGCATAAATAATTCATAACAAACTAAACCTAAACTACAGAAATAATTCAAAACAAACTAAACCTAAACTACAGAAATAATAAATTAGGCAAATTATGCCAAATAAATTTATACAATACATCATGTCTAGATAATTCAAAACAAACGAAGAATAAATTAAAGAAATAACTGATTAGGCAAATTATGCCAAATAAATTTATACAATACATCATGTCTAGATAATTCAAAACAAACAAAGAATAAATTAAAGAAATAACTGATTAGGCAAATTATGCCAAATAAATTAATACAATATGTTGATAATCAACTATTTTCATAAAATAAATCAAAAGAAATAAAACATAATACGATCATGATATGCATAATAGAGCATACTTCCGTTTTGGCCAGTGATGAAATTGAGGCGATCGCCGAGTTCAATTTCGAGGTTACTATGGCACATGAAGTTTTCAAGCCGGACCCGGGAAATTATGCCCGCTAGACTTCGGGTCGGGTTGTGAAAAGCCCTAGGGTGTTCCATTGCGAATTACTGGCAGAATATGTTCTAGAAGCTTTGATAAATTAGGAAAATGTTTGGGATAATGATAAATTGATCGAACGAAGCAGAGAGAAGCTATAGAGACGGAGAAGAAGAGTGTTTGGGAAGAACAAGAAGAGGCGGGAGAAAGGTTAAGTGGTGAACTACAAAAGGCGGGAATATTATTGTAATGACTAATGAGCGAGTGGCAAAATGTGAGCTTCAGCCGAGCTAAATCGAGTTGTTCAATTAGGTAGATTTGGTTGTTAAATCGAGCCTTGAACTGATTTCTAAATTCGTTAATTTGGTGTGCTTGTATCATTACTACTTCACAAATAAAAAAAATTAATTGTAAATTTTTTTGTTATGAAAATTAAATTATAATTTTTAATGATTTCAGCTAGCCATGTGCACGGTTCGGTTCGGTTTTGGACCCAAAACAAAATTTTGAACCGACTTAATCGGTTATATGGCAAACGGAATCGAAATCAGTTCGGTTTCAAACGGTTCGATTTATATCGGTTTCGGTTATGGGCCTTTTGTTTTTTGCCTAAATTTGAGCCCGCTTTTAGCCTTGAATTTTTTTAGTCCGTTGGTTCCTAGCTAACATTAGTATTATTTTTACACTTAAATCTGAATGTGATTAGTATTATTCATAATTAAGTTCTAAAAGTAAATCTATTTTATATAAGTTTAACGTGCTCCTTTTAAAATTAGTTTCAAAATTCGCATACAAATTTGTTACACGGTATCACTTTTCAAATATATATATGTATCCATATATTATTAACTTAAAATATATTTACTAATCTATTATTATATCATACTAATAATGAACAATGTTAAATACTCTCACTAATTATCCTTTACTAAGCTTAATTTTGTCTACATAAAAGTAGTCATTGGTTCGGTTATGTTTTAATAGGTTCTCCCATAAGCCGAACAACATTAATTTGGTTCCCCTCAAAGACGGAATCGAAATCGGTTTGATTCCAATCGGTAAAAAAAAAAGTCGGTTATTTTACGGTTCAATTCCGCTTCAGTTCGGTTTCGATTTTCCTCCACACCGCTAATTTTAGCTTAGTGTTGTTATCTTGTTATGAATATTTATCTATACTATTAACCTCTATTGCAATATAATGATTTCGTTTACCTTGTTCAATAATATGTATTTACTTATACTAACTACTCCGCTCGTTTAATTAATAAATTTTTAAATTTTTTTATCGCGATTAAAAATTCGAATTCCGCTCGTTTATACCTTGAGTAACATTTGGGGAGTATCCTTGGACCAGTCACAATCCTTGGACTAGTGTGTATTGTATCCATAGGTACTTGAGTTTAATTCACTTACAGTATTGTATACTTGCCTCATCGCTAATTTACAAAAAAAAAAGTATTGTATACTTGAATTTAATTCACTTAAAGTATTTTACATGAAAAATAAGTATCATATAGTCTTTCAAATTATATTAGTTAGTTTATCATGAAAAAGAAAATTAATTTTATTACGATAAACTACAAATTAACGTGATGAAATATTTTTAATAAACAATCTAATTACACCATATTTATACTGTTAAGATGCACATCCCACATCGGATATCTGTGTATAATATTATATATTTCTTGTTTTGTATTATCTTGATTACTATTAATAATTAGTTTATACATATTATTTTACATTTTAGTAATAATTAATTTGTTTTCAATACGATTGAAGTTCGAGCTCGACTCATTTATTTCTCGAGTAAGAAGGAGGAGCGTGCTGGCATGTTGATCAATTGAATATAATTGATTTAGTGATAGAATGTCCTTGTCGATAGGGATTGGTTGAAGAAATTTAGTACCAATAATATGTGGAAGAGCGGACTGATGTAATACATAAAGAAAGTTCAAATTTGATTTATGATTGAATTTTCGTTTTTTAATTCAAACAATCTCAAATTACTCACAAGTGTCAGATACTCCTTAACAAAACTGGAGAGGCCTAACTTATTGTGAAAAATCTCTCATAATATACCTAATTATTGTTTGTTCATTTGTAGTTCGATATATTAAGTTAATGTATTGATGACCAAATAAATTAAGCATGAGATATTGTTCCGCTGAGCTATCTCATCGTCCAAAGACGTCTTAAATGAATACTTTCACGACATGTTATGTGTATGTTAGGCAGATGAAAGTGATGGCTATTTCCCTATAGGATCTCAAATTATATCGTCCAAGTTCCAGTGCAAGTAAAACAAGGACCTTGACTCTCACATTGGACCCCGTTAGAGATGTTGATGTGCAGCAGTCAAGTTGGACTGTTAGTCACAGCCCTTCTTTCTGCATTATGTACAACATCCCTCGCCCCCGTCATCTTTAGTCTTTACTTAGTAAAAAGTTATGGCAGTTGGATTAGCATTGCCAACTTCCAGCGGGGATTATAATGGTCGATTAACGTTGTTTGTAGGATTATCTTGTTTGATGGCTGCCATGGGAGGGGTTATCTTTGGATATGACATTGGAATTTCAGGTTCTTTCGACTACTCTCATTGTTTTTCTGTTTCAATCTGTCAAATCCGCATTAAAAAAAGTACGATCATTATTGAGCACTAGTATGTATTTTGCTAATTTCGGTATCCTCATTGAACTCTTCGATTTGTATGAAGGGGGAGTTACTTCGATGGAGCCTTTTTTGGTAAAATTCTTTCCAGAAGTTTACACTAGAATGAAAGAAGATACTAGCATTAGCAATTACTGCAAATTTGATAGCCAACTGTTGACGTTATTCACATCCTCCCTCTACTTAGCTGGGCTTATGGCTTCCTTTGTTGCTTCGTATGTTACTAGAGCTTTTGGACGAAAGCCATCAGTTTTGGCTGGGGGAGCTGCATTTCTTGCAGGTGCAGCTCTTGGAGGTGCAGCGTTTAATGTTTACATGCTAATATTTGGTCGAGTCTTGCTTGGAGTTGGTGTTGGTTTTTCTAATCAGGTGAAGTAATCATGCTTAGAAGAAGTAAAAATAGTCGCGAATTGATCAGTGGCGTGCTGTTACCATCTAGGAGTATTTTTCTGCTAAATCTTGTACTGTTATCTCTTCTTATATGCAGGCAGTGCCCGTATATCTCTCGGAAATGGCACCTTCCAGGTATAGAGGAGCTATGACCAACAGTTTTCAGCTATGTGTAGGTTTTGGAGTATTAGCTGCAAATCTCATCAACTATGAAACTCAGAAGATTAAAGAAGGCTATGGATGGAGGATATCCCTAGCTATGGCTGCTCTTCCTGCGTCTATTTTAACAATAGGAGCGATTTTCTTGCCAGAAACCCCAAACAGTATTATTCAGCGAAGCAATGATGACGAAAAGGCTAAACGAATGCTGCAAAAGATCAGAGGCGTAGAAGACGTGCAAATGGAACTCAATGATCTCATAAATGCTAATGATACTTCTAAAACGGTTATAAGTCCATTCAAGAACATTATGCAAAGGAATTACAGGCCTCAACTCGTCATGTCCGTTTGTATACCGTTCTTTCAACAAGTAACGGGAATCAACGTCATATCATTTTACGCGCCGATATTGTTCAGGACTATTGGTTTGGGTGAGAGTGCAGCTCTTTTGTCTGCTGTCGTGACCGGTTCCGTAGGCATTGTCACGACCTTCATTTCGATGCTAATAGTGGATAAGGTAGGGAGGCGAGCGCTTCTAATCGGAGGGGGGATTCAGATGTTTGTTTCACAAACTTTAGTTGGATGCATAATGGCAGCAAAGTTGGGGGATCAAGGGAAGCTAAGCAATGGATATGCTTTTGTGATACTGAGTCTCATTTGCATTTATGTTGCTGGTTTTGGGATATCTTGGGGTCCCTTAGGATGGCTAATTCCCAGTGAAATATTCCCTCTGGAGATAAGGTCAGCTGGACAAAGTGTGAATGTTGCTGTCAACTTTTTGTTTACATTTATAATTGGTCAAACATTTTTAGTAATGCTTTGCCATCTTAAGTCTGGGTTATTCTTCTTCTTTGGTGGGTGGGTGGTTGTGATGACTGGGTTTGTTTACTTGTTATTGCCTGAGACCAAAGGTGTTCCAATTGAACAAATGGATAAGGTATGGAAGGAGCATTGGTTTTGGAGCAAAATTGTAGATAAGGAGTTGAAGCCTTGAAGGGGAAGATCGAGGTCGAATAGATCGTACCTTATACTGAGTTACACCGTGTTAAGATTACAACATGTGTAATGTATCAAGACATTTTACATATGATTCTAACTCACTTTATTCTAATGATACTTATGATGTGCATTATTATTCATGTTGGTACTAAAAGTATACACCCTCCTTTCATATAAGCTGTGTGGCTAATCGTCTAAATTGTTACAAACATGACAAACAATAATAATATCGAGTAAGAGAATTATTGAATATTTAGATATTTCAACACAATTTGTAGAATAATATTAGGGAGACACTATCTTGATGAAGCACCAAGTAACATTGAACTCAAATATTAGCAAATCGACAAAACATTCATTCTATCTAGAATAGTCGAATGCAGGTGTCAAGACAATAACGGTCAACAGAATAAAGAGACTGGAAAACAAGCAGCAGTCACGTAAAGACATCTTCAGTTTATTTTAGACAAACAAACTTTCAAATATTTTGGTGGTCTCGTGTGCTAAAGATGCACATAAACATTAACAAACCCGAGCTAAGCTGTTGACGAAGGGTTGCAGCTCTGAATTGTCAAATTCCCCATATTCCACAGTAAACGAACAACAATCACGGGTCTTCAAATCATAGACAAATAGATGAGAAGTATATAGATCATCATCAAAAAGGAACCTCTCATCATTTCCTAAATCAAAAAGGATCCTCTCACCATTTCCTAACCAACATTTCGGAATCATATACAAGAAGTGTGCCTCTGAGGCCAACTCGTTAGGCGACAAAACCTTACTCAATTCATTTCTTATGGGTTCACCACTGATACAAAGAAATTGGACCCATTCTTCGCTTATGAAATCTTTCAGTAGCCACACTTCCATTGAATAGTCCGACTTGGGATACCAAACTGAAATGGAGTTCCCTTTAGGTAAATAATGTAAGTTCGGTAAACTTTCATAAGGGAAAGGAGGAAGTGAAATACGCTTGATGCTTTCACATTTAAGATCTAAAGCCAACATGTAAGTATGAGATGTTGGAACCCAATATATGAATTCTGTGCTTGTAATTGGAGAACTTCTACCTAATAATCTCATATCCTCTTCCGTTAAATGTGCCCAATTTAAAAATCTCCATTCCTCATCAATACCCACGGTCAAGATAGCACATCCAAAGTCAAAGTTAATTGGCTCGTGAGGCCGATGTAAAATCCTATATGCCGCAATGACTTTATAAACTTTGGACGAAGCTTCAAAAGCTATACCATAATGGACTATTGGTAGAATTAATTTAGGAAGTGCCAGCAATGTACGGGTAATTGCATTTCCAACATAATGTGTAGAATGAAGTTGCAAATCCCTGTTTAGAAACAACATCAACCCATTGCAAGCATAGATAAAATGTGTAGAAGCTATTTCAAATTCGAAACCACTGAGCTTGGCATGACACTCTCTTACATCCAAAATACGATAGAGACTCCTCTCCCGATAATGCAATAGGAGGGTACTACTTGCCAACTGAAAGTGAGTGCTAAGAAATTTAGGCCCCTCAATGATTCTGCGCCATTGACGACATACATACCTCATCACATTATAAAGTAGGTGAGCAGGAAGCCTTACAAGGATATCGAATATGATCTCCTCTGGAAGGGTTGTGATGACTGTAATGATTGTTCTCAATTGCATCTGCAAAACGCATATAAAATCTAAATCTCAATCCTTCAATGTATTAAATCATAAGGATCAATTTTTACTTGTTAAATCTCAATGATTGATTTCTAAATCATAAAGTTGCAGTTTGTACAGGGTAAAATATCAATTTGATCATTAATTATGATCAAATCAATTCATAAAGGTCGAATTTTTACTGGGTTTATTTTAATCTTCGTGTCTAAAATATAAATTTAATAGTTGCACAGGGTAAAATCTGAGTGCATCATAAACAAATTCGAGTAAGTAAAATCTGAATCCTGATAATTAATTGCGATAAAATCTGTTCTTAAAAAAGCACGAAAGTAAGTAACACGATAATCAAATACTTTTATATATACTTTTTCTGATTGAAATGAAGGACAGACTATACCTGGGGTTTTGGACAAATAATTTGGGACATTTGAGGACCTTCCATTGTTTAACTCCAATGGAGCAGACAAGCTTCCTCTCTACTTCCCAAATGCTGATTTTATACAAGTGAGAGGGATAAGGTTTTCAACCTAGTTCATTCAAATCAATTTAGGAGCTATTTTTAAATTTTACACAAAATGGGATTGTATATTAGTACATTTTTCAAATCAATTCTTTTTAATATATTTTTGGTTTCAGACTGAAGAGTGAAGACACACTCAAATTATTTAATACAAAAATTTGAAATAAATTAAGGTTTTGATTTTTATACTCAAAAAATTGATTATTACACTCCATTTTCTGTATTTTATCTTTCAATTTACTCTACAAAAATCTACAAAATGTGATAAAGTGGAATGTGGTTATGAAATTTGGAATGTAAAAGTAAAATATTATTTTATTTTAAAAAAAGAATATAAATATAATAAAATTTAAATGAAAATATAAAAATTGATATAATAAAGGTAAATAGAAAAGTTGAAAGTTGTAGAGTTTATCATAAAGATTCATAAATAAAATAAGTGGACCATCTACAAATGAGGAAACTCAAAATTAAACTTTTACTTCTATTTCTAATACTCCTCCAAAATCCAAATACTTGCTAAGGCTGGCCTAAGAATGCTTTTAGGCTCTTGCTCCATTATGTATTGGTGTGGGCAGCCTTTTCAGATTGAGTTTGGGTATATGTGGCCCAGGTGGTATTTTCTATTTCTTTGGCTAAACTCTAAAGCCTTAAAGGCTTTTGATTATATTGTTTTTATTTATTTTTAAAAATTTATCGCTCAATAACCATAAAAAGTTTTATTACTACTTTAATTTGTATGATTTCTTTGTCCGAAAGAACGACAAAACAGTATGGCCATTACCCATGGGCTACTAATATAGCAGTCACAACTCACATGGGTACTTCTAACTTCTAAGGTCATAGCATGACTCTAGCCCACGTTATGCAAGTCCAATATAAGAGGCTCGATTAATAGATTGTTGATGAGAAAATCGAAGACGTAACCTTTTAATCGTAATGTCACATATTGTCCTACCCTCGACTAGTGTTGTTGTCGGTCCGGTCCCGTATCCACTTTCCCGAGAACCGGACAGATAGGTTACTAGTTTTACCCTGTCCGGACCGTTAACCATATCGAATATATTCTTTGGACTGGTATCCACCCGATAACTTCTCAGGTGGATACTGGTCTAGACGTTTCGAGTATATCCGATAAAAACATATAGAATGGAAAACAAGCAACAGCCACGTAAAGACATCTTCAGTTTATTTTAAACAAACAAACTTTCACATATTTCTGGTGGTCTCGTGTGTTCAAAATGCACAAAAACATTAGCAAACCCGAGCTAAGCTGTTGACGAAGGGTTGCAGCTCTGAATTGTCAAATTCCCCATATTCCACAGTAAACGAACAACAACCACGGGTCTTCAAATCATACACAAATATATTAGAAGTATAAAACTCAGCATCAAAGAGGATCCTCTCACCATTTCCTAACCAGCATCTCGGAATCAGAGACAAGAGAAGTCTGCACCTGAGCCTAACTCATTAGGCCACAAAACCTTACTCAATTCATTTCTTATGGGTTCACCATCGATATATAGAAATTGGACCCATTCTTCGCTTATGAAATCTTTCAGCAGCCACACCTCCATTGAATAGTCAACTTGGTATACCAAACTGAAATGGAGTTCCCTTTAGGTAAATATTGTACGTTCAGTAAACTTTCATAAGCGAAAGGAAGTGAAATACGCTTGATGCTTTCACATTTAAGATTTAAAGCCAACATGTAAGAATGGGAGGTTGGAACCCAATATACGAAATTTGTGCTTGTAATTGGAGCTCGTCTAATTAATAATCTCATATCCTCTTCCGTTAAGTGTGTACAATTTAAGAATCTCCATGCCTCATCAATTCCCACTGTCAAAATCGCACATCCAAGGTCAGAGATAATTGGCCATTTCCCCCAGTCTTATGTACCGCAATCACTGTATAAACTTTGGAAGAAGCTTCAAAAGCTATACCATAATGAAGTATTGGTACAGGTAATTGAGGAAGTGCCAACGATGTATGGGTGATTGGATTTCCAACATAATGTGTAGAATTAGGTAGCATCTTCCACTTTAGAAACAACATCAACCCATTGCAAGTATAGATATAATGTGTAGAAGGTACTTGAAATTCGAACCACTGAGCTTGGTATGACACTCTCTTACGTCCAAAATATGATAGAGACTCTTCTCCGGAGAATGCAATAAAAGGGTACTAATTGCCAACTGAAATTGAGTGCTAACAAATTTGGGCCCCTCAATTATTCTGCGCCATTGACGACATACATACCTCATCACATTATAAAGTAGGTGAGCAGGAAGCCTTACAAGTATATCGAATATGATCTCCTCTGGAAGGATTGGGACGATTGTTCGTCTCACATGGAAATTGTTATGCTCAACACTTCTCAACTGCATCTGCAAAACGCATAGTAAAATCTAATTATGAATCCTTCAACGTAAAGTCATAAGGTTCAATTTTTAATTGTTAAATCTGAATGATTGATGTCTAAAACATAAATTATGATCAAATCAAATCATAAAGGTTTATATTTTTACTGGGTTTATCTGAATCTTCATGTCTGAAATATAAATTTTAAAGTTGTCCGGGGTAAAATCTGAATGCATCATAATCAAATTCGAGTATGTAAAATCTGAATGCATCATAATCAAATTCGAGTATGTAAAATCTGAATCCTGATAATTAATTGCGATAAAATAAGTTCGTAAAAAAGCATGAAAGCAAGTAATACGAGAATGAAGGGTAGACTATACCTGGGGTTTTGGACAAATAATTTGGGACGTTTGAGGACCTTCCATTGTTTAACTTTGTGATTTCTTTGTCCGGAAAAACAACAAAATAGGATGGCCATGGGCTACTAATAGACGGTATGCAAGTCCAATATAAGAAGCTCCTACGAGCCGAGTCGAGCCGTTTGGTTTAGCTCGGGTCACACATAACACTAAGTCACTAATCAGATGGGTAGTTCTAAGGTAATACAGTAAATGGCATGCAAGTCCAATATAAGAAACTCGACTAGTAGATCGTTGAAGAGAAAACCGAAAAACGTAATCTTTTTACCGTAATCTCACATACCGTCATTGTTAATATCAATATATATTTACCGTTAGGATGCTTGATTATTGAAAGGTATAATTTTTTATTTTTTAAATAATATTTTAATTTAAAATAATATTGATTGACTTTATTAGCTTGAAAGGTCATGGGACGTTAAGACTGGGAAATAATCATTCAGACATTTTAATATTTGATTATATTTTAATAATCAATCATCCAATTGATTTTGTACTTTCAGGTCAGGTGGAAGATAACAATTGAGGCATGTATATATAATTACATATGTATTGCACTTAATAAAATGGTTATAATATTCAATACTCATCATTATATTATAATTTATATTATCATTAATAAACTTTTATGTCAAACTAATAATTAATATAAATAAAAGAATTACATTCAACTTATTATTTAATTGAAAATCCAAAATCATTCCGGCAAAAATGAATGTTGAAATAAAGGAATTTTCATACCTAATAACCTTTTATGAAATAGTATTATTTTGTTAATCAAATATATAGAATACTAATACTACTAGAAGCAAATACTTAAAAATAAAAATGTATTCAAATAATATATATATTTCGTAAAGTAGCGATGAGATAGTATCGAACGAGGATCATCTGCTAACTAACAAAAGTATTTTTCATTAAGCTATTTGATAACTTGTATTCAAATAATATATTAAAAATAGAAATAAAAAACTTAAAAACTAATTAAAAGGACAATTAAAAAATGGTGGAGTATATCCTTAGACCAGTCGCAATCTTTGCCATATGACTTTTCTTTTTATCGTTTTAATATTCCCAACTAAACTAAACTTTAAATTAATTAATCCGTTGCTAAACTTTTCTTTACTACTCTTCTCTATTTGTCTCTCCTTTTTCGTTGCAATTTCTCAACTTTTGGTTTTGGGAAAGTCTCGGTTCATCCCAACCTCAAACAAAGGTAAAAATCGAATCTTTTTGTTGAATTTTTTCATAATCGATTATGATTTTCACTTTTTTTTATATTATTGAATTCAAGCATCATAAATTGTATTCAAATTAGTTTATATCTTTGTTTAAGATGAAGTATGTAGTTTAGTATTTCATTATTGTATAATCTCATGTTTTGAGTGTTGTAAGTGGTGTAATATGGTGAATTTGTTTAATATAGTTATTGAAAGTTCAATTCTTGAATGAAATATGACGTGAATATTCATGTTGGTGTGCTCAAAATTAGTTATACCTGGTTAGATGAAGTATCTAATTTGGTAATTAGTAAATATATAATCTCATGTTTTGTGTGTTGTTGATGGTTTAATAGTAGTATGGTGAATTGGTTGATATAGACTGTTAAAAGTTTAGTTTTTGCTTAAAATGGATGTGAATACTTATGTTGGTATACACAGAATTTGTTAAATATGGTGAATTGGTTGATATAGTCAATTAAAGTTTAACCCTCGATTGAAATTAGATGAGATCATATATGTCGGTGTACAGTGTACTCAAATTTTGATTTAATACGGTGGATTGGTTCATATGATAAGTTAAAGTTTAACTTCTGATTGAAATTAGATGTGATTGTATATGTTGGTATACTCAAAATTTTGATTAATATGTGTTGAAAGTGTAATTCTTGTTTGAAATGAGATGTGAATATGTATGTTGGTATACTCAGAATTAGTTTTTTATTTGAACCAGGTTAATTATAATTTCATAACTTGGTTGTATTTTGGAGTATATTGAATTCGCCTAGTGGAAGTCAATGCCTTCAGTCATCTCACCTGAGTGGCAAGAAAAGGCCAACGGTTTTTTCCAATCTTCTGGTAATCCTTCATCCATTTTAGCTCTTGATCCTTTTGCGTATCATACTACCTCAATCCCAAAAAGATTATCCAGTTTAACTTTCAGTGGGCAACTTTGAACTCAAAATGTTCTTGTATATGTTGTATAATATTTATTGAAAAATATATAGAAAGATGTTACTATAAACCTACTTTACAATTAATATGATAATTTTGATTCAAATCTAAGTTGCTCGTATCTATTAAAAGTACAAAGTTCTTGAAGTTGGACCAATAAAAAATCAAACTAAAAAATCTCTTTGAAGTGGATCGAGTAGTATTTTTGTTTGTTTGTGTTGTTTAACTCATGGAAATGATGCAGGCGTGAAGCTTAAAGAAGCAGGCCAGACCGCAGGAACAATTGTTGGGGAGGCTGCAAAGGATGCCAAGGGTAACGTTACTGAGGTTGCTGGGAAAGTTGGTTCCATTGTCAAAAGTAGGTGGTCGTTTCTTCAGCAGCCATCTACTAGACAAGCTATGCAGGAGCGTCTTGTCACTGCAGCTGCTAGTACAAGCTTTTTTTTGAGGAGGGGTTTGTCGGAGACCAAGGATAAGGTCGCCGTTGGAAAGATAAAAGTTGAAGAGGTTATTCTTCGCCTTCCCGAAGTTTTAATATTTCATTGATGATGATTTTCGTTTGATATAAGTGTTTGAAGATAAGTGATACTGCTGCATTGCTTTGATGGATTATCTCACTCTTTGTACCTTCGTTAATCCTCAAACAACCAAATATGAAGTTGATTTTTTTCAAGCTTCCCGGTTGCAGTTTGTTTTAGGATAACGAAGGTTAAACTTTTCTTCATATCTATGCAAGTAGATTATCATTAAGTTGAAAGATTGAGTTCATGTGTCATTATTTGATCATAAATATGTCGTAAGTGTGCCTTTGGATGTTGCCAAGGCCACACACAGATATACTTCGCATACATACGACTCTATGAGTGCAGGCATATATTGAGAACTTGATTAATCATGCTTCAGGTCGCAAAGAAGACGGCACAAAAGAGCAAAACTATCCTCACAGATATTGAGCGTTGGCAGAAGGTCTTTTATTCTCGACTCCCTATTCTTTTTTTCTTACTTTGTAAGTAGTACGAAGTTTGGAGTAACATTATTCCTCAACTGCTTTGCAGGGAGTTGCAAGCTCTGATGGTAAGTAAAACTTACATATAGTTCATCAATTCCGTAGGCAAGGTGGAAGATTTTTTGTATTAGATGTTGAAGAATGTCTACAGTTCGTTATATATTACTAGTTTACCTTACTAATCATTTTTAGGTTTCTAATGTCTTAATAGTATGGTCATTTATCTTCTAGAGCTAATTATTACAGTAAGTGCAGAATATGCTGTTAGAATTTAGTTGAGAAGATGACTTGCTAACCATAATTTCTATATATAGTTTTTGGAGTTCCAATAGAGGTAACAGTTCAGCGACAACAGTCCTCCAGGCCTATTCCCTACATATTGATCCATTGTGCAGATTTTCTTGTTCTGTCAGGTGATTTGATTCAACTAAAAACATAAGTTCGTACGAGTAGTACTTTACATACCCCAAACTTGTCATTATATGGAACTAATATGAATGTGTGGTGTTGATTATGTTAACTTGCTATAGGATTGAACTCACAAGAATTGTTCAAGTCTAATGGGAACAAAAAGGTTATTCTGGAACTGGTGTCCGTGTACAACCAAGGTATCAAGAGAAATAGTTCTTTGTTACTTTCCTATCAAGTTTTGGTTTCTCGCTTATTTTCATTTTTTCCATTCTCTTCAGAGCCCAATGCCTCCCTCCCAGATGGTGCCAATCCCCTAGATGTTGCAGCCCTGATAAAGTGCTATATTGCAAGCCTGCCTGAACCATTGACCACCTTCGAGCTCTACAATGAGATTAGAGAATCTCGTTCAAACATTAACATGATGAAAAACACATTAAAGAAGCTTACTACCGTGAACTACATGACCCTAGAGCTAATAACGGCACTGCTTTTCCGCGTTAGCCAGAAATCTCTTCTTAACAAGGTAAGTTTCATATTTTGAACTATCACCTTTTTGATGTAGAACAAGATGCTAGAATTATGAGTGCTTGAAGGGGGTATGAATAGAATAATTTAATCATTTAGTTTATGCAATCATTCACTTATTTCTTACTTTTAATTAGATTTTATTGAAAAGTGTATGAGTTGGTATCAAATTTAATACTTTTGGAATACACCATTCTTAACCATTTGTTGCTTCCCACTACGGTTAAATTCAATAATGTGCAACCGAGCAACTATAGTGTAGCTACTAGGTCAAATTGTTATGATATGCAGTCAACTTCACTAACATTCTAGTGTTTCCATTAGTCATATGCTTAGATCTTTTGAATTCCTGTAGATGAATGCCCAAAACCTTGCGGTGGAAATGGCCCCTCTTCTCATGTGGCAGCAAGGTCAGAGACCTCAAGTATACAAGCAGTTCTGGAATCAACCGAACAATACTCAGTCTAAGATGCAGAAGGATCCTTCTCCAAATTACATGGCTTGGGACATGTTGGAAGGTGATTCAGCTGACCTATACATTTGTTTGTTTTCTTATATATGAAGAAATGAAGTTCAGTGCAATCGAAGCATTTTGTGCTTAAGCTATGTCTGGTAGATTTGAATTTACTGCATTTCCTTACGCCCTGTCCTAAATTCAGAGGTTTTTCCATGCAGAAGAAACTGAGGGTGCGGATGCATCGACCCCAATTCCACTAGATGATGTGCAACCCCTAGACCTTGCAGCCATCGAGGTTATCCAGAGCTTGATTGAACATCACAATTCAATCTTCACCGATGCACATGAAACTATATGGAGATGATACGCCGTTGCACTTTTCCTTTATCTGCAGATTTTAGATTGAACATAAGCAATAGCATGTCAACGAGATCTTTAAATAAGATCATTTGTATAGTGCATTATCTTAACTCCAGAGTCGAGACTTGTGGATTTTTTAGATAGTAGTTTTTTTGTTGGGGTTCAGTCAAGTGAAACTCTTGGTCGATTTGGAAACAGTCTACCTATTATCACAGGGGTAAGATTGCTTAATACCCGACTCCCTTACCTCTTTTCGGAGGTAGTATGGTACATCTATGCTAAACATGGATGACATGTGCATGTTTGAAATGTTCAACAGTTCAGCTGTCTATATGAAGAAAAGCCTTGTTACTATTTATCGTTGTAAACAATTTGTTGTTTGGGGTGCTTACGAAACAAATACGACTACTTTGACCAGGTCTCTGTCTTTGATGATTGTTTGTTGAGGTTCAGTCTCGTACTTCGTTACACTCGAACTTATAATCTTGAATCTTTGTTAATGTGTATCATAACTTTCTAACCATTACTGATGTTCACTGTACAAGTTATACTCGAACTTATCAAAATTTACATATGAAAAATAGCCTTCAAGGAATATAATAGATAGGGTTTGGAAGCTTGAATGATCGAATGGACATACTAGAACCCAGCAAATCACTCCATTGATCTCCAGAGTTCCCCACGATTCGATATCCTTCTTCCACCATCTCAGTCCTTTTCTCCGACTTGAATACTATTGCCAGTTTCGCTAGGTCCTCTGGGTCCCTGCACAATTTGAAGAGAATAACGATCTGACCGCAGTTTCCTTTGTTGCAAAACAATAATCCAAATCAAACGTCGACTCTTTATTTGTCGCGAAGTAGCAATAACCATAGATACAAATAAGGGCAGGTGCATTAAAACAGATCCATTTTAACTTCTAAGAGACCAGAACAAGTATTTTGTGAAACATCCTAAGTTATGCAATGTTTAATCTGATGTTTATATAGAATGATGAATATCATTTAACATAAGGACTCAGTTGTTACCTCATTATCAATTTTTCCCAGTGATGAAACCCGGCTTGAAGCAAATTCTCGATCGTTATATCTCTGTGCTTGTTGTTGCGCCCAGTTAACAAGAAAATCTTATATCCTAAGTCGAGAACCTCTTGATAGAGCTCCAGACTAGCCTGAATAGGAGGCGCCGCCCCTTTCTCTACCCACTTATAAAACTCTGTGTGACCTAAATGCTCAAACCTTCAGGTGTAGAAGCAATGCGACATCAGAAATCAAGCAGTGCAAGTTCATCAACATTATGCCTAATGATTCAAAGAGACTCCCGCTTAAGCAAGGTAAGGCCGTAAGGGAGTTGGATAATACGCACCCTTACCCTATCATTAAAGGAAGACTATTTTCCAAGTGATCTGGGAGCGAAGTGCTCAAATAGTCAAATATACATAGTGGTAAATAAACAACACAAAAACTGCTAATATTCATTTGATCACCACATTACTGCATATTTCGAACTTCATTGTTGGTCGAGTGGTCAAAAAGATATTCCAAATTGTGTTAAGCAATTCACATAATTTGCATGAAGGCAAAAAGAAAAAGCAAAGAAAGGGAAATACTTGAATGGCCTCTAAATCTAATACAGGTAGGATTTCTGGACAAGTAGGCCAAGAATATCACCAAAGCAATCATCAACATGTTCCTCTGCCTTAGATTAGGTTCCCGTTTGTAAGGAGGTCGGATATTATGCAACCTTACTTGTTACTAAATTGACTAGAATGAAGTGCAAACACTACATACTCCGCAACTTGCTATAACAACGCGTCATTTTCAAATATAATTTCTCAGATCATGAAAAATAAAAAATCGACGAAATTTGATACCCCGAAGCGTGTTGATTGTACACAGGAAGATTAGAAAGCAAAGTCTCATCCACATCAAACACCCAAATATCTCTTCCATCACCACTCAATTCATGAGTTGCTGCAAAAGCTCTAGCTTCCTTAGATACCCTTTCAAGATCAAATTTGTAGCCTTTACCTAACAAATAATCCTTCACATAATTGTAACATTCTCTTGGAATTTTTTTCCATGGTCCTAAATTGTTGGCTTCCACAGCAAACCTCCAACTTGCACAATGCAATTGCAGATCTTCATCAACACATTGGTGTTCATTATTTTTTGGATATTTAATCATTAAAGGCCCTTTCCCATTATTTAGGTTGTGATATTCTTGACAATATGCTATATTTAACATAACCAATAAGATAATAAACCTTGAAAGTACCATTTTTTGTTTTGAATTTGTTTCATGCAACCAAAGGATCAAAGTTGTTGCATGTAAATATACTCTGTTTTTATATGAATCCTTCGGGGGGGGGGGGGGGGGGGGGGGGTGTTGGAATACACATAGGTAGATTAGATTGTGTGTTCCATAAATTTTCGTTTCAATACTTGAAAAATTAGTGATAGTAAATTTATATATACCACTTTAAATACATGCAAAGAAAAATGGAATTGTTCTTATCATGAAATACACAAATTGTAACATATACTATTCAAATTTTAATAATTGGAGTATATCAAGAGTCAGTCCCAAGATATAAGTCAACGGATAAAAAACTAAATTTCAAAGTAATGACCGTCTCTCATCTTCATGCAACCGAGTAAATGGACCATAGCTTTTTTTGTTTTTTTTCAATCGATATCATACAAGTAAGGAAATTTACACTAACGAGGAAGGAAAATCTACACTACACATCCGTAAATATTTTGACCCTCGTCACTCATCAGGATTTAAACTCATGATCTCCATTAAGGAGGCATGAGTCGATAATTATGGCAAGGCATGTGGTTAAAATGGACCATAGTTAGTTACCCACTCAATATTTCGGCAAAAAAATCCGACTCCATACCCTCTCAACTTAATTTCCGAGCAGAACCTTCTAAAAAAGTTTTGTTCAACACCCCACCCGAAACTAACAACGAAATTATAACGAAACACAAAATCCTCCTCACGCCTTACCATCGCACACAGAGCTAATCAATCAGGTACCATATATATTAATTATACACTCAATTTTATCATATTATCTCATTTTAATTTTCAATTTAATGAACAAAATTGATTTTTTTTAATTGTTTGTGGATTTTGTGTTATTACTTATTACAGTTTCATCAGTACTAGATTGTCGGGAGGGGTTTGCCGACGGAAAGATGAGCATCTCAAGGTCCGAGCCAAATCCAAATTCTGTTAATTTTATTTTTTTATCTTTTTGATATTTTAATTGTATTTTGGATATTTTAATTTATTTATTTGAATAAGATTGTTGTGTGTATGAGTTTCTTACCTGTTTGTAATTGTAAATGTAGCTGATTTTGAAGGATTTGTGAACCTTAGTCTTAGTGACCTAAGATAGGGCTGATTGTAGACGTCGTATGCATATAGTCAATCTAAGCTCATAATTCCTAAACCTTTGTTGTATTGATTTATTTCCTAAGATTAGATGTAAACAAATCAGTATCAATTATTCCCTAACTAACAGCCTCGCCAGTTTAGGTTTAATTTAGTATGTGATAAAACAAGTCTTCTATATATGTACATATGCTTAATGTGATAAAACAGCTTTAAACTCTTGTCTCCAGAATGGAAGTATCATCACCAATAAGAGAAAAGATTGAAGCAATTTCAGAAGATATCATCTTTGAACTTCTCTTGAGGCTTCCGGTTAAAACATTGTTACGTTTCAAATTGGTATGCAAAACCTGGCGCAATTTGATTATAAGTCAAAAGTTCAAATCCATGCATCACACTCTTGGTGCTGTATCTCAGATACTTATTTCTGTAAGAAAAAAACCCGAAGAAGAAGGGGGTAGTTTCGCAATGTGTTTCCACTCCAATGACAAATTAATGAGCGAGGTATCACCAGATTTAGAAATTCCTACAATTGGCAATCTTGTTGTAGTTGTTGGCTCTTGCAATGGAATCGTTTGCTATTACGATCGTTCTTCAACAATTTTCCTAAGCAATCCCGCAACAAGAGAATTCAGACAGTTGCCTCCTAGTTCCTTCCGATTCGAGAAATCGGGTTTAAGGTTCCCAGAATTTAAAGTTGGCTTTGGTTTTGACTCTTCAAATATTTATGATTTCAAAGTGATTTCTGTATTTTTTGTGGATAAGGAAATTAAAGCTGAGATGTTTACTTTGAGTTCTAACACTTGGAGGCAGCTTCAATGCGGGCATTTGAGTGGTGCACTTGGTGGGTATGTTTTGTTTTGCGCTAATTCGTTTCACTTTTTAATACAAAAGCCTGGAGATTCTGATGTGGGACAACGCGCCATTGCATGCTATGATATCCGCACTGAGTTGTTTAACACGCTGGACTTTCCCCCAAAACCACAAGATGATGAAGGGTCTTTTGGTATGTTGATGACATTTAAGGGATATCTATCATCAGTCTATTCATACTCTTTGCCTATGAATATGCTGGAAGAGAAGTCGATGGATATATGGATAATGAAGGATTATGGTGTTGTAGATTCGTGGACGAAATTATATAGAATTAGACTGCCGGTGGCCATGGCGTTATGCTTTTGGATGGATGGACATCACTTGTTAATACTGCATTATATTATGAGGAAACTTGTTACATGCCATCTCAATAGTCTCGATCGTATTCTTGATGTAGAGAGTATCGAGACTTCTAGGTGGTTCCTTCGAGTTGTAGTTTATAAAGAGACTCTTGTTTCACTTATGCGACACAATTGTTCATTCTATAACCTTATTTTGACTTGATTGATTTTAATTTGCTTTGTGATCGTATTTTCTGGATATAGTTGTTGGATGTGTTGTTTTAGAACTATATTTCTTTGTATGATATCGTTAATTCTTGCCTACTTCCGAGTATTTTGAGGGGTTGTAAATTTGTAATATATCTACTAGCCTATTTCCAAGAAGCACCTTTTCGTCTTCTTCCTTAAAAAAAAATATACGCTCATCTTAAGCGTCCCCGCTTGGCTAGCCCATCGCCTAACTGAGGAGGTAAATCGGGAATGTGTCTCTAGCGGTTCGCTACTCCACCTCAAGAGTGCCCAGACTCTGAGTAAACATCCACAAGCAGGTACTCCCTTGAACAAATGCAAAGTTACTCATGCACCTGTCTTGGATCGAACCCACACACTTGTGAAGAAGCACGCTCTTATAGCGAAACCCGTGACCATTTGAGCTATACCCGTGGGCTTTTCGTCTTCTTCCTTGAGTAGTAACTAACGTCTACTACCCCCAGGCCCCACCTCTAAAAAATGGATTGGGAGGAAAAGATGTTGGTATTAGAAGTAAGGGCAAAATCCAAGAGGATTGTCAATCATTCCAGAAATGCTCACTTAAGGAATGAACCGGATGCAAGAAAGCCTTACCCTTTCACTTCATGACTACAACAGAAGCTGTCAGAAAAGGGACAACAAAATCTTCCTTGGTGTCACTCAGGGCAATGAGCCTAAATGGTACATTACGGTGGCGGCCATTTATGGTGCTCATTCAACTATTAATGGAACCATCATTCACAAAGGCGATGACGGTCGCAACCTTGACTTGCAAAATATTTGTTCCGGGATTCTCACGGCTCTTCTTATCGCCAAGAGAATGAATAACCATAATATTTTTATGGGCAAATGGCTCCTGACATCACTCGCGTTTCAAAAAAAAGCCAGTTAGATCACTCATGTTTCAAAAACGCCAGTTAGATCACTAATGTTTAAAAAGTCACTCATTCGGGTCACTCCATCAGATTTTTGGAGGGTTTTTATGTCCAAACACATTTTTTCTTCTCATAAGCACCCAATTTAACTCTTATTAATACATTGACCTCAATTTTGAGATTACAATTTTTTCTGATTTCTTTTTTGATTTTTTCTAAATATTTTTCGGATTTTTTAATTTATTTTTCAACCTTTTAACGATTTCCTTTTTTTCTCAATTTTAAAAATCGAAAAAGAAATTAAAAGAAAAACCAAAAAAATGAAAGAAAAAAACGAAATTAAAAAGAAAAACCTAAAAAGAAATCGAGAAAAAACCAAAAAAACCAAAAAAAAATCGAAAAAATCGAAAAAGAAATAAAAAAATAAATAAAAAAAGAAATCGAAAAAGAAACCGAGAAAAAATCGAAAACGAAACCGAGAAAAAATCCAAAAAGAAATCGAGAAAAAATATCAAAAAAGAAATCGAAAAAAATTGTAATATCAGGACTGGAGTCAATGTGTTAATAAGATTTAAATTGGATGCTTATGAGAGGAAAAAATGTGTTTGGACATAAATACCCTTCAAAAATCTGATGGAGTGACCCGAATAAGTGACTTTTTAAACATTAGTGATCTAACTGGCGTTTTTGAAACATGAGTGATCTAACTGGCTTTTTTTAAAAACGTGAGTGACGTCAGAAGCCATTTGCCCTATTTTTATTGTTACTGATATTTTTATCTCGCAGGTTTGGTTAAGGTACTTCCGTTCTCTCCATCAGGACAGGGACTTGATTATTTTGCTTAAAGAAGACTCAAGGAAGTGTTGTACCATCTTTTGGAAGCCGACAAATGCTGGATGTCATGAAACTCTTAGAAGCATTGTTATTAAAGATTTTAATTCTATAAACAATTCTATTATTTTGGATCTTGAATGTAGTGGCATCATTAGCCACAATACTTAATTATTTATGAAATAGTTTAATTATCAAAAAAATAAAAAAGTAAGGGCAAAATAGTTTTCTTAGAGCATTCGCAACAGATTCCTTATAAAAGTTCCCTAAAATTAACTCCTCATACTACTTTTTCAAATTTAGAAGTTACTTTTAACATTACATACAAAATCAGATTACCTATATTTTTCCTTATATTATAAACTTCAATGCAAAAACAAACAAAAAAATAATGCTAAAAAGACATATTTTAATATTATGCATAAAAGGTAAAAAGTAATTATGAATATATTTTAGAAATAATTTAATAACATTAATAAAAAGCAAAGAGTAACAATGGTGCACAAAAGAAACTTTGCACCAGGTGATATATACACCAGGTGGGCTTTGGCTCAAAAAAAACATGAGACCCATTATAGTTTAGGGAATATGTTGGAGTAACTTTTTAGACCAATTAACACCTTTTTCATCTTATATTTGACATGAGAAGTGATTTGAGAAGTCTCTTGGGAATGCTCTTATGAAGTAGAATGCTATAATTTTGCAGAAAAAAAAGGAAATTCAATTAAAGAGGGCAAAATATACTCCTCAGTCCTCACGCCTCATTATATTCACCATCGCATACACAGCTAATAATCAATCAGGAGAAGTGGTGGCATTCAAAGTAATCTCCATTTATATTAATTTTGCACGCAATTTTATCATATTATCTCATTTTAATTTTCAATTTATTTATTAATTATTCTTTCGATTCTTGGACTAGGGAATCAGATCTAAGCTTATAATTCCTAACCCTTTGTTGTATAGATTTATTAGCTAAATTTTGTAATAAACAAATCGGTATCAATTATTTTCTAATTAATAGCCTCATCAGAATGGAAGTATCATCAGCAACAAGAGAAAAGATTGGAGCAATTTCAGAAGATATTATCTTTGAACTTCTCTTGAGGCTTCCGGTTAAAACATTGTTACGTTTTAAATTGGTATGCAAAACCTGGTGCAATTTGATTAGAAGTCAAAAGTTCAAATCCATGCATCACACTCTTGGTGCTGTATCTCAGAAACTTATTTCTGTAAGAAAAAAACCCGACGAAGAAGGGGGTAATTTCGCGATGTGTTTTCGTTCCAATGACAAATTAATGAGTGACCTACCACCAGATTTAGAAATTCCTACAATTGGCAATCTTGTTGTAGTTGTCGGCTCTTGCAATGGAATCGTTTGCTATTACGATCGTTCTTCAACAATTTTCCTAAGCAATCCCGCAACAAGAGAATTCAGACAGTTGCCTCCTAGTTCCTTCCCATTCGAGAAATCGGGTTTAAGGTTCCCACAATTTAAAGTTGCCTTTGGTTTTGACTCTTCAAATATTTATGATTTCAAAGTGATTTCTGTATTTTGTGTGGATAAGGAAATTAAGGCTGAGATGTTTACTTTGAGTTCTAACACTTGGAGGCAGCTTCAATGGGGGCATTTGAGTGGTGCACTTGGTGGGTATGGTTTGTTTTGCGCTAATTCGTTTCACTTTTTAATGCAAAAGGCTGGAGGTTCTCATGTGGGACAACTCGCTATTGCATGCTGTGATATCCGTAGTGAGCTGTTTAAAACGCTGGACTTTCCCCCGAAACCAAAAGATGATGAAGGGTCTTTTGGTATGTTAATGGAATTTAAGGGATATCTATCATCAGTCTATTCATACTCTTCGTCGGTGAATAGGCTGGAAGGGAAGTCGATGGATATTTGGGTAATGAAGGATTATGGTGTTGTAGATTCGTGGACGAAATTATATAGAATTAGACTGCCGGTGGCCATGGCGTTATGCTTTTGGATTGATGGACATCACTTGCTACTACTGCATTATCTTACGAGGAAACTTGTTACATGCCACCTCAATAGTATCGATGCTATTCTTGATGTAGAGACTGTCGAGACTTCTAGGTGTTACCTTCGAGTTGTAGTTTATAAAGAGACTCTTGTTTCAATCATGTGAGTATGTGACACAAGAATTTGAGCCTACAATTGTTCCTTCTAAACCTTATTTTGTCTTGATTGATTTTTAATTTGCTTTCTGGTCGTATTTTCTGGATATAGTTGTTGGATGTGTTGTTTTAGAACTATATATCATTGTATGATATCGTTAATTCTTGCCTGTTTCGAGTATTTTGAGGGGTTGTAATATATCTACTTGCCTAATTCCTAGAAGCAACTTTTCGTCTTCCTCCTTGAGTAATAACTCACGTCTGCTACCCCAGGCACCACCTCTCTAGAAATTCATGTGGCGCTGCCAACTTGTGTGGCTAGCTGTGTTCTCGGTAAACTGGTAGACATCGGGTTAATATAACAGCCCGCAAACCAAACTAGGCAGGCCTTATGTGATAAACTCGATAAAGAAAATGTTAGTAGGAAAAAGCAAGTTCGTAAAGGGTTCTCTTATGAGCTCGTTATTCGATCTTCTTCCACTGTTCGTTGTTGAGTTCTCTTTGGCGGATGAATCATAAGCTTTTACATTTGGATATCGAAGAACACCATCTATTGCTCACTATTACCATCTATTGTTCACTTATAGCATGCTCAAAGAATCAACCACTGGAGGAACGAAGACGATAGAAGTTGAAGAGGAGGAGATCTCATACCAAGATTTGGAGAAATGTTAATGCTGCAGTTGGGCACCAGACAATAATCCATCTGACAACAATGTTGTTCTTTTTGAAAGTATATAAACAACTCTTACACGTTACTTACTGATGGCACTCTCTAGGCCTGGTAGATAACTGAAGGTGTTCGTATATAGAATGTTTCAGAAATTAAGTACATTGTCACCGAAAAGTAAAAATTTGATCTTATATCCATAAGAGAAATATGACAAGTTGGACCTTATGTCGCGTAATTGATATCGAGTACAGCTAAGCATTTTTCCTGAGTTGGAACTAAGTAACTATAATCATGGTGTTAAATTTCTTAACTTTCAGCTTCTATCTCGTTTATGTGCCTCGTTCTTTAAAGGCTATTAGTAGTTTTTTCAAGTATGATTGCAGCATAATTATATGGTTATGAGTTACAAGCTAGGCAGCGAGTCTGAGTCTAATTAGAACTTCAATTGCTCTCACCACTCTGCCAGTGTGTGGTTATATTACCCTACTCCGTTAATCTTGTGCTAACCACATGTTTAATTTAACACCTACTTAACGGTACTTTTGTCGGTGACACCAATTAGGACACGTTTTGTAAAACATGGAAGATTGACTTGAATCATTTGGAACATAGTTGATTGATTGAAAATATCCTTTAAATATATAAACATGTTGGAAATATAATTATAAACTGAATTTGAAATTGAATGCAAAAATTGACATCTTAGTTGGTTGTTTAACATATCGTCATGTGATTTATACACATGAATACAACTAGGCCAAATTCAATTCCAGAATTCTAAAATAGAATGGTGTGAATGGATGACTCAATAATCTGAACGTCGAATGTTATAACAGAGTCTGTTCACGTATTATTTTATCTAGGTGATAATATAATTTATACATATAACATATATTTTATACTAAAGAGCATTCAAAATTAATTATAAGACATTATATCATTTCATATGAAAATTCATAAATATTTATATTTTACTAATGAAATAAAATATAACACACTGTATTTGAATAAGTACAAATATTAGTGGTGTCAGCAACTCATTACCGCATTCATACTTCTTTTATTATAAAGAGTTTGTTCTATTTTTTATGATCTTAGTATTGTACTATATTTCATTATTTTGTTATGAATATAATCTCTCTTTTATTAATGTTAATTGTGCTTGCGTTGTTAATATTATCTTTGTTAGTCCAATTAAACATAAAATTTATATAATTGAGGTAGCTTATGGGTAGACTCGATGAAAGTTAGCCAAATCTAAGGTTCACTTAGTCACCAAGTCAAGCCCAATAATCTTCCACATATACAATATTGTCCACAGATAAATACACATTATTTGATAAGTACTCGAATTATTACTCCATACCCTAAACAATAGAGTAACTTACTCAGTAATCAACAAAAAACCCACTCAATACCCTCCCAACTAATTTCCGAGCAAGACCGAGTAAGAATACTTGCTCAACACCCGATACAATAATGTAATTATTCGGCTCGATAAAATATCTAACTAACGGGTTACCCATACCCACTCCAATCCAACCACTACTCGATTCTAACCGCAACCAATACAAGGTACTACGGGCCAGATTAAATGTCCAATAAGGAATAGGGTTTCAAGTGGGTGGACTCATATATAAACAAACACAAAACCCTCTTACGCCTCATTCACCATCGGACACAGAGCTAATCAATCAGGAGAAATGGTGGCGTTCAAAGTAATCACATTTATGTGAATTATACACTCAATTTTATCATATTATCTCATTTTAATTATCAATTTAATGAACGAAATTGATTTTTTAATTGTTTGTGGATTTTGTATTATTACAGTTTCATCAGTACCAGGTTGTTGGAAGGGGTTTGCCGACGGAGAAAGATGAGCATCCCAAGATCTTCCGCATGAAGCTCTGGGCTACCAACGAGGTTCGAGCCAAATCCAAGTTCTGGTAATCATCTTTTGTGATCTCTTAATATATTTTATTGTATTTTGGATATTATAATTCATTTATTTGAATAAGATTTGTGCGTATGATTTTCTTATCTGTTTGTAATTGCAATGAATGTAGCTGATTTTGAATGATTTGCGAACCTGTGTCTTAGTGAACTAACATAAGGCTGATTGTAGATGTGGTATGCATATAGTCCATCGTATTTTGTGGGATAAGATGAAAATAGTCTCTTCCAAGGATCATAGCCACAAAATAATGAAAATGTTCACAATGATCTTCGTATATCGATTAAAGTTGCAGAATGTATCTTGATTCAAGGACATAGCTAAATTAGCATAAACAGTGTGCTTCCGGAGAATACGAACGGAACATAGGATATATTTTAAAAAGATTGTCTTAGTATGTTGAGAAGATACTACGTTTTGCCTAGTATATGGAATATCACTTAGTGTTCCGTTCTATTTAGAAGAATATGGTATGCTAATTGCAGATCTAAATGGCTTCGTTCTTAAAAAAAATTGGTTTTCTGTGAGGTTTTAATCTGCATATGCATGCATCATTATCCTACTTTATGCGTTTTCGAAATTAAGTTTGGTTTTAAGCACTTTGTTCTTTGTGTTTTATGGTTGCTTGTGCTGATATGCTTGCTTACAGTAGTTTCTTTGCAAAATTGTGATCACATCATCTTTTTATCATGACCCTTTTTAACTCTTTATGTGTGTGTAATTGCTCGACCTATTAGGTACTTTCTAAGGAAGCTTAAGAAGGTGAAGAAGAGCAATGGACAGATCCTTGCCATCAATGAGGTATTTGGCTGTGTTCACTTTTTTAAGATGGCAACATGTTCTGTATTATCTATTGTCCTAACTTTGATATATGACCTGCTATTGTTAGCGTGTTTGATCGTCAATATTAAAGGTGCGATTACATATGTTATCAAGGTCCGTTTAAGGAATTGTGGACTGGTTATATAAACTATCCCTCCGTCCCAAGAAAGATATTTGTACAATTTTGAATTTTAGTGTTTGACTAATTGAATTTTGACTCAATATTTTTTTATTGATGGTGTATGATATTTTGCAAATGATGACATTTCAATATAATTTACTATTGTCATCATACTTCTATTCAAATCAATGTTATGTATGTGTATTTGGGCTACAAAGTTCATATATTTTATCAGTGAAAATTGAATGAACAATCTTCATGTGATGGAGGCGTACACTATTGAAGTATATCTTTATGTTTATGTCCATCTCAGTGAACTTACTTATCTCTAAATGTAAATCATAGTTGTTCCAATTTTTACTTCTTTCTGCAGTCTTTGCCTGGTGTCTATTGATTGTAACTATGTTTCTTGTTATGCATGAGTGCTTGACCAATAGTGTCTTGTTTCATTTCTGTCAGCGGGCACATCCTTATTTGTGTGTAACAATGATATTTGTATGTTATTTTGTTTCCTTAACTTGTAAGTCACTTTTTCGCAGATCTTCGAGAAGAATCCAACAACAATCAAGAACTATGGCATCTGGCTTCGTTACCAAAGCAGAACAGGATATCACAATATGTACAAGGAATACCGTGACACCACACTTAATGGTGGCATCGAACAAATGTACACCGAGATGGCCTCAAGACACAGGGTCCGTTCTCACTGCATCCAGATTATCAAGACGGCCACTATCCCTGCCAAGCTATGCAAAAGGGACAGTGTCAAACAGTTCCATAACTCGAAGATCAAGTTCCCTCTAGTGTTCAAGAAGGTCAGACCCCCAAGCAGGAAGCTGAAGACTACTTACAAGGCATCCAAGCCTAATATGTTTGTTTAAGGCTGGTGAGTTGCAACAGGACATCATATCTGAATTTTGGTTTACTGGAAGATTCCAGGTGTATGGATATCTTAATTTTGTTGGCGATGAATGTTCGGATTCCAAATTTAGAGTATCAGATTCAGACCTTTGTATCCGTTTCTGGGTTAAGTTCTTTATTACAACTAAATTATGTTATGTTTCATGCTGGATTTAGATTTTGCAATAATTCATATATTTTCAAAGTGTCCTTTAAATCATTTATCATTTCATATTACTTGTAATCAAAATTTAAGCCACATTTAATTTGAACTTTCATAGCTAACTAAGACGAGTAACTAGCCAACCTCATCTAGTATGATAAAGACTATTTGGTTTGGAGTTAAGACTAGTAATTAGTGGAATTAAGCTATCGAGGCAAAATTGATGTTCTTGCGAAGTAATAAATATTACGATCAGAACAATTCCTTCAACTGTCTTTTTAAGTACCCCCATTGGCGGCAAATTAATTCATTCAACACTATACTATACACACACCAGAAGTGTTAGAAGTAAATTACTATTTTGCTCCAAAATTCTACTATTATGGTGTATGTATAACGTATCAAACGAGAAATTTGGCAGATAGTATAGTCAATGCACATATGTACCAAAAGTACGATATTTATTTTCATTTTAACAATATCATTTTTCACATAAAATGATTATTTTTGACAAATATAATGTTAATCTGTCAAATTTCTCCAGATTAGACCCACTAACTACAATTTTCAACAAAGAAGACTTTGACCAACAACACTTCAAATAGAAAAGATGATAACAAAAATGATTTGATCTAAATTTTAACAATTTATATAGTACGTACATGATAATTAATTGATAAAATATTATTAATTAAATTTAAAAATACTAGATGATAAGAAAATGACTTTTGAGAGAATCTAGAGATAAAAATTGATACTTAGAAATAAGAACAGGAGTGACAGACACACTGAGAATATAATTATGAAATAAATTATTGGCGGCCAATTATGACAATCACTGTAACTGAGTCAACTACATAATATAGAGACTGAATTGGAAATTTGAATTGTAATCTATCTAATTTGGTACACCAATTACTTTATTTTAATTTGTGGGGGAAGCAGTGATAACACCATGTATTATTATTTTCTACATATTCAATTGATCATATATATGAGATATACATTATTCAATCTTTGATTGGATCATTGTAACAACTCTCACGTGTGAACGTTCAAGTATGTGTGTGAATGTAAAGTTTGACTATATTATTTTTTATTGGTTAATAAAAATTTATGATTATTTTTTAAAAAAATTTGATTCTTAAAATAAAAACTAATCAATTATATTTTTATCATTAAGGTACCCTACATAATACAAAAAGCAAGACAAAAAATCTTATTTAAATTTTAGACACCCACCATAAAATAAGGTCTTGAAGGTCTTGAAGGTACCTAGATGGAAGAAAACAAGACCAATAAAATGAGTATTGGGAAGCCAAGATTAGCTGTAACATCTATATTTTTTGCAGTTTGATATGTTTCATTGTGCAGACGGCTAACGATTGGTTCAACTTATATTATCATTACAGTATCACTTATTTTCAGAAGAAAAAAAAAGTTATTTGTTGTTTTCCATTCTTTGACTCTGTGCAATTGGTTTCGGGCGGCAAACATTCATGCACACCTCTATTTCAATCGAACAAACCATGTACGTACGTTACACAATGGTTACTTTATTCAAACTTATTTTCATATACGAATCTATAACAAAATTATTCTCATTATTAAATTTATCACTTTTTTTAAAGAAGAGACATAGTTATTTTTAATACGAAACATAACTAGATAACGATATAATTTAAATGGCACTCAATTACATTTTGCTTCGTTTATACTTCAAATTGTGGAATTCAATCTCTCATTTGAACGATTATCAATATTTTTGGATATGAAATTTAGTCAAAAGATAATAACTCTCGGAACCGGGAACCATTATACACACCCAAATAGTGTTTTCTTAAATAAAATGACTATTTTGCCCCTGAATAAAACTTACTAAAACACTATACTCTTTTGATGCTTTTGAGATAGAACTTCGACCAACAATTATCAATTATTGGTTATTCTAAAATATATATTAAATTTATAATAAAATTAATTTTTTAATAATATAATTAAAGATAATTGAAGGTTAACGGTTTATTTCAATATATGAGAAATATAATTATTTTGGATTTGAGAGAGTAATAATTTGATACTAAATTATTTTTCTTATAACACTAACTTCTCATGAATCATGATGGTATGATTGACTAAAAATATGATTTGTGGATAGTTGAGTGTAGGTCTCAATGTCTCATTATCTAGAGTTGGATATATGTAAGGTTGTGTGTTAGAGTTTATCAATTAAATCATTTTAATAATATAAACAATAATTCGACTTAGAAATTTAGAATATATAAATGCAATCACAATCTTCTCCACCTCACCAAAATCATCAGTATATCTATCAATCTATCATCTATACTAAAGAATATGCACTTTAATTAATTTTAGGCTTAATTTTATCAATGATTAAATATTTTAAAGTCTCAACCTAGTTTCATCAAATCGTCATCAAATACGTTACCTCATCCTCCTAATATTTATACAACATGATAAATTGATAATGACATGTTTATTTACCTGATGAAAGTTTAGCTGAACAATAATTATAAAGGTTTTCAAAATCATTACTTAAGAGACGGCACTTGTACACGTGTCACCTTCCGATGGGATGATACTCATATGAGATCCCATTGTAAGATGATAGAGTATATGTTCATGGATTTGACTATATAAATTTTGTTAGTTTGAAAGATCAACTAAACTAATTATAGGAAATCGATTATATGATTTATGAACATCATATTTATGCGAAATTTAGATTTTGTGTTCTTTTTTTAAGTTATCGTGTGATGGTTGATTCAAATTTGTATATTATTAAGACATGTCTTTAACGTTTCTAAGATTTAATTTCTTGAATTATCAAAAAAAAAAAGATTTAATTTCTTCGAATATTGTACTACTTCCATCCTTAAATGATTGGTACATTTTGACTTTACATAGTCAAACTTTAAGAACTTTGATAAATAATTATCATTCACCAAAAAGAAATAATATAGTCATATGATATCTTGTTAGATTCGTCTCAGTATATATTTTTTGAGCTATCAACTTTTAATAATTTTTTCATATGTAGAATAGGAGATATTTATGTTTGAAATCGTGTTTTGCTGATCATGAAAAGTTAAAATGTACCAATTATTTAGGGACGAAGGGGAATATATTGATTGATGGAAGTATCAATTTATGAATCTCAAAGTCATCTAATTAAATTATGACCAAACATAAACATCATTCTTTCTTTTTGCAAAGAATCTTGATCATTGAATCACATGTATTCATCACACTTTTTTTTTGAAGATTACAAATCATCAATCCATTTTGACCCCAATTTGCCACCTCACCTAAACCAACCAATGCAAGAAACCCCCAACCCCCTCCCCCTTACAACACAACCAATCCCCATAAAGATAATCTTAAATATTGAAAATAAACCAAGAATAGCAAGTAAAATTTGTCCACCAAGAGACCAATTATTAGTCTTCTCATGAAAAACATGGAAACTTATTGCACCTTTGTGATAAGAACACCTTGCAATCATCTTTTGGAACAATTGTTGGAACATAAGCAATCTCATCACAACCGTTGGATCTCTCCCTCTTGAAGTCAACCAAGCTCACAAACATTGCAATGAACAACATCAAATGGTTTATTGCATACCTCTGCCCCACACATTGGTGGGCCCCTGCTCCAAAAGCTAGATAATTCCTCTTGTAGACTTTGTCTTCTTGCCTATCTTCCATGAACCGATCCGGGTCAAACCGGTCCGGTTCAGTGAACCCCTGAAATGATGAATCGAAAACCGATGGGAACACTATAGTCCCCTTTGGGACAACATAATCTTCGGTCAACTGAAAGTCAACGCCGGCAATGTGGGGTACCATAGTCGCCGGAGCCCGATACCGAACGACTTCACGTGCCACCGCCGCGACATACTTCATCTGGATCAATTGCTCGGCCGTTATTGGAGTGTTCGACTCCGGGGACCAAATAGCACCAACTTCTTCTCGTACCTTCAATAAATTAATAAATCTTATATAAAGTGACACATTAGTTAATTATAAATAAAAATATAAAAATTCAAGACGACATAACCGCAATTCTTTAATATAAATGTACAATCATATCTCGAATAGTTAAAAAGTTATTTTCAAGAATTTAGTTTCGAAGTATCCCTATTTGAATTTTAAAGGCAGAGAGAGTAATCTTTTAGAAACGAAGGGAGTAAATTTTACGTCCAAACAAAATTTACACCATCCAATTTTATTTTTCAATAATAAACGTCTATATTCCTCGAATCCAATACATACCTTTTCAAGAACATGAGGGTGTGAATCCAACAAAGTGATCGACCACAACAAAGATGAAGTTGAAGCATCTTGAGCTGCAAACAAGAAGTCAAACAAATGGCCTCCAATCTCTTGATGGGTATATCTAGAAGGTTGTTTGTCTCCATTTTCTTGAGCTTCTTGAGCTTCTCTCAATGTTTCATGCATCCAGAAATCAATCAAGCATGTTGGTTCGTCTCCAAGTGCCATCTTAGCTTCACTTTCTTGAGCACAAATTGAAAGTGTATCAACCAATCTCTCAACTGCTAGCCTAGCGTTTCTGAAAGCGAAACCAGGCAAATTAAGTGGAAGTTTCATCAACCCCACGTTGAAGAAGTTGTAATCTTTGTTGAACCTTTCACGTGACTCTCCACCTAAATATGGCCCTGCAAATAGACAGTATTGAGTCAAAACATTTTTCGAATATCAGGGTTCGGTTCGGTTCTGTTCTTGTCGAGGTTGGAAGTAAGGACTAATTAGAGTTCTTGGTGGCTCGAATGGTTTGAAGTTCGAGTGGAAAATTTGAATTTCATGGTAAACGAGAAAAAAACACAAATTTATATAACTGGAGCATAATTGAGCCTTAGACTCGAACTGAGCCTCGAATCGAACTATTTGACTTGAATCAAGCTTTCGGGTTCTTTTACATGCATACCTGCAAATACGGTTTGAGATGTTTCCAAGTTCATATCTCTGCAGAGTATCCTCAAAGGGATTGATTTCGAGGAGTTCTCGTCGATTGACTTCCCAAGCCAATATTTGAGGTGTTTCAAAATGATGTCTTGTTGGATTTTAGTATAGGTAGCAAGAGCTTTTGGAGTGAAATTGGGAGCTATACGACGACGTAAATCCTTGTGTTCTTGACCAAACATGTAGATTAAATTGTGCTCACCAAATAGTTTTTTCCCAAAAGGGTGGCCTATGAGGTGGAAAGCATCAGGCTTAACATTGGAGAAAATCTTGTGTGAAAGTTCAGTTGAATATATGTAAAGAATGAATTTTCCAATTATGTAATTGGCTGAAATTCCTAAAGGGGTAGATTTAGCCATGGATGATTGAAGGTTCCAGAATTTTGTGGGGTTGATCACCATGGAAATTGCATTACCTATAAAAGGGAGGACAAAAGTTGGACCAGGAAGAAATTTCTTCTTCTTCATGTAATAAATCTGTTCAAGAAGAAGAAATAATACTATGAGAGAAACTAAGTATGGTATGTATGGAGAGAAACTTGACCATAAAGAAACCATTTTTTTGTTGCTGTTTGATTGTTTTTTTGTTGGTTTTTTGTGGTGAAGGGGATGATTATGGGAGATGGGTATTTGAAGGAATAGAGCAGAAATGGAGATGGAATATATAGCAGTGAAGAAATGGTCAAAAAATGGAGAAAGTTGGTCAATATAAGGCAGAGAAAAGTTGTGTAGTTGTAAGAACTGAGAAAGAGGGGATTGGAAGACCAATTCTGAATCTTCTTGTAGACAGTGCTGCACAGATATCAGTTATGTGAATTTGTTTTTTGTTACAGGGTCGAAAAGTATGATCGTTTGATCGAAATCGTGATATGAATAAATGTTACGGATGAATCAAATTGGTCCTCGAGGTAGTACTTGTTATCGGTTATTCATGAGTGTTTAACCTTGACGGGGCGGGCGGGGGTGATTTGAAGGAGTGGTTTTTTATGGTGGTTAGTGATGACCAAATCCAGCTATGAATATGACAAGGTGATGTGAGATTCTTGACATGAAAAAAGACAAGCATATGTAGAGGGAACTTTTACCTTTTTTGAGGGTTTGTTTTGATTAAATTTAGCCCATACAATTTTTTTACATGAAGGCACAACTGGAGATGTTAGATTAGGACATTTCAAGAAACATGATATTTATGTCTTAATCATATAAATAGTCTTGAAGATCATCATAAAAACTTCTTGTTATAAACGTTTCATGGTCAATTTCATATGGTACATCATGCATTCATCTAGAAAGATGCATTCATCACATCATAAACGAGTGTGGCACTAGAGACTAGACTATACACCCCATCCCATCCTGGCCTCCTTTCATAGAGCATCATATCACATCATCGATTCATTTCTATATGCAAATGACTAATGAACTAAAACTTGTCGAATAAAGTAACTCGGCAAGGATCCCTTACACCATTGGAGTTGGCCCTTGAGGTGGAAGAGACATGGGAAATAGACCGAAAGCGCTTTTGACGCTCTCTTTTGCATTAATCAACACCACTATTCTCTTCACGTCACCAAAATGGAGCTCGGGCTCTCTCATTTGCTAATTGATCAATGTAACTATTATCTTTGCGTCAACCAAAATAGGGGTCACGCTCTCGCTCTAGCACTATGAACACAATTATCCTTCATTGTTTATTGGTTTCAACTCGAGGACTTTATTATGTGCAATGCAAGTTCCTTCATGATAGGATTATGAATCTATAATAAGTAGATAATTATTGTTATGTAAGAGAAGCAATGCAATTAACATAAATTTTCATCAAAGTTTTAGTCTTCAATCTTCATACATTTTGTATCTTGTTTTGCAATTTATATTTAAGACTACTTTATTGTTCCTTTTTTGCCAACAATAAATTTTCCAACATACATTTGAAAAACATGATATATAGTAACCCTTTCATATATACAATTCCATGAGATATGATGGAGACAAACAAACAGTAGAAAAATTTATTGTAGGGATAAATCTAAAACAGTCTTGTTCATGTAAACAATAACACCTAGAATTTGAAGGGTGAGAAACTGAGGCAGCATTTCAGATGAATACTTTATTGTTATTTCGTCTATGTTTCAACACTCGACGAATCTTTATCTCTACAATTGCTCGCTGTGCAGTGCGGTCTTTAGCTTGGCATTTGCTTGTTCTCTAAAAATGATCTAAAAAGAATGAAAGCTTGTCGAGGGCGATGAAGAGGCACCTCATGCCCGGCTCCAGTAACAGTTACTAGAGTCAACCCTTTGTAAATTTGGCTCCATCCTCCAACCTATGATTAGGAAGAAAGAAATGAAGAAAATAACGAGTATGAAAAGAATTTGATTCCTGAGACGCGGTATGAAAAGGCGATAATATCCATTTCTGTAAAATGAAATTTGGAGATCCAGAAATATTTATTCCATTCGACACTTAGGGGACAAGCTTTATTCTTATAGACTTGTAGTTACTGACCTTTCCATTATCGTACCAAGGATACCAGTTGGTAATAGTTGGAAGCTTTAAGGCATCGATTGAGTAGCGAGTTGCAGTAACAGGAACCACAGAATCAGTATCCCCACTAGGAAATATAGAAGGTGATGAGATCCAGAGTTAAGAGGAACCAAGCTGTTATACAGAATTGACATGGAGTTTACCTGAATACCCATATCCTGAGACCAGCACCTATGAGTTCTTTATATATAGGAAGCATAGACACAGGAGAATCTGCCCAGTAATTGCCTACAATATCACTGCACATCAAAAAACAGTTTTAGTTTGCAGACTCAATTGTAAAATGATGTTGAGAATGCCATGCATTGGCAAGCACCTGCACGTTTTCCATTCGTAAGGTAAAGCAGTTGTATTGGCGTGGAATGCACTTTGAACCTCTGGTAGATTGAAGTACACTTGAGAATACCTTTCTGTGCATGGATCATAAGATTTAGGCATCCAAGGCTACATCAGAAAATGGAAGATCAATTTTACGCCATTAGCATTTGATCAGCGTAGCACACTGCCTGGAGTTAAGATCCATATAAATGTAAATATGAAGTGCTAACAAGGTTTGGATACAAATAATCAGTTTTCAGTAAAGCGCCATGAAGTTATTCCAAGTCGAGGAACTACAACAACAAAATGTGGGAGAGGAAACAAGTTAAATCAGCATGTACACGTTTTACACCAGAAGCAAATGTCTAAAGTCTAAACTTGAGGAAACAAATAACCAAGAGATTTAACTACTGAAGAGTGCAAAAGCCAAATAACAGAATACTCTACCTTTTAGAATTAGCAGCAACGCATTCCATTACTACATATAAGAGCAAGGATGACATGCAATTATATGTATTAGAAGAACGCAGTTAAAGATAGAAAATACTCACAAAATGACCCCTAAATCTACGCTTCAGTGATGAGGATTCAGCGCATGGTAGAGTATATATGCTATACGGATCAATATTCCCTTGCTCAATTTCTGCAAGACTAAAAGCCCTTATACAGGCGGCTGGTGGATGCGTAGCAGATCCTACTTCACAGGCAACTTGGAGTCTCTTGTAAGTTGTATCTGAAATCAAACCGTGAGTCCACCAGTACTCGAAAGTACCGACATAATCATGGTAATCATCTGTGACAGCATTGCCGACCTAAACCAGCATTCAGAATAAATTATTAGGTAATCTTTGTAAAACTTGAAAATAAAATTATGCAGTCAACCAGAATCTTGGAAGTATTACCAAGAAACCTTTGAAATTGATTATAGGTTTTTTGTTTCCTTTATTCTTCTCATAAACAAGTTGAGAAAGCTGCGGCACATAATGTCCTAGAAAGATGAATGAACTCTTTAAAATATGTTAAAATAGATTAACAAACTTATATTGCACTAGCCGAGAGAACATGTATTTGTAAACCTGCATAACTTTCGCCAGCAATGTAAAAATCTCTATACTTGTATTGAGGAAACCTCTCAAACCACTTGACAAGGAATTCATAGGAATCTTCAGCTACAAATCCATGCACCCAGAACAAACAAATGGTCAAAAGCTAGTTCTTTAAGCTAAATATATACAGTAAGTTAATTAAGACTTCAATTTATTATGATACCTGTTCTCTGGTCACCGGCATCATATAAATCAGATGTTTTGTTTGTATACGAGAAACCAACACCAGCAGGTGATTCAAGGAAAAGTAAGTTGGCCACTGCTCAAAACAGGATGCAAAAGATATCAAATATGAGAATTGAACTTGGCCTAATGGTTAATAGATGTATTGCAGGACAAAGTTCCTATTCCAAACTAATATCTAGAAGGCTATCATAGTACATTATCACAGCTCATAAGAAAATACCACACTAATTATACAGATCTATTATAACAACAACATGCTTCGATGCCTCTCAAGAGGCTCTCGAATAAGTAGGAGGGGGGGGGGGGGGGGGGGGGGGTCGGATGTGACAGAAGAATGCTTACATTTGTTCCAAGAGTATGGATTATCGAAAAGAGTCTTTCCGTCAGAGTTAATCCTAAAAGGTCCAATTTCTTCAGCAGCTCCATAAGCTATAGAAGAACAACCAGGTCCTCCATTAAGCCACAACACTAGTGGCCTGGACTCAGGATTTCGACTAGCTGGTGACTCAATCAACCAATAAAACAAAGCCCTCCCGGCTTTCTCATTCACAGTTACATAACCTGAATACATACTGAAATCAACATTTGAAGGCTGCCCAGGCAAGTACATGATCTTATCTTTTTCTTGATCCTCATTATGCAAGGAAAAACAATTCCCCACTAGATTCAATACCAAAATGCAAACTAGTGATACCAATGAGACATTAGTACCCATACTAACTCGTCAAACCAAATCAAATGTTATAGTAGGATCGATTATATGAATACAACGTCGAAATCTGTAAGTAGAACAAGAAAATTCAACACTATCCAGAAACACTGATCCCAAAATATTTCTGGGATTTCAAGAACGGTAACTATAAAGCCATAAATAATGTGATTGAGGTAATGTTGTCCATTTTCTATTAAATATGACAGTAGACTAAATTTAGAATCTATAAATACAGAAAGTTCAGTAAAAATGATCCACTAGTTAATGAGTCAATTGGTTACAGCAAGCTTCTAGATTCAAGAATTCTACTGAAATTTCATGGTGTAAAAATAATTTTTTTTGTAAAGATTCCACTCATGACAAGACAAAAATTGAGGTGAACTAATTATTGGTCAACTGGTGTAATAACTTTACATCCACAATAGTGACATGTGCTTAACTTTTTGTTTTTTGCTAAGTGGTTTATTCAGTTTTCCAACAAAAACACCAAGTTAGCTTGATAATATCCTTTATAAATGACTAAGATCAGTTATAATCCAACAAAATACATGGGTCATGCCGCTTTAATGAACAAAAACTTAGGTATGGAGCAAAATTATCGTCTTTATACACTCTGGAAATGCTCTTATACTATTTTTTCATTAAGTTTGATTGTACCCATAAATCATAATGGAAACAGAAAGATGATTGTCGTGTTACCTTGTAAATTAACATTTGTAACATAGACTCGCAATCGCGACTAATCAAAATTCAAATGAGTATTGGTGGAGCTCGACCTAATACCGTGTGACAGTCTCGATTAAAAACCACACTAGACACTATTCAAGTGCCCATTGGTAGACTTGGCCGTAATAGCTTGCAAGCAACCCGCATTAGTCAAGCTTTCGTGTGACGAGCTCGACCAATAAAGTATTGGTAGGAAAATCAAACTCATGATCTTGTCATCACAAACTCACCTAATTCATTAAGTTATCACCCTGGCGGGCGTGCCATGTCATTTTAGGTGGTTGTTAGTCCCAACATAGTAGTATGATTTATGGGTTGTTTTTGTTTGAAATTTGAGCAAGTTGGCAATTGATTGCACATGGGCCTTTGTTTGTTGCTTCATATTGATAGTGATTGGGAGGATAATATGAATCAAATGCAGATGACATTTCACATATCTTTTTGGATTTTGCTAGAGTTGAAAATGTCAAAGTAAAATACTGTGATATGTCAAGTGGAAAAGTCATAGATCTTTTAGCTGTTTGACTAATTTAATCAAATTAGAGAATGATGACAGACGAAAACTCTGTTTTGAGTTCATAATGAATTGCCGACTTTTTATCAACTTACTGTTGTGTAATTAACTATTTTATTCAATTATAGATTATTATGTAATAAGAAAACTATAGAACATGATAAAAAAAAATTAATAATATAAAAGTGGTGGGTATTTAGTGATGAATTGGAATTTTATTAAGCAAAATCATTATATGGTATAAAAGTTTAATGGATAGTGAATTATTTGGTGAAAATGAGGTAAGATGATTTTGGAGTGTTAAAAAATGAAAAATGGTTGTTCAAACTTGATAACAGTTGGGAATGGTCTTGTTACTACATAATACTTGTCACCTTTGACCTTCATTAATCATCAATATAAGATTTTCTTGGATGATTATAGATGTTTCATATATCAATAAAAGGTTTGAGAAGACGAACAGAGATTCATTAGACATTGATTAATGATATGAACATGAAACTACACAGATATAGAATTACTAATTCAACATCTAAGCTTTTATGAGTTAATCAAATAGCCTAGTGAAAAATGTTCTTACTATTGATCAGAAGGGTCTGAGTTCGAAACTCACTTCATCGCTAATTTAGAAAAAATAAAAAAATAAAACATCGAAGCTCTTATATTTGAATCATAATATTGGATAATGGATATGACATATGAGTCCAAATTCACTTAACATAATGAGACCTATAATCGGGGGCGGGCTGGCGGACCTAATGGGCTGAATTTTTGAAGAGGTCATGTGGTCTGTGGACTGTAGACGTGGTTACTCTTTACTCCATTTTCGATCACCACCATTAGTTTATCAAATATTATTTCAATTATTTAAAGATAACACATTTTATATTTTAATGGGCATATTCGTTTTGTTATGTCAAACGTTTATCATTAATTAATTTGTAGTTATACTATAAAAGTTATAGCGGAGTAATATTTTTTCATTTTATAAATTAATAAGTATTTATTATCATAATAAATAAAATATTTTATGATTAACGAAAAAAATAAAAACGTCTATTAAAGGAAATTAAAGTTATTAATGATATGAATGGTGATATAAAAACATGTAAAGGGTATTGTGATTTATAAGCTCACTTAGTTGAATTGAATTTACCCCTAAAAAGGAGGCTCTCGTCTTCCATGTACTCTATCTATTCTCTCTAACAACATCACATACACAAGACTTTTTATAAGTTTCAATTAGTATTTATTTATATTTATATTCGAATAAAAGACACATGCGAGGTTGATTTTGAGTTATTAAGGTTGACTAGAACATCATCGGCGGCGGTGGAGGACGGTGGTTTATGCCGCAGAGGCGTGTGGTGTGTTAACTCGATCGCCGTCGGACAATTCGAATGCGGTTCGGTAGAATCAACGTGGGCAATAGTGGAATTGCAGTGATTGTTGCTGCTTTCATTTTCATTTTTCAGTTATTTATTTTTTGTTGTCTGTTGTATCACTTGTATGATGAGAGAATACATGAATAATAATTAGAAGCTACGAAATTGCATGATTTTTATTAAATTAGATCTCTTTGTTTCCTTTCTTTAATAAAATATAGACACACATACGCAGTGCGAAACATGATTTTAAAAAGGCCATTAGTAGGCATGGTTGCAACATGGCCTATTGGAAATCTGCTCATCTATGATTATTTTCAACTCTGCCAAATACTCTCTTCATCCCTAGATTGATACATGTTGATTTTCATCATCAACCAAACACAATTTAAAACTTAAATATTTTTTATCATACATGGGAAAAGGTTATAAAAAAATTGATATTTTAAAAATATATATTGAGGCGAATCTAACCAGCGGTCCCACATAAATATATAATTTCTTATCGTTTAATGAGATTTCTTAATCAATTTTTTTAAAGTTTGACCACAAAAGTTAAAATGTACTAATCATTTAGGAACGGAGGGAGTATTTGGTCTATTACTACGACCTTCTTCGTCTATTTGGTCGATTACTACGATCTTCTTTGTCTATTTGGTCGATTACTACGACCTTCTTCGTCTTTGGGTACTTAGAGTTAAAAGGTGAGTCTTTTGGGGTGTTAGCAAAATTTATTTCTAAGACAAATATGATTTTTGCTTGGTTTATCTTTATTGACCGTATGAAAGTAAAGTTGGATTGCAACTTGAACTTTGTGATTACATATTTACATGTTCGAAAAAAATGACCTAAACCGGACTAATGGAAATATAGATAAAATATTGCTTTAATAACAATACCAAGCATTATTGTACACATAAGAAATCGGCATAAATTAATTTTGGTACATTACTTTTTCGAGTTTTTCTAATTTATATCTTTTAGAATGATATATCTTTATGATATGTATCACTTTTACATTGAAATCAAATATCTACATTATTAATTTAGAATAATGAACTATTTAGAATAATGAACTATAACAATTTTCATGGTGACATACTGAATAAGTTGTGCTCGATACGTGACTCGAAAAACTCAGATTCAAAACAACCAAAATATAATAGCTAGTATACTGATTTGGTTTCATGTGAAGTATTACAACAATTTCAATATATTTAGTGAGTTGGTCCAAAGAATATAAAGTAAGCAGAGTGGTGACAAATTAATGAGTCAAACGCGCTTAATTTAGGCAATTTTATTAGTACTAAAAGTAATAAAGGCGGCGGGTGTTTCTTCTAGATTAAAGTAGGTCCCACTCAAGCAAGCAAACAACTGCTTGTTATGCTAATAATCACTCCACTTTTAGTTTACAAACATGTGATTACATTCCGAACATTCTTATACCTAAACACACTATTCACGGCTATTTCATGTACTAATTCATCAACGAGTTGGTTAATTAGGACTTTGGTCGACTATATGAATAATGACGTTTTTGCTCAGTTTCATATTAGATGCATGATAATTTTTATAATTAATTTATTAGCATAAAAGAGTTGTCTTCTTGTATAAATCTATAATGTGCAAATGAAAAATTATTTAACCTACGGAACTAAGAATATTATTATGAGACAAAATAGTAACGTTAATTTTTTTTTTTAAGTTCAATGCAAAACAAAATTACATTAAAAAAGTAAATGATCAAGTAAAAGATCGAAAAAAAAAGTTTTTACATGATGATAAAATAAACAGGAATGGGAAAAAGGAAGTATACACAATAACCATGTGAACTTACTTCAAAGTGATGTTGAAAAATGTCTCAGCTATATATATAAACATCCTCTAATGTTCGAGAAAAGTTTCCAAAACAATTTCAAGAGTAATTTATCCAAATGTGACGAATCGAATGACACTTTAATTTTGGCCTAATGATAAATTCTTTGTATAAAATTGTGATCCTAACAGCTTTCACGCACTTCTACAGTAGAATATACGAGAAATTTTACGTAGGACGTTTTTTTGATCACTTCAACATAAGGATCGCTCTTTAAAAATTTAGATTCACGTACGTTACGTGTGTAAAGATGTGAGACGACAGGTATTTAGCATTCAGTCTTTACCAATTGAGCTAGGCGCAAAACACTTTCATTAAACTATAGAATGTCGTCTACATCTACATCATTATGGAATCAAAGCATATACGTACGTCCTAAGAAGTAAAATAATATTTCTTTCCACTTATTTAATAATTTTGGTCAAACATGTAATCTTAACTCTTTTAGTGGGGGAAGATCTTAATCACGACGCAAGCTGTATTACCTTTTCCTCTAACTCTTCTAGAAAAGTGATTATCCAAAATGAATCTAACCCTTCTCTTTTTGTCCTTCACATTTGTCTTCAACCCATTCATATAATATGCATTCACATTTATTATTTCAAACATATTATATATATAGTTAAAGAAAATAAGAATCATTTCACCCAAAGATATCTAAATTATTGTATTTCTCTCTAAGTCTTGATTGCATTCTTGCATGCTTGCTTGAAGAATATTCTTAGTTTGGTGCATGCAAAGAGATATTATGGTTGATTACGATTTTAAAGATGAAGTAGAAGAAACACTATCTTTGAGGAATCTTGTAAACGATGATGCTGCATGGGATGATTATTTATCGTCCATAGATAGGTCATCGCCACGCTCTAATTTATCATCCCTCGAACAAAACTGTTTCGAGTTTTTTAGTGACGAATGGAGTGCAAAAATCACTGCCCTCCCGCATCAGGGTCATCAAAATATCATATTTTGTGGTAAACTCATTCAATCGAAGAGTGAATACTCAAGTTTGAGCAAGAATGTTGAATATTGTAGAATGGATAATAGAAATGATTTATTGGTCCATGGAAAAATGGTATCTTTAGCATCATCATCAAGAAAGCCAAGATGGTACATGTTGTTCTTGGGTGTGGCTCCTAGGATGAAACAAAGTGGTGGGATGCAACTAACGGAGGTCAAACAGAGGTTGAGCCACCACCATCGCCGCCAAATCGAAGGTGGTCAACGGGCAGATGAGTATAGAAGAAAGAGCAAGGGGGGTTTGTGGGGGTTGGTCAAAGCGTTAGGTTGTGGTGAATACATACAACCATGCAACTGATATTAAGGAGTCGATAAAAAGCATCTCACGAGTGTGATATGTGAATTGTTTATTTACTTTATTAGTCTTAATAATCTTATCATCGTACACCATGATGAGTTTTTTAGAGTACATATTTTTCTCATTTATGTTTAGGTAAAATGATGGGAGTATTAGTGGTCACTCTCTTATTATTTTTATTTAAATAAACACTAGCGACTACTATTAATAAATTGTATGTTAATAACTCGAGATAAAATATTAAAATTAAAGAAGAATCAGTTTATCATTGACATATTATAAACTTCAATTAAATATATGATATACCTAATTAGTAAAGATCGTATCGTATATAAACATTTAAATTTTCAAAATATAATACAATATACATAGTGAATAGAGCTAATGTACTTAAATATCAAGTTATTATCATATATGTTAAATTTTCAAAATATGACACAATATGTTGATTGGAATTTCAAAAATTCAATTCCCCAATATAATTGCATTTATACTACCCCTACACTATCATAACTCAAAAATGAACATCCACCAACCAACCTATTGATCAACCATCTCCTTTGACTCTTCTTCTAGGACCAAACTCACCTTAATTATCTTATCTCCTCACACTATTCAATATTCACTCCCCTTTTCATGCGCAACACTATACACACTAAAATAATAAATATTGTAGTCGTAAATAACTATATTATCTCCTACTTAACTTATTCACCTATTACACTTTTAAGTAGAGGGACATAATAATAATTTCCAACTACAAAACTCACTATTCTAGTATATACTGTAATAAATCAGCTTTTTCCGTTGCCACACCTTATGTAATTAAGGTACATTAACATTGATTAGTGTTAATATCTCAATCTAAAATAATCGAGGTTATAATATATCAAAATCAAATTTTAATACATAGAAATATTAATCATTTTAACTTTGACAGAATATTAAATAAATGATAATATTTAAATATTACGAGAAACAACTATCGTTTTTATAAAATGAAAGTTGATACATATTTATTTTATTTTTTTAATAATTAAAATTGGACTCCCCCTTTACATTTCTCACTCTTGTATTCTACGTATAAAAGCTCAAGACAAAAAAACATGAAATCTCTCTACTTTTTCATCTCTACAAAACCCCTCAGATCTTCGGACAATCCATCAAATGATCTTCAATAAATCTTCATTAAATTCCAAGTAGTTAAACTCCAGACCTCCTAAATTCGAGTAGTAACGCGTGCCGACTAGATTAAGTCATTGTAAGATCTCGAGACCTCGTCATTTCGAGTAATATAGTGTGTCCATACACTAAACAGTTGGAAAATTGGAAGTTAATAGAGTATTGTTGGGTTGTTGAAAAATATGTACAAGAATCAGTTGCAGGAGTTGGCTCAGAGGAGCTGCTTCAATTTGCCTTCGTATTCGTGCATAAGGGAAGGTCCAGATCACGCGCCCAGGTTTAAAGCTACCGTTAACTTTAACGGCGAGTCGTTTGAGTGTCCGGCGTTTTGTTCTACGCTTCGTCAGGCGGAGCATTCGGCTGCTGAGGTGGCGCTCCATGCTCTTGCTAATCGTGGGCCCTCCAATTCGCTTGCTGCTAGAATTCTTGTGAGATTTTTGAAGTTTTTGTTGTTGATTTTTTAGGGTTTTGAAGTTGGTTTTTGTTGAATTGGTTTTGGGGGTTTTGTGGTCCTCTTTTGTTGGATTTTGGGTGTTTGTTTTTGTTAGATTGGGGGTGGTAGGGTTGGTTTTTGTTGAATTTTGGCATTTTGAGGTAGTTTTGTAGTTAGGTTTTATTGAATTTTGGGGGTTTACAGGTTGGGTTTAGTTAGATTTGGGGTTTTGAAGTTGGTTTTCGTTGAATTTTGGATGTATTGGTGTGTTGATTCTGTTTGTGTGTGTTATGTTTTATGTTATGCTTTACTAGTACTAGCCGTGAGTTGTTGAATTCATTTGCTAGTATAAGAAATCTTGTGAAATTTTGTGATTGCTTTGCTTAATTTTGTGGGTTTGAAGTTGTTGTTTGTCGAATTTTGGGGTTGTTTTGGGTTTTGTATTTTGTATTTGGGTTCCTGTAGTTGTTTTTGTTGGATATTGGGGATTTTTGAAGTTGTTTTTTGTTGAATTTGCGGGGTTTGTTGTGTTGATTCTGTTTGTGTTAGGTTCTGTGATGCTCCGTTAGTGTTACTGTGAACTATGAGATGTGATAGTGATTTGCATGTGAGAGTTCATCAATGAATGTGGGATGAGCTACAGGAGTAGGTTGGATAATAAATGATCAATTTAATTAAGTAATAATTCCAAGATGGGGTTGCTTTATTTAATTGCATTTGTGGTTATCTGGAGTGACCTGTGGAATTTGGTGATTTATCATGGTTAGTGTAAATTCAAAAGCTTTAAATATCTTTGTACTGTTTGTTAATGAGGCAAAATCGAAGATGGATTTTGAGTTGTAAATGAACTGATATTAGAGATTGAACTTACTATGTTCTGTTTTTCATTCCTTAGATTTCTAAAATTGCTAGGGGATAAGTTGTAAAGGTGCCCTCTTTCTTTTGCTATGACATGATGTTTCCATGGAGTTATTTGATGTGTAAATTGTGGAAGTGATATCAAATTAGTAATGTCTGTTTCTTAGAACATAGTTTTCTCTTAACTAGGTGTCTATCGGGTATGTTTTGAAGTTTCCTAAAGTCCGTCTTCAAGAAATTCCTATGCTTCTTTGATTGGTTTTTTATATAATTCCTTTGCTCACAGTAGTGGTTATGCATTATAGATTAACTACATTATACCCTGGAATAGTTTTACTCTGTTTGACTTTTGTATTTCACTTTTGAATCTTGGTGACGAAGTAATGATTGCATTGTACAGGATGAAACAGGGGTATACAAAAATCTATTGCAAGAAGTTTCCCAACGAGTAGGAGCATCATTGCCTACATATACAACTTTTAGAACAGGCCTGGGGCATCTTCCTGTATTTACTTGCACTGTGGAATTGGCAGCCGTTGCATTCACTGGGGACCCAGCCAAGAATAAGAAGCAGGCAGAAAAAAATGCGGCCATGGCCGCATGGTCATCACTAAAATTGTGTGAGTGATTAAGATCCCCTTTTCTGCATTATTGTGATATAAATGACAAGTCAGCTGTTTCTGTAAAAAACGTAGTAAGTCTGCTAGTTCCAAGTGTTTAACGCTTCCCTAATTGATTAATGTTTTGGATAATGTATTAAGAAAAATGGTGTCAATTAAGTTTTCATTTTTCATTAGACGAGTTCAATGTCTTTTTACAACATGCGCACAAGAAACAAGGGGTTTCACAATTGTAAATATGTACTCCATATTTGTATGTGTGGTTGCGGTTTTATGGAAGTACCATTTAAAGTTTGCTATGTTTGTTGCATTAGTGGCACAAGAATCTGGCAGTTCGTCACAGAAAGCAAATATTGATGAGCAGGAGCACGTCACAGTAGCTCGTGCACTGAAGAAGTTTATCATCAAGGCCAGGCTAGCAAGGGCACAGTTTCCAATTAAATTTCCTACCCAAAGTCTGCGACCACCTAGTATACAGCACTCCCAACCTGCAACATCGAAAATCCTTCCATTTATATGCCCAAGAACAGCTCCTCGCAACAGATTCAATGCAGCACACAACAGCTCGGGAGGCCCTAAGACTTCTAGAAATGAAATCACAGCCTCTAGTCTTCAAGATGCACTCACTTTCTTGAACACCACTCTAGCTACAACTGACAGTCCCTCGTCAGCAGAGAACCAAAGAGTTCGACCTCAAAAATTTCCTGCAGCTGGAGCGGCACCCTACATACCGCTTCGCCATTTCAGCCCCCATCACAGAGTTGCTCCCGCTGTTACAATACGGAATGCAATTCCTGTTTTCTCTGCTCCGTCACTTCATCCTCCTGCGCAGCCTCAACTAATGATGAGGCCTCCATCATTAGGAATGGCACCACCAGTCTGCATCAGGCAGGCCGTACCTGTATATGCAGCTCCACCTGTTCGTGTAGAGGAGCAAGCTGTATCAGATGCTCCTTTTAGAATGGATACACAATTTTCTAAGGTTCAAGTAAAGGGGCCCCAAGCCTCCAAGGCTGATCAAAGAAATGAAGCCTCAACGCTTTATGATTCTGCAGTTCCAACTGAGGAGCCAGCAGATACTAAACATCCCCCAGTTCTGCCGAAAGAAGAAGCTCAAGTCGTTGTAGACTCGCACCCTCGTGTTGAAGAAGACTCTGGGCCTAGTTTTCCCGTTGCCTCCTCATCTTGCGCTGCTGCTCATGTGGAAGTTGACGAAATTGCAAGTGAGGATAAGCTACAAGAATCTTCTGTGACTAAAGGAGTAAAAGAAGTAGAAATTTGATTTGAAGGAGTTCTTTAGCCTTCTGGTGGACTACAAAACCTTTGTGGTTGAATTTTTGTACTACATGTTTTATTCTCCGATCTCTTTTGAATGGGTTAACTATTTGGTCCTTATTACTTAGCTGAACACTACGCAAGTGATAGTGCGATCATCAGTCAGGCTGGATTAAGAAAGGCAAAGTTAAACTTCTTGCTCGTCTCTTTTCAAGCTTAGGGTTTCTAAGTCTGGCTGCATAGACATGGTATTTAAGTATGATATGTAAGTTGGGCGTTTTAGTTCATCGTTCTGACCCTCTCCTCCCGAAACAACCCTTTGTCGGGTTATTATATCGGTTTTGTACGGTACTATGTATTCAACACATGTACAATTGATGAAGCGCAATAGTGCGCAATGGTTGTTGAATAATTGTACTTGGTGGCTGATGTAAGTCCAAGGTGTAGACCAATAGGTCATTTGTTGTGTAGTGTAATTAAGTAGATCTAAACACTCAGGTATTAAGTAATCGTCTCGTAGATCTTTTGAACACAGATCAAACTGGAACACTTACACCCCTATTGTCTTGTGTTCCACAGAAAAGCATCAATCTAGTGGTGTTTCCTATATGGGATCATCTATGAGCTTATGAACGATCTCAGTGCGGGTTAATACTTACCCGAATTTTCATTGTTAGAGATGTACATGAGTTTAGTCGAGGTAGAACTGGAGAAATTTTTGTTAGGTTCCGATGTTTCTTGAGCCAAAGGCTCGGCTCACCTTGGTTCATGTTGTTTGCTTACGAACAAATCTTCGAGCTAGCTCCCTCGGTCGATACTTTTTGCTCGATATGGCTTGATATGGTTCGATTCATTTGCACAGTCCATTTCGACTCTTCGCTGGATATGGTTCGATGGGCAGAGTCCAACAAACACCCAAGTAGATAAACTTTTCATTAAGGACAGTAGGACAACATGTAATTCTTGAAACCAGACAGCAAGTACAGACATGTATGATATTTCTTGTTTCCTACATTAACAAGCAATCCTCAATAAGAATCTTCTTTTCTCCTGTTCTTTTTCCTTTTGTGATAAATTGAGTCTTGTTCATATCAAGGGAGCTAAAAAGGGGGTAAAGGGAGAGGGTTTGGTTCTTGCTTGTCTCCCTCCCTATTGTTATCTACATAGAAATTTCTTGAGAGAGGAGGAAGATGTTGGTTCCTACAGCAAGTCAAACATCCTTAATGTCAACTGTTTCAATAAATTGTCTCGTTGGGTTTTCTCTGAATTCCAAGAAGCTGAACAATCTTTGCACTTATGGGTTCACTTCTTCGCCTTCATCCAGATCAGGTATACTAATTTTGGCTTTTATGGGTTGTTCTTTTAAATAAATTTCATGTATTTTAATGCCTAATTGTTGCTATATTTCTAATTTATTGTATTCAGAAGTTATTGGAGCTTCTAATTGTTTATTCTTTACATTTTCTTATTTGGGCTTCTTGTAACAAATCATTCTATTGTATTCTTGAATTAGTATGGCAATTAGCAAAATGGAAAGTGCAGATGAGATATTTGAGCAATGCTTTAATTTGTCTTGGTCCATTACATTTTGAAAATGCACAAATGAAGCTGTATGATTATATTGCATAATCTGGAAACAAATGATTTAGTACCTTTGAATTGAATTATATGCTTCTTCCATTATAAAGATCGAAACTTTATCGTAGGCATTTAGCTATGAGGTTGTTGGAAGTTCTTTGACTCTGATTTGGTATCTTATGAAGGAAGTCGCTGCAGTTTTTCAGATGTTGTTTATAAGCCCGTAGAGTGTGACTGATTAATTTATCGACTGGCTTGCTAACTAATGCACACTGTATCCTTCTGAGTTTCTGTAGCTCATTGCAAGGCAAGTCAAATAGCTGAATTATTCACGGCAACTTCACCAGAGGTTGTTGTCAGGGAAGCCAGATTGGAAGATTCTTGGGAGGTGGCTGAAACACACTGCAGTTCCTTCTTCCCTGAATACTCTTTCCCGTTGGACTTCGTGTTGAGATTTGATAGGCTGATTGGGATGTTGTTTGGATTTTCTGTCCCTATGGGATGTGAGAAGACTTGTCTGGTTGCTGTTATTGGAGGATCCGATGAAGAATTCCTCTTAGGGAGTGAAGACTTCAGAATTGGACGTCTTGATGGTAGATTTAGTCTGAATAAAGGATATGTGGCTGGGATATTGACCTTGGACACTGTGGCCGACTTTCTTCCCAGGAAAGGACCTCTTCGGCAGAGAAGGTTACTTTGCATTTTTCGTTCTCTTATAGATTTATTTATGTTACCAGTTACCACTTATCAATATGAACAATTCTAATTGAGAGACATACAAGCATAAATTAGTTAATAGACATCTTACTCCAGTTTCGGTAGGACACAAATTTCATGAGGCAAGATATCATTTTTGAGGATGTAAGGATGTTATTGTTACTTAGAGAGGATGACGAATGGTTATGAAGAAACAGATTCTTATTATTCAATAGTTATTCTAAATGCTTTTATCTTTATTTCATAGGACTGGAATTGCGTACATATCAAATGTTGCAGTGCGTGAAAGGTTTCGTCGGAAGGGAATGGCAAAGAAGCTCATAGCCAGAGCAGAATCTCAAGCCCGAAGCTGGGGATGTCGTGCCATTGCATTACACTGCGACAATAGCAATGCCGGTGCAACAAAGTTGTACACCCAAGAGGGCTTCAAGTGTATCAAAATACCCGAGGGAGCGAACTGGCCTCAACCGAAGACTGCTCCAGATGTCCAGTTTAGCTTCATGATGAAGCTCTTGTGAATGGGGAACGAGTTCAGGCGCAAATAAATCGCGGTAGGAAACTTAGTTATGCAGAGTATATATCAATGTATATACTATATAGTTGAAGGTTGGGAAAGAGAGAAACTGAAGGTATCACTGAAATGTAGTTATTCTGGAATATACATTGGTGCCTTTTAATTCCCTATATAATCTAATACTGAATCCCATTAATCAATCGAATTTATCCTAGAAAACATGTGTAACATTCTTCTAAAATGTGTGGAATCGTTATACTAACTGTCTTTATGGATTCATGTGCTTGAGTGTACGGAGGAGGTAAAATCACGGGATGTGTCTCACCTGAATTACATCCGTCTTAATTCAACTCAATAGTATAAATACTTTATTTATTTCAGGGGCGGAATAATTTTTTAGTAAGGTTCGATTTCGGAAAGGCTACTGTTTATTAATACCGTTCATTAATCAACATATATGATTATTTTCAATTTAAAGATGGTACCGGTTATTAAAAAATATCACTCTAAGATGGTACAACATAAAATGTTAAAAAGAAATGTATCAAAATGATATTATACACCGATATCGTTTGTGTACCATAATTTGTTAAACAAGTTTGTACAAATTATTTAAAATGAAAAAATAAGTTTAGCTGATTGACTTTAATGAATTGTTTTGACATAATGGTACGTATGACCTAAAATGTACCAAAAAAAGAAGAAAATATAATTAAATGGATATAATATACATTTTTTATGATTAATAAACCATTAATGAACTAAAAATTTAAGAAATCGTAACTCTCAACGGTTGCTAATATCGAGCATAGCTTTTTGTCTGAGTATCGAGCGAGTGACTATCGAGCCCGGTAAACTAATCGGGTTTTATACGTTCACAATCTTACTTACAACAAGTTCATGGGCCTAAGGTTTCCATCCCCAGCCCATTAGTAGAACATCAACAAAACCCTAACTCTTTATAGCTCTCATATAATATTCATCTCCGCCACTCAACAAACTTCCCGAAGCAATCCAACAATTCTCACATTTTGAAGCTCTCAGCAATCAAACATGGGTATGTTATTTAACACGCAAATAATCACAAAATATATCAATTTGATTTGATTGTGAAGATTTTAGGTTATATTGATTATTTGTTTGCGAAATTGAACAGGAAAGGTGCACGGATCTTTGGCTAGAGCAGGAAAGGTGAGGGGGCAAACACCAAAGGTCGCAAAGCAAGACAAGAAGAAGAAGCCACGTGGACGCGCTCACAAGCGTATGCAATACAATCGCCGCTTCGTCACTGCTGGTAAGTCGAATCCCTCGTTTTTATTTCTCTATTTTTTCAGTTATTTTATTGTGATTTTAGAGTAATTAGTGGTATATGTAACGGGTATCATAAAAAATGAGGAAAAAATACGGATTTATTTATGCTAACAATAAGGTTATTTAGGATGGTAGTTTTCAGTTATTTATATTATGGCTTTATATTAATTAGTGGTTATATGTATAGTAGGTTGAATGAAGTTTTGATTTTTATGAATAGTTTGTTAAGCATACGGATTTCTTCATGCTAGCAATAAGTTGAATTGGTGAAAAAAAAGTTTTTATTGGGGGATGTATCGATTTTGTTTCTAGATTAAGGGATTTATTTGGTTCATGATCGTTAGTTTAGCTTAAACTATTTTACTCCATTGCGGGGTTGGAGAATCTATACTATAATGTGGGAAGTCTTTGTTTGGTGAAACCTAGGAAATCATCGAAGCTATCATGTGGCATCATATATGTTTGCCAGATAGACAAATATTTAAAAAATAACTACCTTTAATGTTTATATATTTTAATGACAATTAGTTAATAGTGAAGAGTATTTTTTCTAATTAATATGCTTAGATATACAATTTAATTTTTATTATTTTATGATGTCATATTTAGGTGAATATAGTTATAAAAATTTATGAAATACTATTTGAACGAAATTGCACAGGTTGAACTGTGCAAAGATTACTAGTTAGGTGATAAAGTTTTGAGTGTTTTCGATGAGGGGCCAACCCTTTCAATGAGAATAATATGGGTAAACGTATTTCCATGGTATTGGTTTTTGTAAATACAATACTTAACGTGAACGGTGGAAATAGTTTCACCTATTAATATGAAACTGAATAGTAATAAATTTATAGATTCTTGTAAGTCCAAATACTAGAAGTCTCATTGGGAAAGGGACTGAGCAAATAATAGATAATGATTTCTAAACAGTAACATATTTTTTAGATGGAGATAATATTAGACTTCAAATATGTTGTTGGTGCATCTAATTGTATTATTATGACTATAATGTGGATTGAGAGTGCTGAAATTAATTTTTTGTTGAATTACATGTCATAGATTCTGTGTAAGATGTATATGATAGTATTTGTAAAATGAGCTATTTGTTCGTGCTATTAATGTCACTTTCACCGTCTTGCAGTTGTTGGCTTTGGGAAGAAGAGAGGACCCAACTCTTCAGAGAAGTAATTAGGTTACTGATGTTGTGTTTAATATCTAAATTTTGTTTATTTCTTGAACCGAACATGTATTGTTGCAAATTGAAGTTTAGCGTTGTTGTTCACCTCATATTTTGAATTGGAAATCAGCTCATGTTACAACAATTCGTGTTTGTTTGGTGAATATGCATGAGAAATGAACGGTCCTTCGGATGTCTTTTCTTTTTCTCCTTGGGATATCTCTGAGGACTGGTTGTTTTCAATTATTCATGTATGCACATCATTTCATCCCCCTCTCGCTTCTTTCATTTATGATAAAGCCACTCTAGTTTGGTTAATACTGTATCTTTGTTAGGTATAAATTCTTGTCTTATGCTTGGGACACTGTACAAGTGACCATTGCGTAGATGTGATGTTACATTATCTACCTATTACCAGCATTGTTATAATGTTGAAAACTACGATATAGGCTGTTTTGTAGTGGTAGTTGTCCACAATACGACATGTTCTTAAATCATCTCGTATGGTCGTATATTCAGGAGTATATCGTGCAGGAAGTGTTTTTTCCATAACTGGTCATTCGGTTGTGTGGGTTTCTTATTCACTCATCTGCTGTCTCCTCCAATTTGGTTTCCTTTTCCCGTGTATTGATTCAGTATCTGTCGCTAGAAAGGTAGTAGACAGTAGTGATTCTAACATTTATGCATTAATAAAAGGCAAATTTGTTGGCATGTTATTAGTATTATTGTGATTGTTGAGCTTTCTCATCAATAGTGAGTTGAGTAATGAGTAATGACCGAGTTGTTTGGCAAGTGGTCAACATAAACAAACTTGAAACTGATCTTATGAGCACAAACGTAGACGCATTCACGCATATATGCTGGGCTAAAGAGATGGGTAGCTTCGATTCTGTGACAACAATTATAAGGCGCCCTCATAGTAAGGACGAGGTTTGAACGTCGACTTCTACTCTTTTAAATGGACTAAAGGCGCTCTCATAGTAAGAACGAGGTTTGGACATCGACTTCTACTCTTTTAAATGTGTGATTAATCGGACTGAAATTTTCAAAATCAATTTCACGAACCAGGCATGTAAAAGTGATTAGCCTCATGCGTGTGATTAGTTTACATCCGAACTACTTGTTTGATTAGCACACTTGAAATGGAGAAAGAAAAAATATGAGCAATGTCAGAATTGAATATAATGCATTTGATATATCTATCATATTCACAATTTCACACGTCGTTTTGAAAAATTAACGGCAATGCACATGCCTTCAAAGGAAATATTTCCTCACCGTTAGACATGTCAACGTTATGTTGGTTATTATAAGATGGAGACCTTCCAACCTCATAAGTCTACCACCTCACTATATAATTTATTAAATCTTAGTAATCAATGTTATTTTATATACTTGTATCTTTGTAGGGAAATTTGATTAATTGACTCTATATGTGTAAGGAGTAGAGTAATAGATATGATCGGTTATATAAATATGACGTTTTTATATATTGAGTAATCCATTTTCGAAGCTTATGAACTAGTGTTGATATGTAATTTGTAGAGTTTTTATTTAACTCTTCTTTCGGTCTAGTCTGTGTCTCTAAAAGAGTAATAGATATGATGGGTTATATAAATATGACGTTTTTATATATTGAGTAATCCATTTTCGAAGCTCATGAACTAGTGTTGATATGTAATTTGTAGGGTTTTTATTTAACTCTTCTTTCGGTCTAGTCTGTGTCTCTAAACTCACTTGGAATTTATTAAATTACACATCTTTTAAAGTGTGCATGTCATAGACGTCTTTACATGATCATAACACTTTAAACGAACAAATAAATCCTAATAAGTAATTCTTTCGTTTTTTTTCTAATGACTATTTACTTTGCATAAAGTTTAGGAAAATTTGAATTTATTCCATAATTTAATTGTCTCTTCAGTTTTTCATACGGAATTAAAATGAAGCTTATTTATTTTAGAAGAATGATTTTTAGATTAAGAGACGGAGTCTGGAGGAAGTAGAAAAACAAAAAGTAGGGAAGATGTTGAAGATGACAGATGCCTGAAATTCAACGCTTTGTCCTGGTGCAAATGAAAGGCATTTGATGATGATGAATTATCATTAAATGTGTTCTTAATTAGCCAGCGAAGAGACCTATGCTTACGACGACTTTGATGCACCGTTTTTGCTAAAACATATGCATTTCTTGATTATTAATTGACGAGACTACTTTGCTTGCTTCTCCCCCTCTTTTTCATATTTCCTCAGATCCCCAAATATCTCATTTGTCTACCTACAATGTTTTCGAATGTAATAAAGTGGTGGTGGTCTGGTGGAGGTGGAGGTAGGGGTAAAGATGGATTATATATTTCGATTATGAGTAATGAGTAATATTCTTTTCAATTCAAAAAGAATGATTTTTTAAACATTTTAAAATTATTTAAAAAGAGTGATTTTTTACGAGCAAACTATATCATTTCTTTTATTAGTATCTGTAGTTGTATAAATTGTAATTAAGTATTAATGATTGACTCAAGGATGTTTATTTAATAAACTGAGGATATAGAGGTCATCGTGGGAATATTTTAATGTCTTTTTATTTGTGTGAAAATTCTAAAGACCACTTATTTTAAATTGAAAGGAGTAATTATTTTGTGATTAAGTAATATAAGTTCCTTATTTCACAATATAAGGTCAGTTTCAATAAGATTAATTTGGAACACGAATGGTGGAGGAGATTATGATGTAGTAACACCATCTAACTATCATCCATAACTAACTATCTATAAATATAACACCATCTAATAACCTTTTTCAGTCACAAATATATGTATTGATATTTATAATATCATTGTATAACTATTTTCGTTGTTAGTCTACAATATATATACTCTTCATTCCTAAATCTAACAATCTTAAATAAAAACTCCTTTTTGAGATCTTATTTTACTAAATTTAATAAAGATAAAGTGAAGAATAAAATCGAACAATTTTAGAGATGATGAGATGATGGATTAAGAGAAAAACAAGAAGCCCGACCATCGACACGCCGCAAAGGTAGGGCCATGGCCTCTAGGGTTGACCGTTGAGCCTTAGCTAACCTCCTCACGTGAATCTCATATAACAATAATTTACATTAAATAATATTATTGCTTTTATTATTTACAGCTTTTAGATCAATGAGCACGTTGTTCTTAAACTCCCTCCCTTCTTTTTTATTAATCGTTTTAGCAGTAACTTTTTGTTTTTAAATATTTGACTTCCTAATAAAATTAAATGTAAATTTATATTTTCAATGTATTTTTTGGTTGTTTTTTTATTGTTTTATTTATGTAGATACTGAACTATTTAAAAGTTCCTAAATCACCATATGGTGAACATTTTTTTTCTTCAAATAAGCACCTGAAACAAAAAATGTAACAAGTCCATGTTCCGTAAAAATGAAAGTTTATGTGCTATTTTTTTGGTCCAGGTGCCTATTTGGGAAAAAAAAGTTCACCAAGTGCTGATTTGAAAACTTTTTTAATAATTCAGGTGTCTATATGAAAAAGTCTTGTTTTTGTTAAGATGCCCATCCCACATCGGACGTCGATGTCCTCCCGGGTTAATATATAAGATCTTGGGCTACTCCCTCTATTGCCAATTGGTTTTAGAGTGGAACCCCACAGACTCTTATCACTTTTTCTTATGAAGTTATCAACCAATTAATTATATAATTTCAAATCGATTATCATTTTTACATTTCCAATGCATTTTTTGACTACTTTTTATATTCCTTAATTTATGTACAAATGACTAGAAAGACAAATAAAAAAGAACTGACGGAGTATTTGTTAGTCGAATGGTCTAGTTGAAAACACTCTTGTCAATGATCAGAAGGTTTTGAGTTCGAACTCATCTCATCGCTAGTTATCAAAAAAGAAAAACTACTTATATATAGACTATACAAAAGTAAAAAATATAGTGTAAATATATTTACAATGTCAATTAACTAAAACTATATCATCGATAAACTGATACTTTAAATTGAAAAACTAAATATAAAACAAATTAAAAATGTAAAATTTTAATTTGATACACTAGAATAATAATGGTTTGGAAACAAAAAATTAAGATAAAAATAAAACTAAAAAACAAAGAAATATTGCATAGTCTCCTTAGTCTAATGTGATACTCCATGAAGTATGATTTGAATGAATTAGTTGTATATTGTTGTTAAATTAATTATTGGGATTCAAATCCCAAAGTTGTTGCAAGTCAAACGTCTTAGTTTCTGATCCAACCCAGTGGATGCGGCACATGAGAAGGTTTTTATGTTTGGAAGCTCAAACATTGCTCTCGGGATTACTTATACTCAACTTGAGATCACAATTAATATTAATTAACCTATTAATTTAATCAAATCACATGGACCATTGCTTTGGACTCCTACACTTGTCTTAATGATCCTGTTTACCTAATTAAGTTTCACTTAAATGTGGGTGTGGAAACTCATGTTTTGGAGTTATCTATGCTTCATAAAGTAGTAAGAACGAGGTAAGGTATCACATGTCCGAGACATAGCTCAACTGATAAAGAATTAAAGCGGTTAGTATTAATGAAGCGGTTAACAAGCAAACTCTAACTAGGCCACTGATAACACGAGGAGATTTGAAAAATCGATCAAACTGATAATGAACAATCTTACAAGGCATAAAGAAGTTGATAGACAATTCTTGAGGTTACATCATATATGTTGTAGTTGTTATGGAAAATTCATCCATAACAACAGTAAAAATACAGGAACAAAAGAAGAAACAAAGATTAAAACAACATTTTGCGTAGTTCTTCAACTGTACACCTGGAGGGGATTACTTATCTACTAATTGTCATCCAAATTGCTAAACTATTGAAATTTGGCATCGTCGGTCATGAATTGGTTTCACTGGAATTGATTAACACCTTGCACCGATCGATCTCTGATCCAAACTGGGATTTTATAGCTTTGAACCATGGGAACACTTCATCTGATGAGTTCTCTGATGGAGCATTCTGAAGAATTGTTGATCCTGAACCATCCTCAGAAGTGCTTTGAGAAATCTGCTCTTCTGTCAGAATTGGTTTACCAAACAGCAGAAACTTGGGCGCGTTTAGATCTTTAAATGTGTTTGGACTCGGGCTTGAACTGCCCATCGTCAGCAAGCAAGATAGGTCCTCATCATTCCCACAGTTTGGAAATAACCTGCTTCCAGGGAGTTTATAAGCTGGAGGAGCTTGTTCTAGCTGCCTAAATCCGAAGGGAAATAATCCTGCCTGCAGTTTGTTGACTTGGAGTTCTGATGATGTAAATCCACATATAGCATGCCTGGCTCCCTGTATGCCTGCAGGAATGGTGTCGGACAAACAGCATAGCGGGCTTGTGGGGCTTGTGTGGTTCCTGAGAAGTGGTGACATTGGAAATTGTCCAACAAGGGGAAACTCTGGAGGTTGATTAACCCGCAACTTCTTTCTCGGGGGAGAAAAAGGAGAGAGATGATGAATGGATGGCATATTATTTACTACTTCGACCAACCATGGGCTTACTCGCTTAACATTTTGTAGCAGTTCTGGCTCATCCCACGCTACCTGAGTAAAGGAAACGAGAACAGGGATAAGTATATGTGCAACTAACTGTTTACTTAATGCTTTAAGAAACTAACAGTTAAGGAATGCTATTCCATATCAGTGTAATCTACGCATTTCGAATATGGCATTGGACCCCTCAAGAACAGCTATAAAACAGGTCTAACGATCATAGTCCAGCTGATGAAAACAATTAAAACAACAACAAACAAGTTGCTAGTAGAATGTAGCATAGAAGTATTTGAATATGAAGCTTGTTTCCATAAATCTAAAGACTGAATAGTTGGTTACCTGGAGAAGACGCCATGGAGAATTAGGCCAGTGGACTGGATTTTCAACTTGAACACTTGATATAGTCCCCATAAACCAGCTAATTCTCGAGGAATCTTCCGTCTCAAAAGGCATCTTGAACCTCATCCCAGAACACCACTGAACTCTAATTGCCGCACCAACAGCTGAGGCCTTCACAACAAACTCAGGAGTGCCAGCTCGAGGATAGTAAACAACCTCAAAAGGCTGACCACTAGCAGCAAGCCTTGCCGCTTCAAGAACAGATTCAGCTTTCACTTTAGAATTTCCTCCCCTGCCATTTTGGTTGAACCTATCTTCTTCGGCCAACAACCCAGAAAAGCTTTGATACATAGAAGGGCCACAACCTGCCCCTCCCGAATTCCATCCACATAGCGTCTTAGGTCCATCCATCCCCCTCTTTGCTCTACGAATCCCAACACAAAGATCTCCATCCTCAGCCCTCAGGAACACAATTGAATCCCCAGCCACAAGCTTCTTCTGATTCACAAAATTACTCCACCCTGTCGTCAAAAGGTGACGACGGGGAGTCCCCCGATAGATATGCCTAAATTTCCAAACAACCCCATGTACATCCTTAGCCAAAATGGTCTGTACAGGGGGTTCAGCAGAGTAATCCAACCTAGGAAAAATAGTCTCAGCACAATACCGCGGAACCGAAAATCCACCACCATTATTAGCATCAGACTGAGTTAGTGTCTTAGCAAATGAATTAGGCTTATCCTGACTCTCATTCTTGTCAAATCCAAACAAATTACCATCATCTTCAACATCACATTCACTACCCCTCACAGGAATTAATCTCATTTTAGCATAAACCTCATCTGTTTCTGCATCAGCCAAATACTTAACAGATTGCACTCTACACAAAACAAGAGGTGGAATTCTTGAAAAATTCCCAAAATCTACATTCTTACTACTATGCTCAGCATGACCTTGAGGAAAGTAGACAACTTTAGAGTTAACTTTTGGAGTTTGAACCATACCACCAGCACAAGCATGCCATAACTGAGGATCCAAACATCTTTCAACCTCATCATTCATGGGTTGTTTCACTAAATCCATAATGTTAATCATTTTTCAATCAGAAAAATCCCAACACATACAAAGCTCAAAACTTTTTCTCACAACCCTTTAGTTTTCAAAAAAACAACACTAATACTTGCAACTAAAATTACCCCAATAACAAATAAAGTAAGACTTGTACTAACCTTGAGAAGCAAAACTTCAAAAAATCAAGAAAGGTTGAAATAATGCAAGAAAAGTAGTAAATTTAGGTGGGTTTTGAAGCAAAAGTGGAGAGAGGAAGAGATGCATAGATTTGCTTGGTTGCCGACCAAAAGTGACACACGAAGGGAATTGTAATAAGTGATGAAAAGTTACAATATTTATACTAGTGTAAAAATAGATAAGCTAAAAGAAAAAGCAAAATGAATTATTTATCTTTGACTAATTAGTTGTTGATGATGTTGGTTACAGAGGATTAAGATATATTTAGAAGCATGCATGTATGTGGTCCTAACTCCTGCCCTCTCTCACTTTCATTCATTTACGCCATTGGACACAAACATCCGTTGTTTCGCAACATCGTTTGTATTGTTGGACTCTTTGTCTCTACCTGGGTGGGGTGGGGTGGGGTGGGGTGGCCGGTGGGTGGAGGGTGGGGGTGTTGTCAAATGTTAATTAGTTGAACTTATAGCTAAAATAAAATTTAATTCTAACCTTATCAATTTCGATTCAGTACATATATTTTGAAGACATATTTTTTAGAAGTTATCAGAAGCGAATGTACGAAACATGCGTTAGGTATTTTTAATTAATAAAAATATCAAATATATATTACATATGTTTGTCAAAATGTTCAACGCGGATTCCGTGAGTTCCCCGGCTGAGTAGCATATGCATCCAAATATATGTTATAAGTTGAGTATTATTAGTACTAGTTACATGTGGAAGTAAAATTAATTGTGCATGTCGAGTAATTTGGTTATGAGGTAATAACATACGTTTCATCATGGTATTAATGATATTTTGACCACTTATTGGATGGTAAATCAAGAGTCACGTATCCCAATTCTTTACATCAAATACACTAACATACATTGTTTAAAACTCCTACTACTAGATACAGAGTATTTAATACTCGTATTAATTTTAGTTCATTTAATTAGTGTTTTATTTTGAATTTGGACTAAATCATTTTCGGAATATTATTCATGGTATGTGATTAATATTATACTTATTTTTGAATTAGTCAAATAGTCTAATGGAAAAGACTATCGCTAATGATCAATAGATCGAGTTTCGAATTTCACCTCATCGCTAATTCATAAAAAATAGAAAATACTTTACTTATTTTCATCATCTCTAAATTTAACGTATTGTTTTCATATTCTACCGTTGTATTCATATTCTATCATTTCATATTTTCGTCGTTAATTTACAAGATATAATGTATTGATATTTTGTACTTTTCTAATCAATATAGAGATGCATGCAATGTACATATCCAATACTTTATACACGAATTCGAATCAACAATATCCGGATGCTTTTACACTCGATCTGCCACCTAGTAAAATTTGAAAAAATTGTAGATCCAAGAAAGAGAATTTGTAATTTTAATTATGATGTAGATGACAAATAGCCCTGATTCTATGGTGTGATGAAACACCAAAAGTCAAAGTAAAATGTTAAAGCAGATGGTTTTATGGGATCTAATGTTTTTAATTGCATGTTAAGTTAAATCTTTACGCACATCATAACTACTCATTACGATGTCCGTCGAGAAAATATACGCCGGCTTTTAAGCCTTCTTTCCCAAATCGTTTGTCCACATTCATATTTGATATTACTGTGCAACTACAAGCTTTAGGTAGTTTATTTTCATAAATAGATCATTTATTTTAATTTAAATGATGATATATTTATTTAGTTTAGGTATTCTATAATAGGAGACTCATAATCCCTATTTGTGAGAGGGTGCATTAGCTAACCTCATGGTAATGTGATAATAATAGGATGCAATTATTTCAGTAAGTTATACTAGATATGTCACGTGGATTCAATCAAAAAAATGTTAATAGAAAATTGAACTCATAAACTTACGAGTCACAAGTTTACTTATTCCACAACATAAGTCATGCCCATTCTTGGTGGTTATTTTGTCATTTTTATGTATACCATATTATCAGTTTAAATTCTTGTCGTTAAAAAGTACTTGAATTAAAATATTAATAAGATTATATAATATTCCTTACACCATTATAAATTACTATATTACACATAAATAAAAAAATACTTCAGAATTAAAGTAGAATAATTTCCAATAAATACATTAAAAAGCACTTCAGAAAAAATCAAATTAACTAACACATAAAAATTGATTTTAGTGACCAGTGAGTGGACGTTTGACTTTTTTTTGTCACATAGTATCATATTGAAAGTAAATTCTGCACTAAACGCGAGAGGAAAATCTACGCTAACAATGAGACCAAGTCCATTCATTTGACAATGAAACAATAAAAAACAGCAAAACGCTATATTTGACCAATGAAGAACCGCCAAATGTAATAGGTTCACGTGTTCATGATAAGAAAATGACATTAATATGAGGTTGAAAATAAAATCCAAATCAACCGGCTCTTCAATTACCAGATTGTTCTTCACTTGCCAATTTTCAACAATGTCAATTTCACGCCAACATTACATAGATTTTGTTTTACATAATATTTTGACTGATCATATTGGATGGGTCATAATCTTCCCATATATAAGGCCAACCTCCTCGAAAATGATGAATCCTAATCGCATGAATTAATTTAATGAACACGAAATATTACTCGTAATGACAAAATCATCTACTCACAAGGATGATGGCTCATTTTGGTAATCTCAAATCTAATCATGTGCCCTTAATACAAATAATACTGCCAAGGTTCTTCAGACTATGAGATAAATTGTAGGACTAGTGAAATTTCATGGTTTTACTGTAATCAATAAATTTTTAATATGATATCATGAGTTATCCCACTCGTTCGTCGACATGATAACGTGAAACAATAAAGCCGGATTCCACTTGGTGAGAGATCGAGGGTGTCAAAAGACGAACAGTCAAATGTTGAATGATGAAACCTTATTGCATTTGATTCGTGATTATTGACAAACATTACAAGAAGAATATGAACAAAAAGTGCACACAACGATACAGAAACCAGATTATCACATTGCAGAATAACTAGCAGCCTGTGGAGTGAAGATATACATTTTGCATGCATGAGGATCAATTCGATCACCGAAAGAGGCTACTTCATTCTGAGAAATTACTTCATGCTGCAAAAATTGAAAGAGAATATGAATGCTTCTTGATCTGTGGTGTTAGATTATATTGTCAGATAAATATGCTGCAGGGTTTGGTGAACACTGATGACTCGTCGTCATATGAACTAACACTAGGAGTAAGAAAGTAGAAACTGGTGTTGAAACATAGTTTAAAAAAGTTAAAAGCTGATCGAGCATGCACCACGTACCTCCCACAGATCTCTTACAGAAACACTGATAGATGATTCAAGTCCAAGTGCTTTCCACTCGGCTGTTATAGTTTGCGCACTGGAACATCGGTTCCAGAGAACAATGGCTAATCGATTCCCTGACAGGGGTCCAGCCCACACCTGCATTATGCTTTACTTAGCAAAATATTTCCCTAGCAAATCAACATGACCCAAATCTCTTTAAGCACAATGGTAATGAAACTGCTTCCCAACTTCTTTTCACATTATATTCTACACCGACTTCTTTGGAATCTGGAGTAAAGATTTTTTTTTTTGTCTTGCTCCCATTTCCAGGCCTTTTTCATATTGTCACAACTTAATAAAAAATAACACAAATTTTGGAACTGCTAAAACGGACTACATGAGTATGTGAGCAAGGAAATAGGGAGGAGGTACTCAAGCCTCTGTGCACAGACAACTTGAAAAACAACAGAAGTAAGATGAAGAAACTGACTACAAATAGTCACAGTATATTACATACTTCATATATTGTAGGAAATCTAGAAAATACTGTTTTGTTAATACAGTACTTAGTATGGGAACACCAGGTGTTGATCAAGTAGTTCCATAAAAGGTCTAGGTACTGAAAGGAGGGTATAGAAACGAAAAAGACCTGACTGCAGTCATCTGTTCCAGAGACGGCAACCTTTCTTCCTTGAACGCCAAGCGGATCTGCCATAAGATGTTCGGATTTAATACGGAACTAAAGAAAGTGGGACTTTAAGATGTAGATATTTGACATTTAGACTTTAAAAAAAAAGTTGACGTTTTACATTTCCAAAGCAATATTTGATGGGTCTTTCCTCTCAAGTCCTTATTTAATGTATTCAAAGTTCAATAAGTATAATACCAATACATGAACGTAAATACGTACTGATTGATTAATTTATTAATTAGGGATATATGTGAAACGTCATTGTTTCTTAATTGACAAGAACGACAACTAAAAAAACGGAGGGAGTAATAAACAAGTCAAGTCATAAGTTACAAATTCGTCCTAGTTTTTTCCTCCGCCTAGGGATAAAATGAATAGTCAGTAATTTACCTTGGTTTACAGCAATAACCTCTTCATTGCTCAAAATTTCAAATGTTTCTGCTGTCATGTTTCTCACATCACAACCAATTAATAGTGGAGCCTGCCACATTGAAAAAACCTTGAGTTGACTAGGAGGAAAAGCATGTATGTCCAGTCCACTGGAAGTTTGAATATTTGTTTCAGGACTTAAGAAGAATCCAACGCTAACCAGCAATAATTGATCTCAACCAAGACTACAGGATGCATGTGAAATATGCTGTATTCATGTACCTAGGAGCTCATGCACTCATTGTGATAATAGATTTATAACAAGACACCATTTTTTCTTTTACTTGTTGGTGTATCCATGTACGATGTATCATGTATGTGATAAATTACGTATCACAAATACCATAAAAGGAAAAACACACATACACGTGGTTCTCTGAATTGCATAACTGGTACACGCTTGAACTAATATTTTATTGAAGAAGAAAATCACCTTCGCCAAAGCCCAAATGCTGAAATGCGCCTGGTACTCCTGGTAAGTCATGCCCCCATTGCCAACTTCTAGCATGTCGGGATCTACCATAACGACAAGATTTCATTCACTATAAAAACATTGAAGAGCTTCAACAGTACAAAAAAATTATGGTAAATAATAGAACACAATCTTGACGTACCATTCCATCCACCAGGCCCTGCATAGGCGGCCCACTGGTCATTGAGGTCAGCAATAGTAGTCATGCTGAAAAACAAAACAAAGTATTGGTCTGACTATAACAAGAGGAATACTACAATTACAATGAAGAGAGCTATATTTTAATTACAATGAAGAACATAAATAATAACATTGCATGATACATAAGATTGTGGTATATCTTTCATTTGGCTTCTTGTATGTTTCTCCTTTTATTTTCTTTCCATTCAAGATGATCCCTGCTAAGTGCTACCTATAGTCCTTAACCAAGAACAGTTTGCAATCTAATGCTTTTAAAATCTTAAGGCAACCCCTATCTTCTCCACTATGATAGTGGTTTCCTGTCCCTAAGACTTGAAGAGATCATATAGAATAGCAAAACACGACTCCACTATTTTCTATTGGCTATTGCACCAATTAAAGTAATAATTAATGGCTAACAAACAATATTAGCAAAGTTATCTAAAACAACGAACAGAACAGTTTAAGTCCTTTGATTGATAACAAAACAAGGTTAAAGATTGTTAGCACCTTTCCCATGAATCATTGATGTCTTCTGTGGTGCGCCAACTGTTTCCAACTTTGCCAGCCCATAAGGCAGGATCATCGACCCCCCTGCCAAACGTGAAAAGCAAAGCTGCTCTGAGTGCCAATGGTAGGACCAGGATAAATACAATGGAAAATGGATCATCTGAATTACCACTCACAAAGCGAATAGAAAATGGTACGCCCAGTTGCATTTAGGGCATCACGCATTGGTGGGTACCTAGAGGACGAATACTGTGATTAATTTATTTGCTCTAACTAATTGAAGGTAACTTGCAGGAAATTCAGGTATCACCTTTCAATTGGGGGAATCCCTAAATTGAAACAGTTGTCATATTTAAGGTAATCTACACCCTGAAATTTAAGAAAGGAATATATACGAACAATCACAATAACAGGTTAATGCAAAAATAAAAACTACATTTTCCGGCTGAGGTTATTCAACAGGCTAGTAAAATAAATCTAGAAGGAGAAAGACAGAATCAACAGTGTAAGCTATGTAATGCATGGTCAATTTGTATGTTGCAAAGAGGAGAATTATCCGATCAAATCCTTTCATATAGAAATCTAACTATGAAAATAACAATCCTCACCTCAAGCTAGTTAGCATTGGGTTTTGAGGTCAAAACATCAAAGTAAAAACACAAAAGTACTTTATGCTTCAAGAAATGAGGGTAATATTAACTAACCCAAGATGCAAAAAGAGCAGCATCATCATTTTCATGGAAAAGTGATCCTGGACGAACTTGACATGTAAACGCCCTATAATCAGAATAAACTAATCAATAAGAACAGATATAAAAAAAATACTAATGATAAGGTGGCAACCTATACACTAACAAAGTAATATCTTAAATGATTAAGAATAGCAAAAATCTGACAGATAAGGTACTAATCACTTTATCCTACCCTGCATCAGAGTATATACCAAGCTTGAGATCCTTATCATGCACATAGTCGGCAAGAGCTTTTATCCCTGAAGGAAATGTTTTAGGATCTGGAACTAATTCTCCCTGCACAAATAGCCCAAGTAAACATTTTATCCACTAGCTGGTCAACAACCATTCACTATTCTAAACAAATTGTGGTAGCAAAGAACGAGACCTGCGACCCCCTTGTCAATCTGGACCAGCAATCATCTGCATCAATTTCAAGAGATGGTAGACTACGAGCAAGTATTATTAGCAAATAATTAAGAACCAACTACATAAAAACAAATACGAGTACCTATGTTGAGGTAGGTGTACCCTAGGTTAGCCAAACCAGTGGAAACAAGTGCATCAGCTGCAAGTGAACGAAGGAGAAAGGGTCGGTATTATTATCAGAGACATAACTCAGTGGCGAATCCTTCAAAAAAATTATAATAAATTATATGTCTTAACATCTCATACAACTTATAAAACATGAAATCAACTGTAGAACATACTAACCAGATTATTTTAAGCTTGACTATCACTATCAATAATAAGCATACGAACCAAAACCGCAGCCGATCACATATCAATCAATGTGTGTATTTGTCATAAGCATATGCACCAAATAACCATCTTTGGAAGTTATTCGCCTTACATCGAGACTCTCAAACTTACACTGATATTATCAACTACAACAGAAGTCTTCCGCATATATTTTCAAACAAGCAAGCAAAATAAGTAGTCTAAAGAATGAACACTCACCTGTTTCCTTAATAAGCGTTTCGTTGATATTACAGGCAAAAAAATTCCAACTATTCCATCTGCAGCCACCCATAAAATCAGGTCAATAGTTCTCAACTACAAAACCAATAAAGCAAAAACTGTACAGCATACATTAAGACAAGCGACAGGTGATTTAGCTTCAATATTGTTCTAGTACTTGTTCTATTCCCATAATTCGCTAAATGCAAAGTTCGACCTTAAATCATAACAGCATCGGTAAATGTAACAACAGAATATAACGCTGATCAATGATCATCGAAAGCTCCTAACTTTAATTTGACCCTGAACTTCAAGAATCAAAACCATTATAGACACATACCACAAAGATCCCCCCCCCCCCCCCCCCCCAACAGCTACACACACCAAAAATTCATACTTCAACACCTTCAGCGAGAGGAACCCGAGTTTTGCGTCATCACATACTCACATAGACGAAATCGATTGACCAACTCTAATACCATATCAAAGATCCCCCCCCCCCTCCTCAACAGCTACACACATACGCTTTTGGCATATTCAATATGGGACGAGTCATATTTCGATACTAATTAAATGCCAAAACCAAATAGAACAAGAGTTGACATACCCCATTTGAGGTGTTTGAGCAAGACCATTAGCAAGTTGAAGCAGACCATATTTGGAAGTGTCATAAATTCTGGAAATGGGATTGTCTTGAGTTTGCAAGTAAGGGTGAATAGGCAACACTCTTGCTGATACAAACACTGATGATGATGATGATGATGATGATGATGATATGAATACAAATATACACAAAAATGCAATAGTTGAAGAACTTAAGGTATAGTCTCTTGCCATTATTGTGATGGTCTGCAAGACAATTTTGGTCTTTGATGATGAATGGGTCGAATTTGCAAGAAAGTGTGAATTAAAGAGTAAATATGAATAAATTAAGGAAAGAAGACCAGATTATCTTCTTCGTGTCCAACTATCACTAATTCACTATACAAACAATGGGGCCAACTTTTGTTTTTTTTTTGGGGATAAATCTCGAATATTCCTGTAGTTTATAAGCTAATGACAAGGATCTTTAACATAATTTCATTTTTTTATTTCATATTCTTTTATTAAATACTATATTAAAATTTTATTACTAGTAGCCTTTTGTTTAAGAAAATTGCATCATTATTGTACAAACTCGATCACATTATTACAAGTAATAAAATAGTTAAACAAAAAAAAACAGAGGGAGTATCATCTGATATGTGTAGGATATTAATTCAATTTTTTAAAGGGGAGTCGAGAGAGTCCATTAAAGTATCTGGTGTCTCATGTTGCTTGGGCGTTAAAATACTGCCCTTGCCTGGCACACCCCGCCAAATATAGTGTAATTTTTTGGTTAGTCTAACCAGCAAATATTACTTGTAATAATGTGATCGAATTTTTACAATAATGATACAATTTTCTTAAACAAAAGGCTACTAATCTAATCAGCAGATATTACTTATTATTGTGAAGCTAATTTTCAATAGAAAGGAGAAGAGAAGTAGGTTCTACTACAATTGAAAGAAATTTTTATTTACTATATTAGGATTCAAGAATATATATATATAGTACACCTAATTTATATGACAGAGCAATGAAATTATTGCATTTCTAGTTATTAACTAAACCTGCAAGCCCAATGTAGAAACCTCCAAACCTCTTGCCTCAATTTCTACTTGATACCCCTCCACTTTTGAGAATTCTTTCTTATATATATACTTTCTTGATGCCATGAGAAAAAACACTAAATTTAGAGCAGATAAAACCATCAAGAAGCCATAATAGTAATCCAAATGAGAATCATTCAAATTGTTCCCAATCCAACTCTTCCCTCCATCCCTTCCAGTAATCTGATCAACCACTGTCACCAAGAAACTGTTGAAGAAATTCCCGACGCCGATTCCACTGGTGAAGAAAGTGGTGCCCAAACTTTGCATATCTTCAGGAGATTGATCATAGAAAAACTCCAACAGCCCTATAGCATTAAACACATCAGCAATGCCTAATAGGACATATTGAGGCAGTAAATAGAAAATTGTGATTGGGACTATTTCCCCTTTCCCAAAAATATTGTGCCTTTTTATAACTTGTATCCTCTTCATTTCAATTGCATAAGCAATAGCAATGGCTATGATCTGAATCACGAATCCAATTCCGAGCCTTTGTAACAGAGTTATTCCTCGCGGGTTCCCTGTCTTTTTCCGCATCAATGGCACCAAGTATCGATCATACATGGGGACCGAAATCAGCATCGAGAGTGTAACAAAGCTTCCTAGTGAGGCTGCTGGGATTTGGAAACTTGAACCTAAGTGTCTGTTCATAGTGGTCCCTTGTTTCACAAAAAGAGTGTTCACTTGAGCCCAAATTGTGCTTGGTATTAAGGTAACAACCCAAATCATTACCATTCCTAGGACAAGTTTCACACTTTCCACTTGAGTCACTGTACAAGGTTGCCTAGATATATTACTGCCTTCTTGCTTTATTGCTGCCTTGTCCAAGAACCTGTAAAACAATAATCAACTATATTCTCAGACCATAATATACAATCTTGAGGTGTATTAATTCCAAGTAAGAGAACAAGTTATGATCTCGGGCTGACATAATAACGTGCAAACACATCATCATATCTTTATGTGAATAAATCATAAACAGTGTAAAACGAATCAATCTGCATTGTGGTAGACCATAAACGAATTGAAAAGACTTGAGATATGGTGATCAAAAGGGGCCAACCATGATCCAACCTTAGGCATGATTTATCTATGTTGACTTTAGCCAATCACTTTGGACCAAAGACGTTGACTACACATGCATATATAGTTATATATATGGCCTATATTTATTGGATATAAAAAATCCAGTAGGCTAAAGTATAAATATCACATTCAAGTGTGCACTATAGAGCCCCTCATAATTGCAAAATGTCCCACTTTTGCCATAATGTTGGAGATGATGAGTTGGTGGTTCATTAGTACATGTAAGTTTGTGCACATATATATATATATACTCCTTCCGTTCTTAAGAGATTGATACATTTTAACTTTTATGGTCAACAAAATACGATTTAAAACGTAAATATTTTTTATTCTACATACGAAAAACTATAATAAATTGATATTTCAAAAATATATATTGAGACGAGTCTAACAAGAGTACACATGACTATATTATTTATTATCGTTTAATGAAAATTATTGATCAAATTTTTTAAAATTTAACCATAAAAGGCAAAATGTACCAATCTTTTAGGGACGGAAATAGTATATATATATATACTCCTACATGAATAGAATAGACTAAAGAGGTCCCGTTGCCAGCTCCTAAAACCATCATAAATCTAAACATACGTACCATGGAATATCCATCACTCCACCAATCCTTTTCGAATTTAAGACTAAAAGTATCTTTGATGGTACTTTAATTCTCCCATTATACAATTATTAACTTATCATTTATAAAAACTATAAAGTGAAATAGCTGTTACTTCTAATTTTACAAGAACAATGTATATATTTGTAGTATATAATCAGAAGGAGAAACTTGACAATATGGTCCTACATATTAGGTCAAGATTGTTATTTGGTCCTCAAAAGTTCAAATAGTTACCAAAATTTGATAAGATTTGCAAAAATTGACAAAGATATTACACTTAATTATAATTGTACAGTTACCTTCCATTTTGGAGGACAAAAGTTCCGTCAAATTTTAACAGCTCTGTTAGTTTTTAACTAAGTTGCAACCAATGTCCAATTTCAATGACTAATTTTCAAGTTTTGAACTTTTTAGGACCAAACGACAATCTCGACCCACTTTCACGACAATTTCAGCAATTTAATCATAGTTAAAAACAAAGAATTAAGCTCACCTAAACATTGGAGTATAAAGAAGTTGGCGTTTCCCAGTGCTAATGTAATACTGTCTCTCAAACTCATGAAGCATGGAAGGATTTGATGGAAGCTCACACTTCCTATTAGCCACTGCATTTATAAACACCCTGAGAAGTTCACCTGCAGGACTCTTTGTTTTCCTAACTTTATGCCTATAAATAGGAGTCCCCATGTAGAATATGAATAGGGAGACAATAAGGCCAACAGTGGGTATCCCATACCCTAGACCCCAGCTAAGATTTTCTTGAATGTAGACAAGAACAAGTGTGGCTAATAAAGCACCTGAAAAAGCACTAAACATCCACCAATTAAAGAAAGAGGCCTTAAGTCTTTTTTCATTAGGGTTTAAGTCATCAAATTGGTCAGCACCAAAGGTGGAGATGTTGGGTTTGGTCCCACCAGCTCCAATGGCTATGGTGTAGAGAGCAGTGTAGATGAATGCAACTTGGGAAGTTGTGGCTTTGGTGCATACACCATTGGAACATGTTGGTTTCAAGAATTTAATTGAGACTGCCAATGTTAGAAGCACCATGCCCTACATCAAAAATCATTGGAAACAGAGTTAATCGAATAGCCTAGTGGAAAAAGGCTATTACTAGTGACCAGAAGATCCTAAGTTTGATACTCACCTCATCGTTAATTTAAAAAAAAAATCATTGGAAACAAATCAAAATCATGATGATATTGTAGTATAGAACATGACAGCTTTTAGCTGGAAAATTGAGTCAGATGTCACTAGATTATATTGAGTCATTGATAATTTAATTATACACTTTTGCATGCTAGTATATAGAGCTAATTGTCAATGTGCGGGGTATATGAAAATGGGACTGAATTTTGTTTAGATATCGGATAGTTCAAATTTTGGGATTTAATTCTCTAAAGTGGTTATACAATTGTTATATATAGTCCCCAATTTGACTTCATGCTCAAATTATGATATTAGCATTTTTTTCTTCGTGAAATTGGGGATTAAATCACACTTGCAAAAATACTTTTCTAAATTTTAACTTTTAAACTACGAGATTAAAACGTAACTTATTGATTCCACTATTTTAAACCAATTGATATTAAGTCATGCTCATATATAACTATCGACATCATTTTGAGTTTGAATGTTTGATGCTAGTGTGGCCTTACACATTTAGCACCTTCTATTTTTAATTATATTCTCTATTGCCCTAATAAAGTCATCCACTTCTCTTATTATTATTCGAATAAGGAAAGTCAAGATTCGAAAAAAGGATATATGATGAAAATAATAAGTCTCCAGAATAATAGAAAAATAAAGCAATATATTAATAACTTAAGGAGCATCACCTTTATTTATTATACCTTTGTTTAAAAATAGATGCACATGAACTTGTAGAAAAATATATTATAGCTAATGTTGAGCTCATTATCGTGACAATATATATTCTGGCAATACGTATATGTCCAATTTTATGAGCTAAGTTCAAAGATAACAATTTGAGGTTTGATATATATGCTCTATATATATCCTCTCATTAATTTATTACTCCCTCCGCCTCTAAAAGATTGATACATTTTGATTTTTTATGTCAAATTTTAAAAATGTTGATTAAAAAATTTTACTAAACGATAGGAAATAATATATTCATATGGGATCTTGTTAGATTCGTCTAAGTTTATATTTTTGGAATATCAACTTTTTATAATTTGCTCGCATGTGGAATAAAAGAAATTTACGTTTTAAATCGTGTTTTGTTGATCATGAAAAATTAATTGTATTGATCATTTAAGGACGAGGAGGGAGTATTTATTAGCCATCTATACATAGTAAATGGTCCTACAATAATTCCATTTTCCCAGTGTGGTCTTGTATGTGCTACATGTCATTGTGAAGATAGAATTAGATATATCATAGCAAATACAATAATTATTTGATTTTCGACCAACCAAACGAACCCTATCAACTTTACTTAAATTGATGTAACATTTTTTACTAAATTTGTAGTACAAGGTCTACTCTACTTTTGTTTATTCTCATGACACTAATGCGACTAGATATTTCTATAAAACTAGCCAATTTAATGCACCAATATATGCATGACGTCAAAATAATAAGTTTCGAATATAGAGTACAATGCTCAAAAATATATATTAATCTTCAATAATACTAACTTTCGATGTAAAATGCGCATCTTTATTTATTTTGAAGATTATTATTTTAAAAAATAGTGGGGGCGGGGGGAATAAAAAGGAAAATACCATGATAAATTTGTTTTCTAAAGAACCTCACCACTACAATTTAGTCAAATTAAAGAAAAAAAATTAAATGCACTGTTTATATATATGCTAATTTAGTGGTCTACCAAAAGAGGGAAAATGAGTGGTCAATGCAAGTAGTGGTATCATGATAATGCATATATATTACATTAGTGGGAGACAATTTTATTTAAAGATAATAATGCATGCTTATTTTTCATATCAAATTTAGATAGTGACCTAACTTATTAGATTTTACATATACGAATAATAATATTTCGACATAATTTTATGTATCGGTGAGAATCAAATTCAATATTTTACAGAAATCGAAGATGATGAATTAAGTGATTAAGAAATATTACCAAAACATAAATTAGCGATGAGAAGGTGAAGGTCCAGAAGCGACCCAAGTAGGAATCAGCAATATAGGCCCCAAGAATTGGAGTGATCCACACTGCTCCTGACCAGTTGTTGACATTCCTCACTGAAGAAACTGTGTCCTCATGAAGTTGAGTGGTCAAATATACCACTAAATTTGAAGCTATTCCATAAAAAGCCATCCTCTCAAATGCTTCATATCCTGTAATAATAATAATGGAAAGGATTAGATCGATAGCGCCAATAACGATCTCATTTTTTAATAATTAATCCTTTACTCGAATGGATTATAAATGGAGCGTCAATCGACGGGCCCTTCGTAATAATAATAATGTGCCAAATCTATTAAAACAAGATAAGATAAGCCTCACTGTTTTTTGACATTTTTAAGCTTTAGTCTTGACATCCATTATTACTCTTTTTTTTTTTTTTTAATTCTAGTATTTGTTATAGGCCGATAATGTTTATTTTATACTAAAACGAATGATAATAATCGAAAAATATGTATTATGAATTGGGAAAATTAATATAGATGTAGTAAAAGAAATGATTTGTGAATACTTTTAGCTTAAAGTGTAAGGAGGTAATTTGAACACGAGTGCTTGATTTATGCATGACCGCTTTAAACAAGAAGCGACAACTAACGATTACTACTAATTATAAGCAGATTGATTAATATAATTAGAACCATATCACTTTAGAACATTAATTAAATTGTTGAAAAGGAATTATGGTAGATCATACAATTGGGTATAATACGATAATCACAGTTATTTGTTCATAAAAATTGAAAAACAAGATAAATTACGATTACTTTTTTTTTATAATTAATAACATGATAGTAATTCTTAACCTTTAACTACTAGATCATTCGATTATCGGGAGAAACTGAAAAACTTACCAACAAGAAAAGCGCAAGCCTTCCATTTTCCAGTTTTAGAGGCAAGAATAGGCCTCCCTCGAAGATCAACAGTCCCATCTTTAGTGAAATCATCTTCTTTGTTTTCCATAATTATTATTCAACTACTTTAAAGAAAAGGGGAAATGATAAAATGATATGGTGTATATATTTATTATTCTAGCTTAGATTAATTTGAATTTAGACTTAGTGATAAGATGATAATATATAGTCCCACTTGGAGAAAAATGGGAGTGGATGATTGTGTGGGTTTGCAAAGAGTGTGAGTATTTATAAGTAGGTAGGTAATGCATCTATTGTTAGTGCACATATTAGTCTTGTCACTATATATTCACTATTCATACTCTCACTACTATACTAATTCTTCCCATTTTCACTAATAACGTTGTACCATTTCAATACACAATAATTTACTCTCGTTTTATTAATTAATGCGCAAATGCATAGAATGACAAATAAATATAAAAATGGAGTATCCTCCAACAATAATATTTTTACTCGTGTATATGCACTTATTCCTTAGGGATATATATCTGATATGGAGGGGATGAACAAAGCATTAAAACGATCACCAACAAAACACAACGCAATAATGTTATTTCAACAAAATATTACCTTCAAATGCGAGTTGTAATCTGCGATGTATGTCTAAGAGTATCTCTCATGACTCCATCACAATCTTATTATGACTTAACACTAAGTTATGCTTTGAGGCATGATGGGTACTTTCGGATTTTAATAAAGTATTTATTGTAAATGATACTAAAGGTTTTTATTTGTATTCAAATGGATTGTGCATTGATTCTTATATTTTTCTGTTCTTGCCACTTATAATAAACTCCACTATTATTGTATGTCGACGATCATGCATGTATTGTCTAATTCATTTATTGTACTCTCAATTTTTACTCTAAATGGACTTCTCACTTCTTGCACCACATAATTTTTAAGTTTTTTTTGGGTTAATATAGAGCACTATTGGAATTATATATGCATAAATGAGAAACTAAAAGTTCTTATTTATAATTTATTAATTTATAAATATGACATCCAACAACTCATAAGATGCAACTTATGGACTTGTTACTAATAACATTTTGTAGTTGTCTAAATCATACTCCCTCTCCCTTCAATATGTTTGATTGTTTAGAAATTTTATTATATGTTAAAATATTTAATTGTTTACATTTTTAATGAATTTTTAAGCCTATTTTCTCTTTTTTTGCCCTTATAAAATACTTTTTGTCCCTAATAAAGTAATTTATTTGAGGACATATTAATAATCTTGCATTATTCCTTAATAAAATACTTTTTTCCCAAATAATTAAATATATCGAAATTAAGGGAGTATGTGATAAATCAATGTTGTAGAATTCTCAATAAGATGTAGATGTGGTAGATGGAGTTATTTGTTCAACTAGTAGTTTGGATTCTTTTGTATAGAAATGCATTTTTTTCATATATTACTAGTAGATGCGTAATGTATGCGGATGCTTTACTTTTTGCAATGAATATAAATGTGGAGTTGGAAGAATCTCCCTGCATAATTGGTGCTTAAGCTATTTTAGTGTAAACTTGTGATGATGTGATGTATTAGGAATCTACAAGATTGTTCATAGTAGTAGAATTGATGTGACCATTTATGTTGAGCTATTGATCTTTTTTTTTTTTTTTTTTTTGCAAATTAGCGATGAATTATGAATATAATGATATTATAAGTTAGTATATAATATGAGATAAAATTATCTCCAACATAATTCCAATTTATGACCTCTTACATAAAAGGTTAGGTCGAATGCCATTAGGCTATTGAGCCATCGGCATCTTGAACTATTGTTGTAAATATAAGTTTCACCTTTCAGGATAATAAATTCTTTTAATTTTATCTTTACCGAACACATGTAATGTACGTTTAATTTGTGGAACATTTTTGGAGAATGATTGTCATGCAATATCAATTATATTACATTTCTAAACTAGTAAATGGGAGTCTAAGCTCCAAATAAACAGCTTCGTCTTCTCCACTGCTGAATTCAGCGTAAAGTATATTTAAATATACTCCTCTGCAAGATTCGAACCTGAGACCTCTTGAAAAGAGGCTCGAGTTGGATACCATTAGGCTAAAGCCTTGGATAGTTTCAAAGTAGTTGAGTATCAAACAAATCACAATTAATAGAGTTGATATTAACATCCATCCATCAAATAAACATCATTTGTGAAGCGGAAGATTGTAGACCAATAGATACTAAGCAATTAGCTAGGCAACTACATCACTAGAGATTATAGGTTTGGTCTGTAATTGGTGATCATAATTAAATCATCCTAATTGGACAACCCTATTTACCAATAATAATGCATTTATCCTCAACGTCATTACCAAATAATTTGACCTTAAAAGATGCATGATTTTGAGGAACACAGTAAAGGTTACTGTTGAATGTGGTTCATGTCATCATATATGTACAATTTTGTTATCTTGATTCTGTTCAACCTTCAAAGATGCCCTTCAACTTTCTTCATAAACTCATCATCATGCATTCACCAATATTTGTAAGCTTTCATCATCATCACATGGGACCTAATTATGTATAGCTCCTAAAGCTAAAAGTTAGGCACATTACCTAAATCATCTCATTCATTTCAATAACGTTAATGTTTTACGTTCCATTTCTTAATTATCACATTTCACTTCTTTGTAATTTTTTATTCAGTCGAATACAAAAATAAAATTAAAATGTCATTATACTATTTTTATTTCGTTTCCTCGGACAAATTTTTGACCACATTTCTGCGAACATCATCTAATCTCGCTGTTAAATCATACTCATTAATTGTTTGAAACTCGAAAATGGATGAGATACAAACGTAATGTATGATGAAATCAATGCATTGGTAAGGTTTGAAGGCAAGTCTATGTTATTTTTATATTGTAACTTAGAAATGAAAATATGAATATAATGGTAGTATAAATAACGAATACATACTAGCTAATAGATAATTGGAGTAAAGTACGAGACATCTTGTCTCCCACAAGATTTCAACCCAAAAGCTCTTTATTAGAAGATTTGATCCGATGTTATCAGGTTATTGAACGATCGACAAGGTAGGTCTATGTTATTAAATGGCATACAACATAAAACATATTCAACTGTTGGGTCAAGTCCGATGTATTTTTTTCATATATAAAATGTGTTTTTCTTAATGTATAGTCAATCCTAAATAGTACTAAAAACCCAAACAATTGGGATGAATGGACCACAATTGTTTTCAAAACTTAAAGCGGTCCAGATCGGAGAATAGACTACTGCACTTAAATTGGGGATGTTGATATAATTCGAATCTCATAAATTTGACGAATAACGTAAATTACGAAGGACAAAAATTACAATAATCACTTATATTATAACATGTTTCCAGGTTATCACTTACGTTTTAAAAAATAATATGTTTTAAAAATATAGATGATTGAAGGGCGATTTGAAACGGTGATAGATAGATTAGAAATGTTTTATAAACATAAGTGGTGGCTACCGATATTTTTGCTCATAAATGTGAAATCTGAATGGGTGACAAAGGTTATTATGAAGCGACTTAGTTTTGCTTGGTTATTCTGGGGTGAAAGTAAATTAAAGTGTCCCAAATGCAACACCAAAAAGGGCATGCCCAATAATATGCCCATAATGTATGGTACCTACATTGACCCCACCCACAATAATGCTTCCTACATATGATGATGCTTTGCAAATTCATTACCTTTTATGTTATTGGTGGTTTACAAATGAACAATCTAAAACACAAAGAGTAATACTATCAAAAATAATTTTGAGAAAAATCTTTAACTCGTTATAAGATTTTTAAAGTAATTAAAACGAGATAATTGCTGAAATAGTCTCAAAAAGTGGGTCCGGGTTGTTATTTGGTCTTCAAAAATTCGGAAGGTACAATTTAGTCCCCTTAATTGGCCGAAAGTTGCAAATCAGTCCAAAAGTTAACGGCCCAATTAAAACTTAACGGTTCACTCGCCCTCTAAAGTACATGCGTTTAACATGGGTCTAAATGTCCACTCATACTTTATTGGAAAACATGACCCCATAATTATTAAAAATCGTGTTTTGACCCCAACTTTATTGGAAAACATGACCTGGGACTAAAGTGCAACATTTTGGACACTTTCGAGAACTAAAATGCAACCGTGTAACTATTGAGGGGGGCTAAATTGCAATTCGACCCACTATCGGGGACTATGTCGGCAATTTTCTCCCTTTCAAATTGCTACGTGTTTCACGAAAAATATCTCGATGAGGTGTGACTCGTATACTAGGAAGAAGGAGGCATAATTCTTGTGGCAAGGGTCAATTTATGCATACACAAGTGGATTCCTAAATGTTATAGAATTATATATGCCATGTCGTGAAGGGCAGTGAGGTAAGAAAAGGTATATCTAACATCTCCCTATTCACTCAATCGCAGTCTGACTCATTGGAATCTAACAAAACCAAGAATTACAAAATCATCATTAGCATTTAGCCATGCCTTTTGATAATTAATTCCAACTTGCAAGCAATATTAATGTCAATTATAATCAGAGATAAGATGAGTACAACCACATTATGTGGACGCCTATCAACCGATTCAGAATTACTATAACGAAGACGATAAGACTACAGAGGTGGAGAAATCAATACCTGAAATGGAAGAATAACCACACACTGGCAGAGTGGTGAGACGTGCTGCCTCGCTTGTAAGAGTGAGGGTTGGAACTTTAGCTATATTGATTTGAGTTGTCTCTTCGTCCGAACCCACATCGTCTGAGTATGATCTTCGTCTAATCATATAGTATCATAAATCTCTGCTAAGGATCATTGCCACAAAATAATGAAAATGTTCACAATGATCTTCGTATAATCGTATAGTATCATAAATGTGGGACTGTTATACATTATTGCAGACATAAACAATGTACGCCTCTAAATGAGGTCATCATTAGAATTAAAGAGACATTACAATGGAATCTACTATGGAGCACAAACAGTTGCACAAACTCAAATGAAAAATAGTGTAGCATCAAAATGCACAGAGTAATCCAACTATGAAGCTGAAATTGTTAGAGCGACAAGTTGTATATCTTTTTTATTATGTGAGCTGATCCCGATTGTTATTCACAAAAGTGCATCAATGAAGGAGTTTACTTGCGAAGGTAACGACAGGGTTTAGCTACCAAGTATGTGATGATTAAAACATAAGTCCATTTTGCTGCCCACAATGTGAAATTCAGAAACATAACAACACGTGAGTGAATATAAAAGTTGACCATGTCGATAAAATTCTCCGAAATATTAAATGAGAAAAATGGACCACCCTTGAATAACTCACTTGTCCAAGGGTAGGCATTGGGCACCGAGGTAAGATGCCTCTAAACCCACAGCATCAACTCCCCCTCTCTATCATGAATAACTAAATGTCTGAGCACACATAAAAAGATGTGTTTATGCTTTTAGCTTAATTGCTGTAGGCAGAACTTTGACTCGACATATTAAGTATCAAGAAAAGATTAATGTCCTAAATTGGGAGGAGCAGTTATGGACTTATGAAGAACTCATAAGGCAACTAAGTACTGTAAAAAGGATGGCTAACTTGATGGAGTTTATAGCTCTAATCACATTATAATATTTCTTAAGCAATCTTAAAATATGTGGAGAACTAGAAAATGTTATAGTCTTTTAACCAATTTTAACACCGGGAAAGTTCTTGTGTGCATAACAGCATGATCATTGTAACTTCATGTAAGTTACATCGAGAAAGAACAAGGAGATGCAGAACTTAAAAGGATGTCAGTGAACAAATAAGTCTCACAACCAGCAATCTCTTACTCTTAATCAAGAGAAGCATAAAGAAATACACGAACAAGAGCCCCAATGACACTACATCAGTAATTCCAGAAGCTGGCAGTTAAGAAATTCAGCACCATGATTATAGTTACTTAATTCCAATTCAGGATAATGCTTAGCTATACTCGCAATCAGTTATGCGACATAAGGTCCAAATTTTACTTTCCGGTGACAACGTGTTTAATTTCTGAAACATTCTATATATGAACACCTTCAGTTCTCTACGAGGCCTAGAGAGTGCCATCAATAACTAACGTGTAAGAGTTGTTTATATACTTTCTAAAAGAACAACATTTTTGTCAGAAAGATTCTTGTCTGGTGCCCAACTGTAGCATTAACATTTGTTCAAATCCTGGTATGAGATCTCCTCCTCAAGTAGTTCAAAATCATCAATCTCCTTAAAGTAAGCTCTCTGTTTCTCACAATAATCTCTTGGCAAGCAATACTCATTTTTAGGTTCCTGTGTTATACCCTTCTTCTACAGAAAACAGTTATTTGGGATATAAGCCGATAGAAAAATTTATGTGCACAGTATCAACATCTAACTAAGATGTAGAAATTAATTTAACTCACTACACGACAAGCATAAACAAGAATTCAGTTCTAGAACATATTTCCTCTGATTTGAACACTTGAAAGGCTTCTCTAGTTTAGATATAATGAGACTCTGAAGGCGACAAAATCAGCAATTAATTCTTTATAACGAGCTAATTACATGTCTACTTACCACCATTAGATTCAACTTCATAGTCTGTTTTTAATCGACTTGTAATTTCAAATGACAGAACTACAAAACTTAGGTGATGTACCTTAATCTATTTCCCATATAAGGAAAGACACTGTTCATGACAATCTGAAAGAGTCCCTAACTCACTTTGCAGATCTGTATTTATTGCATAATACTAAGATAAACTTAAGAAAGGACCAAGCCAAGGAGCAGAATGAAAGAACATTTAAGGATGCTTTGACACAATATAAAGAACTATAGTACTTCAACTGCATGTGTAAGCATAAGTATACTGAGAAAGACCAACAAAGTTGAGGAGAATGGAAACCTTCATCACAAACCTTTGTTTTCGTTGGATGAGGCTTTATCCATGACTTTATTGGGTCAGTGTTCTCGATTTCATTCTTGCGTTTACTGAGGCAAGATGAAAGAAATATGATCATAAAGACTAGAATCAATCCGACAACATTTCACAAGGGAAAATTATCTATACCAAAATCAAATAACCACTAACAAGTAACAACAGAAAACTGTTTTTTTTAAGATAACCATCGGTTTATCTGAACTGTACAGTCATTTAGGTATGTTTTCCTTATATCTCTGCGTAAATACTGTACAAAATTGACAATTAAGTAACATATCGTCATATTATTTACATTAAAGAAACTGCACTCCATAGTAGCTACATGCAAATCTTATTATCTGACAAACTAGAGTATGTTAAACAGTCGAAGTGAACACCAGGATTGAAAACTACCTCAAAATTGTTGTCCTCAGTAGAGGCATCGATAACACCTTCTTGCTACTTTTCGCGTCAGTAAGATCACCCGATGGCACTATACTTGCACTGGCTTTCACCCTTTCACTTTTCATGTGAAGGGATGAGCCATTCAACACAGCAATTTTCTTCCCCTTGCCTTATACACAATAAACAAATAGTAAGCTAGACGCTAGTCTTCCATTAACAAAGAAACCCACAATAACAAATTAATAAAAACTAAAATCACATAAGTCCATCACAGCTCGATTATTGTAGACAACTATATATACACCCAATAAAGGAACCCTCCCCCCCTACAAACACAAACCAGCAGCAGCATAAAAACTCATGAGCAAATCATAGAGTAACACACAACTCGTGGTTTCTGTAATTTCGAAAAATTAACGAACAATTACAAGCCTCGTGGTTTAAATTCAATCGTATTATCGAACTAATCAATCATATCAACTACTGTAGTTCAACATCGACATAACAATGATGTAACATAATTCGATGATCAATCGCCTCTTCATTTCTTAAACCACAATATAACAAACAAGCTATATAAATATAATGATTAAAAGGTAATTATGTATCATCATTAACTCTACAAATCTCAAAAAGCAAAACAAAGCTCCAAAATATCAGACACGCTAAATGATGAAAATACAGAAACACAAGTCTTATGAAAACAAATCATCAAGACAAAATCAATCACTTGTCTAAAAAAACGAAAAAATGAAGTAATAAACGAAAACGTCAATTAAAATGAAAGGGAGAGCGTATATTATTAAGTAAGATCGTTACTGTTAGTGTTAATCCGCGAGGAAATAGAGAAATCGGAATGGGAATGACGATAGGAATTAGCAGCTGAAGATGCATCGGAAGCAGTATTAGTGAGGTCTGCTAATGGACATTTTGCTGTTTTCTTCATTGTTGTAAAACCTCTCTACCAAACTATAATTTCTTTTGGTTTTATAGATGTAGGTGTGACGCATGCAAACGTTCACGTGTTGTGCGTTTTTGCTAATTGGCGGGAAATTCACACGATGGGCCCATATAAAGAATACGGTTGGCCCACAGTCCACCCACAAAATGGACATGTTTGGGCACTTGGACTATGTTATGGTCTTAACGGACCACTAACATAATGGACACGGTTGGGCGAAGGTCCACCCGTGTATTGGATAGCGAAAACAACTTAATAATTATCCAAAGATAAAATATATACTTCAATGTATATAGTAACGGGTCATACGATTTTTTGTTTCATTTTGTGCTAAAAAAACCTAATGCATATACCTGCATGACTAGTATTTAAAATTTGACTCGAACAAAACCAATCGCTCCATACCCTAATAAAAAGAGTATTTACCCATTGTGATACCCGTATTGACTCGTTTTCATGGTTTTCAACACAACTTATGTCTAAATTAACTGAGTATCCCAATACATGTTCATTAATTTGTCAAAAAAATCAAATTGATGGTTGCAAAATTGATATAATGATCGGAATCAGGTAAAGAAATGGTTTGATAACCTAAACAAATTACTCGACTTAATAAAAAAATATTCATATGAAGTTAAAACATATAGAAAAGTAGGAATTTTAGAGTTTACTCATATTATAAAAAATTACGAGTGTTCTGAATTCTGATACAAAATTATTTCTGTATATTATTTTGTACGATAAGCCCAATCCAGCAGAATCCACCAAGCTCGTTCCTACGTGGGCTTTACATACACCTTCATATATAAGCATTCGAACCTAAACGCATTTTATCACCTCCTCTTCTGCTTCTTCTTCTTCATTATCATCAGCTATTAAAGGGTTGTACCTGAACCCTAGTTCATCAAGGTACAACAGAACAAAGCATGGGTAAGATATCAAAGAGCTCGAGAAAAGGTAAAAAGGCATGGAGAGCTAATATAAGCACTGAAGATTTCGATGAGTACTTAGAGAAGACCACAAAAGATGCTCGTTCTGGAGGGTCTCTAGCTGATGTTCCTAGTGAATTAATTTTCCAAGTTGATAAATCCATTGGTACTTTCTTGTTACACCTACCATTTTATTCATCACTTGCATAAATTATATATTTATCTTATTTTGCGGTTTTAATCGAAGACTTCGTATTCATATAGACGACCCCAATTCCGAGTGTAAGGATTGGTTTGTTGTTCATAAATTTTTTGTATTCATGTAGACGACCCCAATTACGAGTGTAAGGATTGGTTTGTTGTTCATCAATTGCAAAAATTTATGCTCTTTTTATTACTGACGCACTGAATGAGATAAGGCCTTTTTTCGTTATGATTTAAATCAAAATTACTATGGTATCTGTGAAGGACATGGAAAATGATAGTATTTGATATTTGTTCCCAAATATTATACCCCTTCAACATATATATACTATTCCAACAGAAGGGTATTATAAAAATGTGATCTTTAAGGAAGATGTTGCAATTGTATGAGAGAAGAAGAATGTGATGAACCGTACTACAACATATATATTTATGTACACACTCATATATATTGGGCGGTGGGGGGAGGGGGGTTGTTGTTGTTCTTTAAGTTTGTTATCCTTGTATCGATGTCTTTATGCCTGTTATATTTGATGATTTAAGCATATGTAGAGTATCATTGAGGAGCTTTTTAAGAATCTGCACATTCAGTTTCGGATTATTACTTCTCAATGTATCCTAAAAGATTTTCTTTTTTTAATCGGTTAACGTGGAGAACGTTGTTGCCATACTTGACATGCAACTTAGAAATGAACCGGAATTGTCATCTTAGTAATAAAGTGAATTGAGAAAACCAGTCATTCAGTTTTGATCATTATTATCTTCGAGACTGGCTCATTCTCACAGTGGGATTATAGGATTTATGGCTAAACTTAATCTGATTAAGGGAATTTGTCTGTCCTCTTGGTGGGGAAGATCATGTTTTAGAAGTGCACTCTTTGAGGTCATATCTTGAAATGAAATTGGTGTTCATTCAATTAGTTCAATGGCCATAGTACCATTTTGGTTCCATAATGAATCTATTTAAGGATTTCTTAACTGTTTGGATATCCAAATGATCTTGACTGCCTTTTTCTGATGACATAAATTGGTATTCAGTTAAGCTCTTCCTCCCAAACTTATGAGTCAGGTCTTATTTGCTCCCCCTCCCCCTAAGGGCACATATTAGAAAAAACATAATATGTCTACTTTGTTGATGATTCAAAAATGTTATGAATGACTACCAACTTGGTTAGGGTATTTCACTAGGCTCTTACGAATGCCAATCTAACTCTAGCCATGCATTGTGTATATATTATATTCTAATATTATACTGATACATCAAGTCATGAACTCAGATCTCTCAGCCAAGCGTAAGATCGAAAAGAAAAGAGATAAAGTGTTGCATTATGAGAGTATTTTGCAAAAGAATGCTTTTGTGCAGCCAATACCATCATCCAAACAGAAGAAACCGAAGAGGAAAGGTAAAGAGGTTCAAACAATGGAAGATGATGCTCAACTTCATGGAAAGGTAAATGTTTTCTTCTTTTGTACTGAAAATGCTTTTGGAACACATTTGCCGTTGTTTAAGTTCTTATGTTTCCTCTACTCAGGGACCTGTTGACATATGGGAAGATGAAGGTTATACTCAATAAACTTGATATGTTCATGATTTAGTGTGTTTTTTGAAGAATTATAACAATAAAACAATCTCACTGAACCTGTTTTCACATTTTTGCAGGCAAACAAAACTCTAAACCCAGAAAGGTATTGTATGCTGAAAATTCCTATTGACAATGTATATTTGTAAAAGTTCCTGGAATTGCTAATGCATGGTCTAGTCAGCTTCTTCTATTATATTATTATCTGTTGTTCCGTAAATGCACTGTGTTCTATCATCTCCTAACTTCTGTCTAAGCTCCTCAAATGCACTGTGTTCTATCATCTCCTAACTTCTGTCTAAGCTCCTCTCACGCTATTAATTACCTGTACTAATGACAGATGCAAAAGCCATCCATTATACCTGCTGTAGAAGTTGAGCCTCCTGGCTGCTCATTCAATCCTCCCGCTGAGAGTCATCAGGTTCTTATGATATCTAATTCCTTCTGGTGCCTTCTAAAGTGTTCTTGTATACAAGATCTAACGGTGTTTTTGACACTTCAGGATTCGCTAGCTATCGCTGTTGCAGATGAAATGCAAAAAATTTACCGAAAAGAGTTGGGCCCTGAGCCTATTCCCCTAATAGTTCCTGGAGAAGCTATTGATGAAGAAACTGTATGCTTTTGTTTAGTTATCAGATATTAATAACAACATTATTTATCAAGAATCTTTGTGATGCCTCCATTACATCTAATATTCTGGTACACATGTTTCCAGAGGTATTTTCTCGATGCTGATGATGGGACTGATGAGGATGAGGAGGAACCAAATGAAGATCTTATCAACAATGAGGATATGGATTCAGAAAAAAGGTGATATATTAGGCCCATTGACATGTACTTCTGTTCAAATTTCTGCTATGTATTCTTTTAGTAGAGATGAAAGACTCACTCTGGTGTCTTCCTCCACTATCCGTGACGCCTACCAGTATCCTTGGTATGTATCATGTCCCACGATATATTACTTCAGGATAGATAATAACCATAAGTAGTGTAACGAGTCTCCTCAATTTGAGTAACTACTGGAAATATGGTGTACAGAAGTGGAGGGGAGGAAAAAGCAATGTATGATACAGTATCTAGTGTAGACCCTTCAGCCTATCTTCCTTTCTTTACGATGTGTTAATTGCTGAAACCATTGGATTGTTCGTTAATTAATTGGAAAAATCTCTAAAGCTGCATGAGATTAGTGGACACATTCCTCTAACGTAAACCATTTACCCTTGATTTTTTTTACCTGACTGTGAATCCAAACTAGAACCATTTGGGTATTGTTTTGAACAATTTTGCCTGTAAATTCCAGACCCCTGAAAACTAAATTGGTCACTCGAGTTGAGCTGAACCGGAGAAGTAGGCGCAAAGAACAATTGAAAGCAGAGCAAAAAGACGCAATAAAGAAGCAATTGTCTAAAGAGATCGATTGGTATGTATCAATTCATGCTTTGTTCTGCTGTATGCCCCTTCCTAGAAACCTTGTTAGCATTTGATTTATTCTTAACATTGAGTCACCATCCTGACTGCAGCTTGCCAGATATAATGGAAGAAATTGCTAGAGAAGATGAAGAAAAGCAAAGGAAACATCTGCGCCGAACTGTTGTAAAACAAGAAAAACTAACAACTGCTCCTCCACGCTTGGGGAAGTACAAGTAAGGGCAATTATATCCTTAATGGTTAAATTTTAATATGATCTAAATCTAATATCTGCATTTTTAATTTTCTATGAGTTAAAGTCGCAAATTGAAGTATAAGTTCGATTAATGCGTTATATGATACTCCCTCCGTTTCAATATGTTTGATCGTTTGAGATAAAAGTACTTTATTAAGGAACGGTGAAAGATTACTAAATGTCCTCAAATAAAGGTGTTGAAGTATTACTTTATTAGGGACAAAAAGTACTTTATTAGGGGGAAAAATAAGAAAATAGACTTAAAAGTTCATTGGAAATGTAAACAATCAAACATTTTGAAGAATGACAATTTCTAAACAATCAAACATACCGAAACAGAGGGAGTATTTGACTATGATACTTTTTAAATTTGCTTAGTGTTTGGACAGAGTAGCCAAATATGCTAATTTATTACATATGCTGTAGTCATTGTTCGAGTCTTTCTGATCGTATAAGTCGATGGAAAGTAAATTTGCTTTCTTTTAATGCAGGTTTGATCCTGCGCCTCTTCAAGTCTTGTTATCAGAAGAAGTCACTGGTTCCCTCCGCAAGCTAAAGGTGCGTTTACTTCTCTTATTTTCCACTTGAAGCAATTGATTTTTCAACCTTGATGGCCTAATTAATCTTTTTTCTTGGAACTAGGGATGTTGTACCCTTGCTAGAGACCGGTTTAAGAGCTTAGAGAAAAGGGGATTAATTGCCCCATCAAAGAAAAGCGGCAGGTTCGTCTTCTGGTTCATTTTATGTTATTTTTCTTGGAAACAGAGGAGGAACAGAAAATTGTTTATTAGAAATTCTTGATGTTGCTTAATTGCCTTCTACATCCTTCCTACCAAAATAAATCATGGAAAATGGCTGCCATTTTCAGAGTGCTATTTATCACTCCACATCTCCGCATTAACTCCTCCTAGGCATTGCTAAAGTTTGCTTGTGTGGATCATTGCAGGAGATAGGATCAGGTTTCCGCCACTCATATAGTAGTATTGTAGCTGTTCGGTTCTTGGAGTTGGCTCATACCCGTTAACTTCCGCAGCGGGGCTTACTCGAGTTTACTGAAAATCCTACGCTGATGGTGGTGGGAGGTTGGATGGATAATTTATGTATCATCTCTTATGTCATTTTCGTTGTACTGCTGTTAACTTGTTGAATTTTGTACCTACACAGTGCTTGTGCACGATGTCCAAGCGTTACAATTTTGCTATGCAATCGTAGTTTGTTTGATGAAAAGGTTTCCATATAGTATTTTGAACATGTTACAATATTTGTATCTCGGGAGTCTCTTTGTAGGATACTTGGCCAAAGTGTGACCCGTTAGGCCGTTAGCCCATAAGTAAGTACTCCGTTTTTTACATTATCTAATTTGGAATAGCTACTAGATGTAGCTGAAAACGGAAAAAGGATTTCATGCAACTAAATACAGTTGATATAAAATTGCCCCTCAAGCATTTACACTATGGAAGAAAGTCGAAAATTATTTATTTGCATCTGTTGGCTATTTGAGAATTTGATCCTATTTGTTCCCATTACATTTCGAGTTGCCAGGTTGAGCTGAACGGTTTACTGACTTTCTTCCTCGTTTTCAAATGCGTATCGCTTTGCCAACTGAGTACGTTATGCTTGATAGTGAAGTGTAATATAGCAGCGTTTGTGTATAAAATACATTTTGGAAGTCTATGAAATATAAAATGGACAATATATCAAAATAAAACGTGCTGCAAGCACTTGTTGATGATAAGCCTTCGCGTTGACGTTAAGTATGCCATCATGTGAACCTATTCATCAGCCAGCCAAGGTAATATATGTTTTGTCTGCTATCACAGCCAAAGATAAGGATAAACTCATGTTGGGCAGCTCTCAATAATTCATCAATATTGTCTTCTACTTAGATATGATCCCCCTAGAACACAAAAATCAATTTTATGAGTTAAAATGTATTTTTAACTTCTGGTGTCATGCGATAATATTACCAGATGATGACTTAGATACTTGCAACTAAAGCTTAAGAAGGATCCTTAAATAACTTTTCGAATTTATCACACAAAGGCAACTAGACGATGACGCAAGGAGATAGAATGTAGTATCACCATTAGCCAATTCAGAGATGTCATAGCTTACCTTTTTAGTTGGACAAATTAGAGTAGATGGCGACCATACTCGTTCCCACTGCCAAAACTATTACTGCAACTGCTAATACCCTTTCTCTTTTGGTGGATACATTATGAATATCTCTGCAGAATAATGAGGCACGGTTCAAATTCAATTATCTAATTATTTACACAATAGGATATGAAACTGTTTAAGACAATGAAAGATCTCAGTTGATGAGTCCCTACCTCAGAATGATGGCACTAGGAAAAATGAACATGAGGAACATAACCGTGGTCGTTCCCATGAACTGGAAGAAGTACCATATGTTTGGAATAGCTATGGCTGCAAAGTAGGTGAATGCTAATAGAATACATGTAAGGGCCAGGAATCTAGTTCTGTTAAAGGACATTAGAGATTTCTTTGGGAAGAGGAGCTCTTCGATGTTTGCCCTCAGGGAAAAATTCATAACAGGAAAAACTAGCATGAGATGAATTGCGTAGCTCAGTCTCACTGTGTCGTTGATTATTGTGCCAATTAACGAGCCTGAACTCTCATCGAAGTTGACGAGCATGTCTGCCATGATTGAGTCCCCGAATAGTAGATACCCGAAGAAACCAACAGCGAAGTAAATTGCAACACAGACGACTAGTGAGATGCGAACTGCTGCATTCATTTCAGATGGTTTGTCAAGCTCTGCTCTGATAGGATGAACTGCAAAAGACGATTGAGACACTTATCAACAGTTTGAAAACAGTCATAACAACACGCTCAAATCCAAGCGGAACTCTCAAATTCTTCCAGCCAGCTAAAAGCATGTAACGTGCATTGTTCTAGTTTTTCTTTTCTTTCTTTTTTGCATTGTTCTAGTTAGCTATGACTGCATAACAAAATGGCAACACCAATAAAAATTATGTAATTGACTTTGACATAGTGGTAGTAAATCGAACTTGGCTATAAAAAAACAGAAGGAAATTTATGCCTCAAGCCTCTGATGCAGAAAATATTCTGAACTTGAACCAGCTGAAGTATACTTTACCATTAACGTGGCACCCAAATGCCGTAGCAAACACTGGAATCGTTGTGAATAAATCAATGAACGAAACCCCATGAGAAAAGTCTGGAAGCAGTTTTGGGGTTTGAGTTCTCCCCTTCAACATTGCATAAATTGCCATCCCTGAGCACATGAGTACAAACAACACTGCCAATAGGATAGACATCGCTGACGCATGTCTCAACGAATCTATGACAGATTGAAACAAGTTAATTGTAGGACTACTCCAAAACACAGTATCATATGAAAAAAGAAGTAATCCCCAAAAGATCATTTCACCTATTACACATCTTATGTCGAACTTATTATTAGGAAAATGGCAATCCAGTACTTATATACATGTTACACTAACCTATACGACGCAACAGAAGCAAAGGAAGTAACCCAAACAGCACTACAAAAAGGAGTGAGTATTCGCGAGATGTCCACCAATGATCACCAAACCACTCCTGCAAAATGCCCAAGTGCACTGATCCATCAGTCTGGCTTCCTGAGAGAACATCTCCTGCAAAATGACATGTAGGCAATTACATGATCCTTGATACAAATACCAATCTGGTAGACTTAAACATCTAATTCTAACCTACTACAACTCATCTTCCCACACCAAATAAAAAACCTCCAATAAATTCGAACACCGCGCTATTCTCCTCAAGTGAAGAAGATACAAATAAAAAACCTCCAAAAAATTCGAACACCGCGCTATTCTCTTCAAGTGAAGAAGATACAATCATCTAATCGGCTCTAAAATTCGACCATTAAAGACGAGAATCTTGATAATGATAGCAATAAAAGTATAATCTTGATAATGATAGCATTAAAAATACAATCTTGATAACGAAAAGCAATAAAATACAAATATCCAATTGATGGTATATTCAAAATCCATTAAAAAAACTTACCAATGATAATCAAGTAGATAATCAATGCTCCAAGATTAGTGACGACAACACACAACTGAAGCCCAACTGATCCAAACTTCCCAAAAGACTCATTCATTAATCCACCATACGTATGAGACTCTCCATAATGAGTATACTTCAACAGAAAATCAACCGTAACCTCAACAAAAAAGGCAACCACCAATATGACTACAAAGCTTGGAACAATTCCAAGAACCTTAAACGTTGCCGGAATCGACATGATTCCAGCACCCACCATGCCAGTTGACACGTTGAATATGGCTCCCGAAATCGATCCTCCGCCAGACCTCCGATCATCATCAGCAACCCCATCAGGTTGGTTCACCTCAGGAAGCAGCGGCGGCGTGAGTATTCCGCCGCCGTCTTGAGGCTGAGGTGACATTTGAGTTGTGCTTGTGGTCGAGGCCAGAGGCGGATTAGCGTTTGTAGGAACCTTTTATTGTACTATTATTTGATGAGATTAGTGAATAATTTATTAACGAGATACGAAATTACAAACAATTTATCGATATTTCAGCAAACTATGGTAATGGGTGCCAAGCTATTTAATGAGATTACTAAATGTAAGTTGATTTTGTGAGTGCCCACTGCCCATACTCAAAATTTAATTTATCTGACAAGTGGTTACGTGTCATGATAAAATTCATGCACATCATTTATTAGTCATGGTTTATGATATTCTTTAATTAATTTTACGTTTATCGAAACATTTTTTTGATCATCAATTATTTTATATATACATTATTGAAAATTACATTAAGATAATATTATGAAAATATAAAATATATATTCAATTATATGAATTTTATACTTCCTCCGTCCCTAAAAGATTGTCACATTTTGACTTTTGTTAGTCAAACATTACAAAATTTGATCACGAATTCTCATTAAACGATAACAAATAATATAGTCTTGTGGGACCTTGTTAGATTCGTCTCAATATATATTTGTGAAATATTAACTTTTTATAATTTTTTCACATGTAAAATAATAGATATTTATGTTTTAAATCGTGTTTTGTTGACTACCAACAGTCAAAATGTGACAATCTTTTAGAGACGGAGTGAGTATTTTTTAAACGAATGAAAAAATAATTTATAGTTAATATTTTGACATAATATATTTTTAAAACGTCAATTAAAATGGAATAGCACAATTAGAAAGTAATTGGAAAATGGGGTACATATTTCAAGTCAATATATCATTACGCACGCCCATGCCTCTACATGCTCACCAATCACCATTATACATTACCAAAACACTATTCTTTTATCGTTTTGATATTTGGAAGTAGCTTTAGTTTCACTTTGTAAGTTCATATAATATCATAATCTAAAATTACAAATTAATAAGTTGAAATGTTAAATTTAATATATTGGAGTGAAAATCACTACTATTTAGTTAATTATATTTACATGTCACTAAAAAATGTAGGAAAAAAAATATGAAATTTGGTAAATATGATTTCAAGATATTTATTTTTACATTTAGGTGTTGTCATTTTTCGTTGTTTGTATTTATTGTTATTGAATAAAGCTTGAAGTAGGCACCTAAATTCTGACTATCTTTTTAAATAGATACTTATAGTATTTTTTTTATCGTCTAGACACCTAAGATCATTTTTTACGCTAGAATTTTTAAAATTTTTTATTTTTTAGTCATTTTCAGATGTTTGATATTTTAATCAAGGACAAATTAGACAAAACACACCTTAATCTAACCCAACCTACCAATAAACTACCCAACATCAAATCTTAACATGTTTAAATCTTTCTTCTCAACCTTCAATCTCTCACGCGCCGTTCATCTTCAATCTATAATTATGAGGAAAACAAAAGAATGGAAGCGGGTCGCAAGTTGCGATCCACCGTAGGAGACTAAGGTGGGTTGATAAGTCATATGAGAAATCTCACCTTGATAAGGAATGGAAGAAATCATTCTCTGGTTCATCTCATGCCAAGGGAATTGATTGAGAAAATGTATGGGCTTTCTCATTGACTTTTAACATGTTTTGATGCTTGAAATACTACATTTGATTCTACACCTGATTATTAAATCTTGGCTTGAAAATTATTGATTGAGTCAACGGCGATAACAATAGTCAACAACAATTACTTATTGAAAACACAAAAAGATTAAATTTTTATTTGAACTTCTAAGCAAAGGGTTTGACTTTGTTACCTCCTCTTGCTAAGGAAGTCAATGTAGTTGTCCGACAATTCAATGGATATTAAGTACTATGTGTCTTTCAAAAGCTTTAGCTCCTATGTATATGGAACAATTGAGGTGTCATTCTCATTGATGAACTGAATTTGAGGTGAGTTATCTAAACAATGGCATGTTTAGGATTGGTATAAAGTATAAACAAGGATGGATGATATTTTGTTTATGAACCTTTTTTACAATCTTGATGTTGAATTTGTTTTTTTTTTAAATGGCACTTGATCATTTTTTGCCTTCAAAAAGTCATATTTTGAATATGACTAATTTGCCCCTTGGTTAATGATTTTAAAAATATCAAATAACTGAAAATGTCTAAAAAAGCTTAAAATCTAAAAGTTCAGGTGCCAAATATGATCTTAGATATGATCTTAGGTGCCTAGATGGTAAAGGAAATAATATAAGTGCATATTTGAATAAATAATCAGAATTCATGTGTCTATATGAAAAAAAAGCCACTTAAAAATATCCTTCAAAAAATAATAAAAGTAATAAATAGGAAAACTTTTAAGAATAAGTTTGGGGAAGCTGGTGGCAATATTCTTATCTATCATAGAAGAGGAACCAATTTATGCGGGGGGGGGGGGGGGGGGGGGGGGGGGCTTTAGTCTCTTTAATTAAGTTGTTTTTGTAGGGAAAAAAAGACCAACAATTCTAGAGAGAGAATGATAAACTGCAAATAAATTATTTTTTTATGATAAAATTTCATAACACCATCGGTTAGCTCAGTTGGTCTAATAATAAATAAAACGTAGGAAAGTAACTCACACAAAAGTTGTTAATGCAGTTCAATGCCAACGTGCACCTACGTCTGGGGGGCTGTCAATCCAAGGGAAATCCAATATGAAAAGGTGTTACAAGATGGGTATTACGCATATGCGCACATATTTATTGCTCTATGCTAGACTCATCTATATGGTCTCTATCAAGTATCTCCCAATACACTACTATAACATCATCCCGATGTTGGATCTAAATAAAGTATGTGTGATTGGTAGAGATATAACCTCATTGTTGATATACAATGGATGATATATCAACTGTACATTCAGTTAGAAGTAAAGCACAAAGCTCCTAACACACTCGACAACCTAGCTCTATAAAATATAAAACTATATTTAAGTTCTTCTGCTTCTTCAATAAAAGCAAGCCGTGAATGTGTTTGGCTAAGAACTGTGATCAAACATATCCAATGTACTTGTGGGTTATCATCCGAGAAATTAGTCCCGACAACATTGTATGCAGATAATTCTGCATGTATTGCACAATTAAATGAAGGATATATCAAGGGAGATTAAACAAAATATATTTCACCAAAATTCTTCTTTACTCATGATCTTCAAATGTATGGTGAAATTGATGTTCAACAGATTAGTTTATGTGATAATTTGGCAAATATTTTTACGAAGTCACTCCCAACCTCAACGTTTGAGAAATTATCCAAGCGTATGGGACTACGTCGACTAAAGGATGTAAAGTGATGTTGTTTTGAGGGGAGCTAATACCGTTGTACTCTTTTTCCTTAATCAAGGTTTTATCCCAAATGGATTTTTTCCTATTAAGGTTTTAATGAGGCAACATGTTATGCGTATATTAAGAATAATATACTCTTTTTACTTCACTAGAGTTTTATCTCACAAGGATTTTTCTTCGTAGGTTTAACGAGGCATATTTTTAATGACTAGATATCCAAGGGGAGTGTTATGAAACCTACTATATTAATGTATGTCTAACTATTAAATAGAAGTAGTTAGAGTATTTTAGTAGACAAGTACTACCACTACACTATTATTTTGTATACCTATAAATAAGCCTTCATGTACCGTATGACACTAATAAATAAAATATCTTTTACTCCATTCTCTTATTCTCTCTATTAATATTATTATTTCTTTATTTATAACATAAATTAAGATGTTTCTTTAATCTGTATAATGCTACTATTAATAGTTTTAATATGGCTAATTATACTCATTACGTTCCAAACACGTGTTTTAATGTAGTCGAATAATTATTCACTTATTCTTTTGGATTTGTATTATCTATCAAAAAATATTGTTTTAATATACATTCGAAAATTGAGTTGAAGTAAAAGAGGACCAAATCAAGTCATTAGCAATTTAATTGAGTTAATCGAATAATCTAGTAGAAAAGACTATTGTTAGTGATCAGAAGATTTTCGTTCGAAACTCACCTCATCGCTAATTTACGAAAGAAACAAAAAAAAGTCATTAGCAATTTAACATATTGTACGGTGAGCATTGATATACACGTGTTGTCGACAAATCAACCAACCTCATTCATTAATCTCATCTCTGTTTAATAATCTTAAACCATCTCACAAAAAAAGCAAAACGAAAATGGGAGATCATTTAGCAAGAGCAGAAGATTTCGTGCAAAAAGCTGAGAAAAAGCTTCAAAGTTGGGCTCTTTTCGGCTCCAAACAAGAAGATGCTGCTGAATTATACGATAAAGCTGCTAATGCTTTCAAACTCGCCAAATCCTGTAATTTTTTCTATATTTCTTTTTTCTATTTTCTTCAGATCATTTTATGATTATTAAATAATTGATACCCTTTATTTGATTGGATATGAATTAATGGAATATAATTTTTTTTTTTTGTTTTTTTGTGTGTGTTTTTTTTCTTGTTGATTGTTTTAGGGTTCTGGTTTGATGATGCCTGATTATGGTTTTCTAATGATTGGTTTAGGATTTGGTTAGATAAATTACCAGAGTTTTTTAATGGAACAGATTATGTTAATGTAAATTTGGTATAGAATGCTTGAAGTGCAGATTATTTGTTAATGGAGATAGAAGCAAATGTAGGTTTTTGGAACATTGATTGAATGCTTTCTTCTGGTTCAACAAAGAGTTTCAAGGAAATGAATATTGTATTGTTATAATTGGTTCGGTTTAGGCTAGCTAAACCATGAGATTTTAGTCATGCTACATTGTTTGGGTGTTCAATTTGGCTGGCTTAGGTGATACCAATTCGGACTGGGTTATGTGATCTAGTCGTGGCGTAAAAGCCATGTCTTTGGATTACGAATTGGAGAGTTGATTTGGTATTTAATGTTCTTGAGAAGTTCAGTAAAGAAATCATTGAAGGATGGTTTTTACGCTTGGGTAGAAGACATAACGTCTTTGTTTCCTTAATTGGATTATAGTTATTGATTATGACCTACCGTTTACCAGGGGACAAAGCTGGAGCTGCATATGTCAACTTAGCGAATTGTTACATAAAGGCAAGTGTTCATTTTTGTTGCTAAAAGACTTATATTGTTGACTTGTATCATTTCTTCAAGGTAAATTAAAGTGGTAGTTTGTGCTGACTGCGTGACCCTGAATATGCAGTTGGACAGCAAACATGAAGCTGCGAATGGTTATGCCGATGCTGCTCATTGCTATAAGAAGTGCAACGTTAAGGGTCAGTCTCCTTCATACAGAGTCTTCATGTTTTTCTGTTTTTTTTGTTTTTTTTTTAAATTTTCATGAGATTTAGGCAGGACAGCTGTGACTCTGTGAGTGCACTTGATGCCTGATATTTTAATGTTAGGCTTCTAATAGTGATTTAGTTGTTGCGTTTTTGGCTCAAGTGTTTCCAGATCTAGAAGTCGTTGTAGGTGACATTTTTCGTGTTTGCATCCCCAGTAACTTATTTTCTGACTTGCTTGATACTGTAGCAACCTGCATGCTTTCATCATAATGTTGTAGCACATCAACATATGTTATGTCTTTCTATGAGACGTTCATCCAGTACTTTTCTCTAATGGCAGTACTTTTCATTTTGCACTTCTGTTTTGGATATCTTCTATACTTTCAGATAATATGAATCATATTGCTAGCCCTATGGAGTATTTTAACCCTTAAATGAAATTCCAAATTTTATTATGAAGTTCCAAGTTGGGAACGTTCCTTGTACAGGGTACCGGATTGTAATGCAATTCGGACCACACTGCCTTTATTTTGTGGAAAAGAACTGGATAGAGTAATTATGACAACCCTTGCATATGACTTATGAGCATAACAATTTAGAAATTTGAAGAATTCACGTTCTTGTTAGGACATTATTCTAAAAATTAATAGTCAAAGCAAGTCGCTTTGCTTTTGAGGTGTTAAAACTTAATACATAATTTAAAAAGAATTGAAGGGAGTAATTATAAGGCCTCAAACCTGAAAACTGCTCTTTAATTTGAAAAAAATTATCTGCAGAGGCAATATCTTGCTTGGAGCAGGCTGTAGATATGTTCCTCGAAATTGGAAGGCTCAATATGTCTGCAAGATATTATAAGGTATGTTATTTTTGTTTAATTACTCAATGCAATATCATGTTCTAATTTTTAATATCGTTGTTCAATCTATTTGAAGTCATGAAGATAGTACAAACTTCAGCAAAGAAACATAGAAGATGTTTTTATATTCTTATAAACGTGCAGGAAATCGCCGAATTATATGAGCAAGAACAGAGTTTGGACAAAGCTATTGATTTTTATGACAAAGCAGCTGAGCTTTTCGAAAGTGAAAATGTAACAACTTCTGCTAACCAGTGCAGGCAAAAAGTTGCCCAATTCGCTGCTCAACTGGAGCAGTAAGTGTATTTTATTTCTTCTACATTTGTCGTTAAGTTGTATATGTATGTTTTTAACAGTGAATGCCTGATGTAGCTTAAAGTTTCATGAGAACATTTCCTCTATTGTGTGATTAGTAATTGGAGATCTTCATTTCATGTCTACGATGTATAAGTACATCTCGATCATTTGGTCAAATGTTTTTAGGTGTAACTATTTCATATCTCAAAGTAACACAAAAAGGTATGTTTATAGGTTTTTTGTTAAAATCTGTTCATTTCTGTTGCAGGTTGTGTTATATATTTCTAGATTTCTTTTAGATAGTGCATGTTCCTGCTTAGATGCCTAAATTAGTACTGGGCGTGTTCTTGAGAGACCCTCCTATATTTTATTGGTTGATGTCGATACCAAATTTTATGCCTAATCCTAGATGATAAATTTAGAAGACATATATTCCTCTGCTGCTGCCTTTTTGCCACATTATGACTATATGGTAAAAGTCAGCACCTCCTAGTCATGTATTTCCAGAATCCTAATCTAAATTTACGAATTCATTACTCACTTAATGCTTAGTGTTTCAAGATTGATAGCAAGTCTCAATCATATTTGTGACTGCAATAGAGTTTATATAATGAAAACTGAAAAAAGAGATTGGAATCTGACTGCGTGAAGTCCAGGATGCTCTCTTTAATTAGTGTATATCAAGTAAGAGTCTTATATGCAACAAAAATAATACCATGTGAACCTGTTTGCAGGTATCCTAAATCTATTGAGATATATGAGGATATAGCAAAGCAATCACTGAGTAACAATTTATTGAAATATGGGGTCAAAGGGCATCTGCTCAATGCTGGAATCTGCCAACTCTGTAAAGGTGATGTTGTTGCAATTAACAATGCGCTAGAGCGTTATCAGGTAATTGTCATTGTAGTTTTAACACTATGCTTTTCTTCAGTGTCTTTATAAATATGCTAAACTTTTTGTTCTTGTTGTCTGCAGGATATGGATCCCACATTTTCCGGAACGCGTGAATACAAACTTCTAGCAGTATGTTTCGGCTTATCTTCTATACCTTTATTATTTTTTCTGGGCGATATTCCGCTCTGAGAAATGGTTTTCATTGACCCTATTTTTTCCTCATATTCCCTAATAATAGGATTTGTCCGCTGCAATTGATGAAGAAGATGTGGTCAAGTTTACCAGTGCGGTGAAGGAATATGATAGCATGACACAACTGGTAAGTTGAGACGTACCCTTATGAACTGCTTTGTGTATAGGTTAATTGTGCTTATTCTTGTTCGATTTCACCTTCTTATAGCATCTTGCATGTGTGTACACTTCTCATTATACTTCATCTGTAGGATGCCTGGAAGACAACTCTTCTTTTGAGAGTCAAGGAATCGTTGAAGGCGAAAGAGCTAGAGGAGGATGATCTTACCTAATTCTCTTATCCTGTTATTCTGCTGGCTTGTACTTCTTTCAGATGATGGCATGATTGTGAGCCGTGCATGCATTCGTCTGTTAAAAGTATTTTATGTGTGATTTGAGGCTTTTGTGGATTTCAGGCCATTTTGGTATCCGTTACTAACAGTTGTTAACTTTCTATTGTTACCTCTCTATTTCTACTCATCTTCCTATTCTCCATCATTTCCATTTGTTGGGTTGTGAAATCGTTGTAATGTATGCGACCTAGAAGATGTTTGTGTTTTCGTTCTTTTGTTGGCTTATTATCCTTCTCAATACAAGTAACAAGTGCATGCATATCAAGCTCAGAATGGGCATTCATACCAGAGAGATTATGATTGTTTAAACTTTAAACTTGAATCTTGTTTCTAATATTTACGAACATATATCTTGGTTCAGATTGTTACCATGTAAAACAGAAGTATTTTGATGAAAATTTGGTAAATGAGAGAATTGGGAATATCGATTTATGGACTAAGCTCAAAATTGAAATAAGTTTGGCAACTGCTAAAAAACGATACCAGTCCAGGTTCCTTCATTATCATCAATGTAAAATGTTATACGTTATCAATATGTAATTTCAATGTAAAATATTAAACAAATTGATATAAATAATCTGAAAGGTAGACGTAAGTTTATATAATTGATATTAGTGTATCTGTTTGTATGGAATCGTACGAATTATCTAAAATTTATCATAAGAATGAAAAACGATATTGTAAAATAATAATTTATATTTTTTTATTATAATGAATCATTATTGAATAAAAGATTTAATGAATCAGAACTTTTCACAAAAGATTAGTTTGGGCATCATCGTTCCTTCGTCCTTGTTGTTTCAAGAAGTTAATAAATATTCTAAGTGTAGTCAAGTTGATAGAGTAACTGAACTTGTGATTGCAATGTCATTAGTACAATTTTCTCTATAATAAACACTTGATCGAACTTGTTACACATGTTTTATTTAATGCAATTCTATTCAAGCTAGTAGGCACTCTACGAATAATGGATGCAGGTCTCGGTTACAAACAAAAGTTAGTAAAAGAATAAGAGGAGGTAGTCTTTTTATTGAACCTCTTGGAGCTTAAAACTTTTGAAACCTTACCTCTTGGTGTGAAGAAAGGATCATTTTTGTTGAAACGACCATAGCTTAATTTGCTTAGTGCCCATTAATCATTTCTCACCATTGCTGACTATTGATTGTTTTTCAGTATTGCTGATTCAAACTCCAATACTGTGAGAATCTCCTCATATGTACGAGGAAAGTTTTTGTCCTAAAATACTAAAATATACTACTTGACTATTTATTGACATTCAACGTGTCACCCACTTCTAATAAAATTCATCAATAAGCTACTGCAAAAGATTATTCTCATAGATCACCTGATCTGTGATACCCATCCAAATGGTGACTTTTGGGTGTGAAATTACAATTATGCTCCCCTATTTGTAAGTGTAGTAATTGAGAGATTTCATGTAGGGGCAAAATAGTAAATTCACCCTTTAAAAAAACACTGTTTTGGTGTGTGTAGCTTGGTGACGGGTCTGATTTTCTCTAGTTATACTTTTCTTATCGTATTTGTCACATGGCTTATCGTATATAGTTTACTAATATCATATGATGTGGTTTATAAGTTATCGAGTCAATTCGAAATATACTTAATACGCACTCAGCTCAACGAGTAATAATTACAGGTTTCCCGTTTGAAAATTGATTAAGAGCAAGAGGCACACAATTGATTTACCACAGACAATGACACAACAATGGACAGATGAACAATTGCGTGAAGCATAAGGTAAATATCTCGTAATAGCATGCACTAAATTAAGATAGATGTAAAGAAAACGACGTGAACTAATTCCCCAAGGCAAAAATAGCCACTAAAATCCCAATGCCTAAAGGTCGTCATTATCATGGGTTCTAAGTTAGAATTTATGACATTGCAATAACGAAATAGAAATTGTTTCGACCACAAAATAAAAGCCAGGTTGGGATTTGTGAAAGACACTTTACCATTCAAAGGGGGTAAAGTTTTCAGAGTGGTTGCTGACTTGGTTGCGTTGGACGGTGGCCGGTCGGAATAAAATGACAAAAGTAACTTTCATATTTAATTCTGGAAAGGCAATGCTTGTTTGCGTTGAATTGATTGGCTCGAGGCATAGGCGAAATTAGAACGAAATTCTTTTAGTTAGTTAATTTATTGAAAAAATTACAAAAAAGGCCTAATTTTGTCATGTACAAAACATCTTTTTTTTGGCAAATTTATTGAGCTACTAATTAATCATATGCTTTGAAGAGAGTAAATGAATTAAGATTAAATATTTGTATAAATTATGTAAGATATAGATTTTATTTTAAAAAATCTAAGAAAATTAAAAGGGGAAACTAAAATGAAACCAATTGTGCCTCGATGGCAACCATGGCATATGCTGGCTCCGCCACTAGCTCGAGGGATGTTGTGCTCAAACACATGAAAATTAAGATTGTCTGAACCTGACAACTCATCTCGAGTGTCATTGAGGTGAACTAAATTTCTTTAGCACGAATTTGGCTCGATATATACACTTTTAGACGCTATATATAGTCGTCACATATTAATTGTTTAGGTTTTCTTCATTGATTATAAGTTATAACAATAATGACATTTTGTGTTATTGAAAGGAATCATGAAAGGCGGGGAGCATAATTAAACAAGACAATCGTGACTTTTGTTTTAGAAAAGCAAGCCACAGGAACGAGTTAAGCATTTGAGGAAATGTGAGATATTTTCCTCTAAAATGCAAAAACACATTATTTGGCTTTATCTATTAAATTGGATCTTTCCGAAACATGACCCAGGTCAGGTACTTCGCCTAACCTCATTTTTGGGCTCTTGCATACCCCCATGAGCATGATATGTGACTTTATTATTGAGTAATTCAAAAACAAATTGGGTAAATAAAATTTATTTTATTGAGTAATTCAAAAACAAATTGGGTAAATAAAATTTATTTATTATGATATTAATTTAAAAATTTGAGTTAATCGACCTAGTAGAAAAGACTTTTACTAGTGCAGAAGGTTCTGGGTTCGAAACTCACTTCATCGCTAATTTATAATAAATAAATAAAAAATCAAAACTTTGATGGTCGTAACTTTTTTTTGATTTTAAGTATTCCATCTTCTTTATTTTTCTCTTTATAATTTTGAGACGTAAATATAGTGGAATTACGGATCGATTTATAGGGAATGAAATTGTCAATAAAATATCATAAACAAAAAACAATGGTGGGTAACCACTAATTATTATAGATAATGTAAAAAAAATTACTCCATGCCATTCACTGGAATTTTTAAAAAAAATTAACAACCTAGTTAATAAATAAAACATAAAGTATATCCAAGTCAAATAAAATGTCTTAAGCTCAAATCAGGAATAACTCAAACTGTCCATCTAAATTCAGCCGAAATTATCAAACTTAAGTCACACTTAACCAACCACGTCCCGCCACGTAATCATCACAATAGAATTTAGTATGATAAACCAAAAGATAAAACAATGAAATTACATATAAACCCTTGATAACCACACAAATTACAGATCTCACCCTTCCTACCACCACTATATATCCACCCATCCCAACCCCATCTCATCATTTCACATCACCCCCTCACCCCATTACATACCCTACCCTACCCTCCCGCCCACCCCACCCCACCCCACCCCACATTTTCCATCCTCATATTCGGAACTGGCTAACATCAAAGAGCAAGGTCTGGATGATTCTGGAAACAAGGGGGTGGTGCTCGCCCTTTACGAAGCCTTGAGTTCACGTGACGTGGACACCGTTCACAAGCTCCTAGCCTCCGACCTCGAGTGGTGGTTCCATGGCCCCCCTCCCCACCAGTTTATGATGCGCCTCCTCACCGGCACTGACTCCGACGACAACAATTCCTTCTCCTTTGTCCCTCAAACAATTGTCGCTTTTGGTAACATTGTCCTTGTCGAAGGTTACGACAACGAACGTAACATTAATTGGGTACATGCTTGGACCGTGTCTGACGGAATAATTACTCAGGTTTGCACCACGTTTACAATTCAAAACCCGACCTTCTACTTGGAGCCTCAATTTCACATTTATATATTCGTTATTTGTAATTGAGGATTTTTCGATTTTTTATTAATTGATATTTCGTCGCTCTTACATAAAAATTCTGGCAGGTTAGGGAGTATTTCAACACAGCCTTGACTGTTACAAGGTTCAGCAACTCAAGCCAATCTCCGGCCTCCGGTTATCCGGAGATTACATCGCTTCATTGCCCTTCTGTTTGGGAGAGTAGCTTATCCAATCGGGTGGGTAAATCCGTACCCGGACTCGTTCTTGCCATTTAGAATCCGCATTCATTTACGAATGAGTCGACCCCACTTAATAAAATAAGACGGTTTGATTTGGTTGTATGTGAATGTGGTGATAAGTGTTACCAAGTAGTGAGTGAATCATCTATAAATAAAGTTGAATGGGTCAAGGTAGCAAATGTTGAAACTTGCGGAATCGAAGATGTAAGAAATGATTATTTGTCTGCTTGGTCCTTAGGTTATGTTTGGTTGTTCTATTTGAGTTTGTGTTTGATTTCATTGTAGTTGTGTTATTTTATTCGTGTCAAAGTGGGGACCATGATGGCTTGTTCTATGGTCTCCTCGTATGGTGGAGTATCTATTGTATGGCGTGTTTGGTGTGCAATAATTAATATGATGTCATTTCACAAGGAAGATAGAGAGTGTGTGGCTATCTTATGCTCTGTTTCATTTTCTGTGTCACTTTCAAACTGACAATAGGACAATAATTTTGATCATAATTAGTTTTCTAAAAAAAAGATGGTACGCTCATCTTAAACGTCCCCGTTTGGCTAGCTCATCGCCCAACAGATAAGATAAATTTGGGATGTGTCTCTAGCGGTCCGATACTCCATCTCAAGAGTGCCCAGACTCTGGGTAACCACCCACAAGCAGGTCATCCCTTGAACAGATGCAAAATTATTCATGCACCTGCCGTGGATCGAACCTACACACTTGTGAAGAAGCACACTCTTATAGTGAAACCCATTTCAACATTAATATTTCAAACTTGCGGATTCTAACATACACTCATATTTCAAACAACTATAAATAAGATACAGGTAGATTAAACTTATAGGTGTGACTAAGTAGGTGAGTTTGCATTGTGATCACAAATTCATCAATTCATTAATTCGACGATCCTATCAACACTCTCAAGATTAAACTTGAGTTCTACCTTTATAAGATATAAACACAACTTGTGACAATGATATTTGTTAGTGGAGGTTTTGAATATACTCAAATGTGTTAATAATCAAATGAGTTAGTTACGTCCCATCGTTTATCATGATATTAGTCTAATATGAAACAAAAGAGTGAGCGATTAATGGAAATTTAGACCCATAAAATTGGCAACTTTTGGAAAGTCAATAGAAAAGAAAGAAGCCTTATCATCTTATGCAATACGTTATTGCGTGTATGATAATTATGCTCTGCTTTGTCAACAATTATACGTATACGATGGGGGTTATACTTCTATCACATACGGCTCACAAAAAAAATGTAATTAGTAGTGAATTGACATATTACTTGTGTAATTGTGTTTAGAAGTTTTGTGAATGGCAAAACAAAATTTTATTATAAAATAAAGGTTTATAGTTATTTTGATAGTAAGAGTTTTCAAGATTATTTTTGTTAAAACTAAACTTATATCATGATGATTTATCGATGAAAGATATACCTTTTCGTCCATAATTGCTTGGTGTATTTTGATTTTTAAGGTTAAATTTTAAAAGCTTTGATCAAGAATTCTCATTAAAAGGTAAGAAATATTATAGTCATGTGGTATCTTATTAGATTTGTTTTTCAATATAATTTTTAAAATATTAACTTTTTATATTTTTTTCTAATATAAAATAAGAGATATTTATATTTTAAATCATATTTTATTGATCATGAAGATGCAGAACTATTAGACTCCCATCTACTTGACTACCTCTGAGTAATGAGAGAAGGCGTTTCATATGTTGGGACTTGGGAACAGTGTTCCCTTATTGGTAGAGTACGTATAGGTGACATTGTGACCTGATCGATCTTCCCAGACAAAATTTATTTAGCATGATTTATTTAGTGTTGGTGGATATTATCTTAATTCGAAATTTATAAAATATATGTACATTTAACGAATAGTAATTACAAATTCATTAAAAGAAGGTGGTGCTACATACTGTATAAAGTCAGTAAATTATTTAACTGTTGGCAACTCATTTGGGAGGAGAGCCACAAAACGACATGAGCCCAAGTTGGGAGGGACAGATATGCCATTTGTAATTTTAGGATCATGCCATAGTTATATTATGTACAATCACCACTTGTTCAAACACATATTTTCCCACACTTTCCAATAATGTGCATTTCTATCTCATTCGTCTAATAATTCAATACACAAACTTTAAATTTATGTTCAATCAATATTGAGACTAAATTTTGCCCCTGTTTGGAAACCAATTACATGTTGGAAATCTTAACTAAATAGCTCGGCCCAACAAATACATAATTAAGTTGGAAAATTCTTAAATTTTAGAAATGATTTCAAAATTTAAATTGGAGTATGAAAATAAATGTATTTTCTTTAAAATTGAAGATACATATAAGTAGTATATGATATATACAATTAAACTAATTGGAGATAATTTTTTTTCACTGGTTGTCGGGATCTATTTTTCCTGAACAAGATTTCAGCAACCTATCGAGAAAAAGTGGTAAAACAACTTTTTTGATGAATTTTGATTGTAAAATAAGTTTGTTATGTATTCTCAATCATTAATCAGCACATATGATATTAAAAATTCTTTAAAGTATTATAAAGACTACATCACTCATTTACAAAAAAAAAGAAAAGAAAAAGTATTAGAAAAGATTGAATTGTGTTATATCTATAAATTTACGTTATATTCGGTTAATATCACGATAAATAATTTTTTTTAAATGTTAAATGAAGTTACATATATAAGTTATAACTGATCTCCCTCTCTCTCTTCTATTTTTCCATAGTTAATTGTTTTCCATATTTGTGATAGGAAAGAAAAAAGAAAGATGTAACAAATATATTCAAATAGTCACACTCTTATTTGTTTCCAAACTCGTATTTTGTTTTATGGGAAAGTCAATTCCATCTCCAGCCAATTTTCAACGCCTATCCAGGCTCATCATCAGCAACCGGATCAACAAAACCCGACCCGAAATCAAGCCCGTATCTATGCCCGCTAAGCCAAGTGGGCTACACAAACCCGAATCGATTCAACCGACACGTGTGGGACTGAGGAAGAAGGGTATGGAAATGGGCAATTCAACGTCATCATCTACGGTGGAGCAGCGACGGTTTCCGTTATCGACGGTGGTGGAGGACTGCGTGAAGCGGTGGTTTGAGGATACCCTTAAGGAGGCGGAGGCTGGTGACGTGTCCATGCAGGTGCTTGTGGGCCAGATGTATTACAGTGGCTATGGTGTTCCCAAAAATGCCCACAAGGTGTTTGTTCATATGCCTAATAATTTGACTCTAATTTTGAGTTTAGTTTATAGTTGCGTATCTTTGAATTGAATATTCGTTTAATATTTGTTATTTAATTTATTTTCAATGGTCAAAATTAACGAAGTTAGTAGAACTAGTTGACATACATTAACTTCAATTTGGTTTGAATACATTAATTATGTTGATAGTAAGGTGCACTAAGAACAGGGATATGATCATGACTTAACTACCTTATGTGCCTCCGATTGTGTCTCCATGCTTTAATTGGTTGTACTATTGTGAATATAGGGTAGTTATAATGTAATGTAACCATGCATGATAAATAATTGTGTAAATCCACAATGGGATGCACGTAGAGAATTTGACGTTAAATATACTAACACTTCATATATGGTGGAGCAAATATTATGGATAATCAACCGTCAATATCCAAATTTTATACTGGACAATGTTTTTTGGATATAGGGAGTAACTAATTAGATTACTATACTCAAATCTTGGTTTAGCTACGTGGAAAAACAATCTAAGTTTTAGAATTCTGTTAACTCCAGGGGAAGGCATGGATTGAAAGGGCTTCCAGAAGTAGGTCCTCGGCTTTGAAAGTGGGAGCTAAGCGTCCAGGTGTGTAGCCTCAGTCATGCCTCTTATGTTCGTTTATCTGGGAACCTATTCGATGATGAAACTTCTTTTTCTTGAGGTTAGGTTATAATGTCAGTGATTCTGATTCTGAAGATGAAAAAGACGAGGGCGTATAGAGCTAATTGCAAAATCAAGTGAGTTGATCCTCCTTAACAAATTCTATTGTTCTTGTGATGTTTTTCAGCACGGTGTTTAAACCTTTTCTGTTGTACTATATGACATTAACATAGAAGATGTGAGATCCTATGTAGTATCAAAATTATTATTGCCTCTAATCCTCTACTTGACAAAAAACAAAAAAGTTTCTCGTACTTGTGATGTACACTATATTTACACGATGCCTTACAAACCCAGGAAGAGTAGAAATATGAAATTGCATTTGTGAATAGCACTTCCCTTTTGTAGACTGATATACGAATGCCTTCGTGGTACAAATTATTCAATTTCTAAACCGTTGCTTCCGAATTTCCTTTTGCCTCCTACAGGGTGTTTGACTGTGCTGGAAAGTAAGTGTGAAAAAAACTCAACCAAACAGCCAACTAATATTGCTTATTGCGGTGCTTGGGATGTCTGTTTGGAGCGTGCATCTAGGAGGTGTTGCAGTGTTTTGGACATGCCTGTAATTTTTTGCTGATGGTGTTTCACTTGCAGTCCCGCTTGTTAGATGACGCCAATTCGGCCAACCTTACACTGGCTGTTCTAACTTAAACTTGTTTATCATCGTTATCTATATATAACTCGACATATATTTGCTCCTTTTGTCATTTACTGTTCTTGCTTAACTAGTCAGCTACGTCGATTTCATTAACACAGATGAAAACATTTTGTTTCTTTTGGTAATTGGCTAGAGTGTGAAGTATAAGTTTAGAAAAATTAATAGTTATTCCGTCGTTCTGGTCAAGTCATTTAACTCGAACTTGTCAATGAAGTGGTTTATATATGTTCTAGTTCTTGTTTAACATTATAGAATTTTTCATTATTTGATCATTTTAGATTTTTAGGATATGATTTATTTACTCATCAGTGGTACGGCAAGCTTCATTTTGTGGGTGTTGGTTACATTTGGAGCCAGTGTAGGTGTGGACATTCGATTAACGGTTACCATCGGGTTCATTTTAGATATTTGTCCCCTCTCTCAAATTAAGTTGAATAATATATTTATATGTAACCTAGCATCATTAAACTTGGTGTACATAACAACAAATTAACTCATTGCAGTTTACGTGTTCCGCCTGCATCACGTAGGAGGTTGCATTCTGGACATCACTCGTTCGATAACTAGAAGTTTATTTCGAATTTAGTCCAACCGATGTGCGAATACTATCTATTACCTCACAAAGTTAGCGTATGTTAACGGACCTCCAAAGTGAAAAGATCATTTCACATTAGGACAGCCAAAGGCAAACTGTGGAGGACATCAAAGTCATTTTACATTTGGACATCCTCAGACCCACATGAATAGAACATAGCCGTTGTATACTGATTGCGATTCTCCAGACAACTTTGACCTCCCCCACATATAATAATGACTTCTTAATAATGTTCTTCATAAGTTAATCAGAGAAAACTAGCCGTTATTTATCCCTTTTTGCATAACAATACAATAGCCACTGAATGTAATAAACACCCGACATTTTTGGCTTCCCCCAAAAACAACAGATTCTTTTATTTTTTATTTTTTCTTGCATGTAACCCATCCGATCAATTCAGTCGAACCGTCACTTTTATAACAAAAACTAAAAAACTATGTAGATACAAACATAAAATGAATGTAAAATTTAAAATTTATTTTAATATTTCAATTCAATTCAAGTATTTTGAACTTAAATTTATGTGAGTTTCGAACTATCAATTTAAAATATTTAGATCCACCCTGCCATCCAACTCCCTCATAAGTTGGTCACGTGGCACCCCCTCCGTCAGTCCTCACTACAAATTCTTGAGAATCCACTACTTCACTGTTCAGACATTATTTTCCTACTCCAAAAACTGTCTACTTCATAGTATCTAGCTAGTATTTTCTCTTTACTAGCAATCCAACATCAATTTTTCTTCTACATTGTTTTTGTAGTTCCCACATTTTGATTTGTATGCCACTAATCTAGCTGGGATTTTTTTTTCTTTTCTTTTCTGGGATCATGTTTTTTCATAGAAGAAGTTCACATTCAGTGAAAAGATTCAATTTTTCACTTCAAGATTTGGGTTTGTTTCATCAAATTTCTAATAAGGTTGGCAAAAATGAGTCTTTTTACAATATGTTCCTTTGTGTTGAATTTCTGTTGCTATCTCAGCTGCTATTTTGCTCCATTCAACCTGCTTCAAGCAGTGTATGGGATGGAATAGTTATCACTCAAGGAGATTTTCAAGCTCTTGAAGCATTCAAGCATGATTTGGTAGATCCAAATGGGTTCTTGAAAAGCTGGAATGATAGTGGAAATGGAGCTTGTTCTGGTAGTTGGGTTGGTATCAAATGTGCTCAAGGCCAAGTTATTGTAATCCAGCTTCCATGGAGAGGGCTAGGTGGAAGACTCACTGAAAAAATTGGTCAGTTTCAATCTCTCAGAAAGCTTAGTCTCCATGATAATTTCATTACAGGAACAATTCCAACATCATTGGGGTTTCTTGCAAATCTTAGAGGTCTGCAGTTGTTTAACAATAGGTTCGTTGGTTCGATTCCTCCTTCGCTTAGTTCTTGCCATAGCCTTCAAACACTTGACCTTGGTAATAATTCACTTTCGGGGACTATACCGCAAAGTATTTTCAACTCTACTAAGTTGTTTAGGTTCAATGTTAGCCATAATTTATTGTCTGGTTCTATCCCAACTAGTCTTACTCAATCACCCTTCCTTATCTATCTTGCTCTTGATCACAATAATATTTCTGGAATCATTCCAGATGATCTAAGAAATCTTTCTAAGCTTAGGACACTTGATTTGTCATTTAATGGTATTAATGGTAGTTTACCTGAGAGTTTGTCCAATTTGACATCTCTTGTTGAATTGAATTTGGACAATAACCATTTTGGTGATGGAATACCTGAATCCATCAAGAACCTTAAGAATCTCACTGTTCTCAACTTGAGGAATAACCATATTAGTGGCCATATACCAGCTACATTTGGGAACATTTCGGCTTTGAAATTTCTCGATTTGTCGTATAACAACATCAGTGGAGAAATCCCAGAATCTCTTGGAAGTCTCCCAACTCTGACTTCCTTCAATGTTTCATATAACAACCTCTCTGGACCTGTTCCTTCTAAGCTCTCCCAAAAGTTCAATTCAAGTTCATTTGTTGGTAATCTTCAGCTCTGTGGGTTTAGTGATTCGACAGTTTGCCCCGTTGCCCCTGCCCCTGCTCCTGGTGGGCCATCTGACGGAATTCATGAAGGGAAGAATAAAAAACTAAGCACCAAGGATATTATTCTCATAGCAGCAGGGTGTTTACTTGTAGTTCTGCTTATCATATGTTGCATTCTCTGCTGCTGTTTGATCAGAAAGAAGGCTTCAACCAAAGCATCCAAAGGCGGTGTTGAGGCTGGAAAAGCTAGTGGTGCAGTGAGGACAGAAAAGGGTGTCCCGTCCGCTGCCGCTGAAGTCGAAGCCGCTGGGGAGACTGGCGGGAAGCTTGTTCACTTTGATGGACCTATGGTTTTCACTGCAGATGATCTTTTATGTGCTACTGCAGAGATAATGGGTAAAAGCACATATGGGACAGTGTACAAAGCCATATTTGAGGATGGCAATCAAGTTGCTGTGAAGAGGTTGAGAGAAAAGATCACAAAAGGGCAGAAAGAATTCGAAGCCGAGGTTAATGTTCTTGGGAAAATCAGGCATCCAAATCTTCTAGCCATGAGGGCATACTACTTGGGCCCAAAGGGAGAGAAGCTTCTTGTTTTTGACTATTTGCAGAAAGGAAGTCTTGCAACCTTCCTTCATGGTAAGTCAGTTTGTTTAATGAAGTTAGTTTGAACTTACCATAAATATGAAGATGACTAATCTCGGTTGTGATTTGCAGCTCGTGGCCCTGATACTCCAATTGATTGGTTGACGAGGATGAAGATAATAAAGGGTACGACAGGAGGGTTGCTGTATCTTCACACTGAGCAGAATATGATTCATGGAAATCTCACATCAAGCAATATTCTGCTTGATGAACAAACCAACCCAAAGATTACAGACTATGGCCTTTCACGTCTGATGACAGCTGCCGCAAATGCAAATGTGATTGCCACTGCAGGAGCATTAGGATATCGTGCACCTGAGCTTTCAAAGCTCAAGAAGGCCAACACAAAGACTGATGTTTACAGCCTTGGTGTCATAATTTTGGAACTTCTTACTGGGAAGTCTCCAGGCGAGGCAATGAATGGAGTTGATCTGCCTCAGTGGGTTGCCTCAATTGTGAAAGAAGAATGGACCAACGAGGTCTTCGATTTGGAACTAATGAGGGATGCATCAGTTATCGGTGACGAATTGTTGAACACTTTGAAACTGGCTCTCCACTGCGTTGATCCATCCCCATCTGCTAGGCCAGAAGTTCACCAGATTCTACAGCAACTGGAGGAAATTAGGCCGGAAACCGCAGCCAGTTCAGGAGATGAAGGTGGTTCCGCAGCAGGCCCTTCCACAATCGATTAATGTTAAGCAGATAGAATTGTTGGCAAAACAATTCCAGTTCCACTATTCTTTCATTCTTAATTTTTTTTTGTTCTTCGTTCTACTGGTTCTGGTTTGTGTATATAAGAGTCAACTCAGTTTGTTTGCCTGGAATCCTGTTTGGAATCCTTCTTAATGCATTCACGACTTTGTCAACAGAGAAAGTATGCCTTATTTTCATATGAGCAAATTTTCATAGCTTTTCATTGTTCTTTCCAGTTATCATCACATACGCGATATAACTACTTGTATATTAAGTACAAGCCGAAACAAATTAAGCAACAAAACATGATGAGTTGTTCAAAACATTCAATTATGGCAGGAAGAGCAATACCTGTGTAATAATACTATGAAACAAGGACAAAGTAAATATAATGGGAAAATATTGCAACTCCTTAGCAAAATGAGTAAATATATCAACCAAAAAGAATTGAAGTTGGTCTTTTACGTAGTTATTATATACAAAGTTTGGTGTCAAACGATTAACCACGAAGGGGAAAAGAAGCCGAGATGAATGAAATTATGCACTGCACTTGTCTGAGGAGTTTAAGAATTAAAGAAGTGGCTTTTCTTTCAGATATCATAGATGTGTTTCCCCACTGGCATTGAATTACCATAACTAAGAAATTGTTGAAAGAAAAAGAACAAACTACGACTCTTCTTGATTCAACACCAAGAACTTCTAATGTACACGAAACTATAGCCATCTTTCACTGATTAAGATTGGCATAAGCGCTTGTTTCTTGTGCAACCTCCTCCCAAACATTTGCCAGCTTCTCTGCATATCCAGCCTGTTAAGATCATCCATAGAAAATCTTTTCAGACGGTTAAGGGAAAACTTGGAAGAGACCACCAGCACAGGAGTAAAATAGTAAATAAATCAGAAGGTTAAAGTACTGACTAAAAGGTGAGAATAGAGGGAGAAAATCGACCTGATTAACCACGAATCCTGTCAACATCGACATGAAATCCTCTTGCCTCTCTTTTTCCAGTCTCGCAAGTTCATTCTTGTTGTTCTCCTGCATATTATCAAGAAAAATATGCTTGATTCTTAATATCATAAAGAAAGGCGCAAATGAGAAGTACAAGAACTTTCATATGGAGACATGCCAGCCTCTCATTTACCAAATACCGACAACTAAAGTAGGAAACAATGCCAAATATTAAGAAGGGTTAATGGCCGGGGACATCACTTACCTTTCCCCAATATCACCAGTAGATCAACTGAGACCCTTTAAAAGCTAAGTGATCAACTGGTGATATTGGGGAAAGGTAAATGATGTCCCCAACCATTAACCCTATTAAGAATCTTACTAGGCAAGAAAAACAAGGATACCTTAATCCTTTCATATTCTCTGACTGCAGTATCTCTAGCATCCTCTCTAACTTTAACAGCCTCTCTTAGCTCTTCAATTTTCTGAATCCTAGATCTGTCCCCCCCAAATATCTTGGAAGCGGAACCTTCAAGCTTTTCAATTCTCATGTTTAAAGATGATAAATCTGAAAGAAGAGTTTGTACGGTCAATAATGCATTTGACCTGTCAGAAAAGGCATTATTGATAGCCAACATTGTTCCAAGATACTCATGCAGCTTATCCTGCAGAAAGATTAAGTTCGAAACAAGTTAATTATGTTCTATTAGAGAACTCACAAGATTACACACATTAGAAGAATCCAGTGTACTATACAACTGTTTTTTAACAAAAATGGACTTTAGAACAACAGAAAATAAAGCTCTAAGGACTATTTATTTAGATTTACAAAAAGAAGTTACCAAGTGTTTCACAGTTTGTGCATTTAGTTCACGGTACAGTCGACTAGCTTTGACAGAAGCTGTAGCCACATTTTTCACATCTGCAGCTCGTGTTCTCTGAGTCTCAAAAACAGCTACCTCAGACTCAAACTTTGTTAACTTCACAAACGCCATGCCCAATTGGCCCATTGTGTCTCCAATATCTTGCTGAGCTTTGACAAGTGATTCAGCCTGAGAAGCGAAATACAATTGATAATCTTGATTACTTTATTACCTTTACAAATGGCCAACGCAATCACATTCATCAAATGCTAGAAACGGTATCCTCTCTATAATCAATAAGCTAACATTAGGACTATGGTATAGATTAAGACATTCCAATATGAAATGCAAATTAGTTTTGTGTGTAAGCATTTAACATTAATACAGACTTTAAATAGCCAAGAAATTCATATATATTGAATCATGCCATACTTCTATCACAATATTTGACCCCTGTGCCCCCACCCAGTAAAAGAATCCACGGTTCATCTTAAGAAAGTTTCAAGCACATCAGTGGGCAACTGTAACAATGATAATCTACAGACTGAAGAACCCAACAAATTTGTAACACAGTTAACAATTCACTAAAAGTCACTAAATTACAATTATTTCCTTCTTTAAATATTTTCATCATCATTTACAAGTATCACCATCAAGTCACAACGCATTAAAACACATAAAGCGAACCTGCTGAGATACATTGCTAAGATGTTGCTCAAAGTCCCGCAACTTATCTCTCGTCCCCAAAAACTCTTTATCCTCCTCAACCAGCAACGGCTTCACCCCACCCCAATCATTAGTCACCGATTGCTTCAACTCCTTAAGAATCCTCAACAAATCTCTCCCTCCCTTGGCAGGCCGACTCACCTCACCCACATCCACTCCCCCACTCCTCTCCCAAAACAACTGCCTAGGCAACTTCACCGCGCCATCCAACATCCTCGATCCCACATCCACACTCTTAACCATATTCAACTTCCCTCTAGCAGTCAAAAACACCCTCAACTCCTCACTCCTCCGAATGACCGGATGTTTCGCCAATTTCCCCAAATACTTCTCCAACCCAACCCTCCTCTGCTCCAAAAACTCATTCTTTCCCACCATACGACTCTCCACAACGCCCTTATCGGGCCGAACGGGAACAAAAAACCCGCGACAAACGTCCCTCAACCGATCATCCAAAGTAACAACATCTCTAAACCTCCGTCTAACACTAAACTCGTCCCCACCAAACTCAACCAAATTAGTCAAAGTCGTGATTAAATAAGTCGTGTAACTATTCGAGCCAACTAGTGAATTACCCATACTACCCTTGTCATGTACGTTAGCTGGATCAGTAACAGATATTCTAAGGTACGCACCTGAAGAAGATGAGGAAACTAAAGAGTGATCATGATCGTGACCGTTGGTTCCGGAGATATCAGATGACGTGAAGAAGAGAGTGGACGGTTGAGATGAAGAAGACAATGCGTCGGAAAAAGATTCACTTTTTCCGGTCAACGATTGGTCAACGGTGACGTCGTCGAGGATCAGTGATTCCATTTCTCCTAAGCTTTGGGTTTCGTCTCCCATCATTTTTTTAATTTTTTTTAAAAATATATTAAGGCTTTTTGAGGTTCTATATTTTCTGTGTATAGGATGTTTGTGAATTTTGTACGTATATATTTTTGGGTATATTATGGACTTTTGAGGGTTTTTTTTTTTAAGAATAAATATAGATTTTGATGAGGGGTTTTGGAGGGTAATATGAAGAGAGTAGTGGTGGAGCTCCGGCGGAGGGGGTGCGGAGATTTCAATAGTGGACACGTGGCTGCCACGTATGAAGATATTGGAGCTAAAGAAGAGAACAAAACGAAGAAGAAGAAGAAGACAAATGGGCAAAAAGATTGTGAAATGATTATTGGGTCGCGAGTTGTCCATTATTCTTGAGGCTTCGCTTGAGATTAAGAGACCAATTAAGGCCCAGTTAGTTATAGGTTTAAAATGGCCCAGTTATATTTCTAAATCTCGTATTCTTTGAGATATGAGTTCAAATGAGCATGATATATAAGAATAATTATATTAAGCATAAGTTTTTAAATTAAATTGACTAGAGTTGACCATTTGTTTCATTCTTTTTTTTTGTAAATTAGCGATGAGAACCATTTGTTTCATACTTTAGTTACTTTTTAAAAAACTTTAGGATATAAGTGGCACTATACTCATTTGACACGTTGATTTGTTATATTAAAAAATAACGATCATTTGACACATCCAACACAATAAATCAAGTTTCAATGATGGCTTCAAGTACTTCTTGGGTACTTTGACCACCATCTTCAAACGAATAACGTCCAATTACTTGACCAGATAGACAAGACTAACTTAAATTAGAAAAGCTATTTTTAGCATAACCTCATTCGAGGAACGCATTTACTAATAAATATTGTAAGATAACAAAACGAATCAACACCAGGGGCCACTTAGGGCTAGACACCAACTACTTACAACTTGTAACATCACCTGGAGTGCCATATCTACACTTCTTATACCAAAAACCCAATTTACAAATACTGCAGTAAGCTATGACAAATCTGCAGTTCCAGATCCTTCGTCTCCTCTTGCATCAGCTTGACCCTCGCTAAAACCAGACGATGCAGAGCTTGCAGAATTCTCTGGTTGATTCAAGGTCTCTTTTCTGCCAATGTTTCTTCTAGCAATACCTCCGTCAAAAGGATCTCCCATTTGAACCAAACCCATAGCTGCAATACTACTAGTAATAGCATGAACATCTCTCGTTCCGGTGTACAGCCCCCTGCTTCCAGCAGCAAATATATTTGGTCTCTCATCACTACTAATAATAACAGAAGGTAATACATCCAGTAAAGAATTAGGCTGATTAGAGTTATTAATAAGCAGACGCAATGTCTCCCTAGCACTCTTTTCAACCACAGATTCTGACTCGGGCATCAATGGGTTCATAAAATTAGGGTGTAGCGGTGGAATAGTTGTTTGGATACCAGGTCCTGCACTGACCAAGTAACCCTGGCCTGATGAACAAACATCAATAAGTGGAATGTGGACAATGGAATCACACATTAATGGTGTGTATGTCAGAATCTGTTGTGAGGTAGCCCCTTGTGACCTAACCAAAGGCTCTGGAAATAGAGGTGGAAACTCTAGAGGAGGCAATTCAACAACATTCAACGGTGGAATAGATGACAACAAACTAGATGACTTGGCAGGTGATAATAGAGTTGAGAGAGAAGGCAAAGACAAGGAATCAGAAGGCGAAACAGGCAGCTGTGAGAATGACCTCGAAGAATGAGGTGGAGCAGCTGCCACAGGTGGACACCAAACATAGTAAGGAGAGAAAAATGGAGAACCTAGGTGAGAATTTGGGGCTGGAGGGAGAAAAGATGACGACTCACTTAGTCTCCCAAGTGGTTCCAAAGGAGGAGATGGAAAACCTTCAACAGCTTCAGGAAACTTTTCATTATCAGATTTAGGCAGGCATGTGCCACTTGATGGAGAGGCCAAACCATCAATGCATGATAGATAGCCATCTCCACCACACTTAATTTTTTCCCTTGCAACACATTTCAAAGAAGATTGGTTTCTGGGTGCTCCCTCTTTAAAGGTACTTGGCCTTGGACTGAGGCTGCCTTGACAGAATGAGCTTGACTTTACACCATTAGTGCTATGGTGCCATCTACGCAAAGACTTTGAGTATGTGATTGCGGATTGTGTACTTAAACCAAGAGACTCGAGCGAGTTCTCTACTAAAGGGGGTTCTGCATGAGTAGAACCAGCTTGAGCACTGGGCAATGATGATCCCGGAAGATATGCTCGAAGCTGGATTGCAAAACAGTCCAGCCGTGACTCACTGATTCCAGTTAATTCAGACAAATTGGGTCTCCTATCGAGCAAATCCTTCATCTAGAATACAGGATAAGATCAGCAAGGTGGGAAGCCATGGATACAATCTAAACAAACATATAATGAACAAACCTTTCTAAGCAATTCATCCCCTAAGAGCTTGGACTTTTCAGAGCACCAAAAGTAATACACCTTATCTTCATGGATCTTCACAGAAAAAGACCGTCCAGACTTGTCTGCGGAGATTTCCTTAATTTCTGCACCTGAGTTCTCAGTGTTGAAACTGAATGTCGCCAGTCTCTCTATGCACCCATCATCTCCAAGGAATAAGAGTCGTAAGTCAGAGGTTGGCAGAAGGATCAGATTCATATTCCCCCTAAAAGGAGAGTAAAAGAAAAGCAATACAGTGAAAGTGAGCTATATTATAGGATAATAAATATCAAAATAATCAGAAAACAGAAAAAATTAAGTGCTGCCATAATTTTGGTCACAGCACCACCAGGAATAGGTGTATAAATGGAAAAGAAAGACTTCATCTAAACAAATAAGTGCCAGCATTTAAGTGAGAGCTCTTCACTAATCCCTCATCTTTATACTGATTGTTTTAATTTTACAACATTGGAAAATAACGCTGCCACCTAAAAAAAGGTATTATTGTGTACATTAGTTCACTGATAATGTTGCAATATTGCAAAAACTTTAGCCGGGTACATCAAGCCTTAAAATCTAATTCAGTGATTAGCCGCTACAATGCTTAATTATGTTCATTACTGACACCTGTCTTAGTACCTATCATAATAACAATTTGCAATTATCCTCATTAGCAAACTTAACGAGGCCACTCACAAATTAACAGACAAACAGACATAAAATACGTTTATGCAAAGCAGGCATTGAACATCACAGATGAACCAAGACTGTACAAGATATAACTCCTTATTTATTTATGTCAGAGGTAGGGGGTTGGGACAAGTAACATGAATTAAAACATTATATGGCAAGCAACTGGAGCTTTGACACGCAATCTATGCAATATAACTAATCTACAATAGCAGACAATAAAGATTACAAAGTAACATCACAGCAACAAGTTTTAAGTAAATGCGACTACCAAACATCGTATAGCAACAACAAAAATGAATCACTAACTGTACAGAAAGAATCTTAGGTATAATTGCATAATATAGGAGAATGAAACTACCTTTACTTCGTCATATTTCAGAGATCATAATAGAATACGCCACTTTTACCTACAAGTAAAAAGATATATTTACTTGGAAAGATGAACATTGTCATCATTGATGTACACATTATACAGTAATCTTATAAATTGTGAGTCGCTAGAATAAAAAATTAAAATCCCTACAATTACCATCATAAGAAAGAGAAAATTGAGCAAATTATTTCTTAAGTAAACATATGCTAAGATGATCTATCTGATGTACGACAAACTAGCGAACTACAAACAGATAGATAACTGCGGGCTAAGGCACAAGTACCATATCACATATATATTAATCTACTGGAATTGCTCTGAATCATTATATAATAATTTGTTCTCTCCTACCAAAACAATTCTTAAAAGTATTAATAAGATAATAATTGGATTAAATGACTTTATCATCTGTCTATACTAACAAGGCATTATACACTACCACAGCCCTGATGTTTCACTTGTCAAAATGTGGCTCCTAGCTATGAACAATCTCATATCAAAGAGATAAACGATAGATCCAGAGTTACAATTGATCATCAAATAGTTAAAATATTTCTGTAATTCGAACAAAAGTCACTTAATTACAGCTGTCTAATCATTTGGTGAACGAATAAGATGTAAAGGCTTCTAATGATGCATATGACTATATCTGTTATTAATACTCCAAGAACTAAATCACTGCTGATGAGTTATGATATGTTCACGTATGCAAAAGTGCTCATAATGTTAAGATTTGATGTAACATGCATGATATGCATGAGTGGTTTGTTAAATGGCACATAATGATAAGGACAAAAATTAAATAATTGTTTTAGATTGCACCCTCAGATAACAATTAAGCTGAATTAGTCTCTAAACTGATACAACGATTTACCATTATCAGGCAAACTTAATTATGAATAAACGAAGAGATAGCTTGAAAAAACACCCAATCTTACTCTGTTCGACAAGTTGGCGTCACAAAGTTGAACTAGTATACTAACTGGATTGTACACAAGTTACTTACACAGAAAACAGATTCACCGATGAAACACAATACTAGTTACACTTCCTGTGGCAACATTGTCAGCATAAGGAAACATATGTCACAGGATAAACGTTATGTATCCTGATAAGTAACTTTAGGTTTTGTATGTACATAAGATGCTCAAATTCCATCAGCAATTACAATATTCAGTTCCAACATATCACTTTGCAGTAATGAAATTGCAACTACCTTTTCTCTGTGGGGCAAAGTAAGGCTCCCTGTTCCTTGATCTTGCCAACACGAATGGAAACAAGAGGAATACACAAGCATCTTGCTAACATTCCAATCTCCGCAGGCTCGAAATGCTGTCCACAAACAAACAACATTACTACTTAATTTTTTTCTATCAATTCTATCATCATTGCCATTATCATAATTGTCATAATATTATTATTATTATTACTCCCGTCATCCCACGAAAATTGTCTAGATTGATTTCCTATGGTCAATATCCACACGAACATATAAGTCAAAATCGACATATACAACTTCACTTTGAATTAAAACTATTAAGTCATTAGTAAAATACAATAAAATTGTTATCACTTTATATATTTTCACCACTTATTATGCAACATACACACAAATGATTAAGTTCAAAATCTAAAAATTTCAACACACATTCGAAACTAGAAATTTCAAACTGTACAATCATCTTGGGCATTATTCAGTCATTACTACCTGGCTCACGTGAGCAAGCAAAAGATCCTCCGCAGCACCACTCGAAACATTGAGCTTCAGGAAAGGCTTCAACCTCTCATCGCTACGACAAGCACCCATGACCTGCATATCCAAGGCCTGAAGAAACCGCAAAACAATCTCCTCTCGATTCCGTTGAGCCACCAGATCTCCGTCACCATCCTCCACCAAAATCCCCTCCAGCATCTCCGAAAACGAATCCGCCGGCGGTGAAGAGTCAACTGCTATCAAATCGTCAACGCCATCCACATCATCCATTCTACTATCGGTGTTAGATGATTGTTTATCTGAGTTGACCATTTTCCAAAATTAAAATCCGATTCCAAACAACGGTTCAACGATGAATAAAACCTAATCCGGTGAAATAATGAATTTTAATTTGATTAGTTTTTTTAATTTTATAAAATCTTAATTGTTCGTTCTGATTAAATTGATATCGAGCAAGAACACTAGATTGACGATTTCGATTATTTAAATTGATAAGAATCAGGAAAATGGAGAGATTAGTTACCAAACTGGATCAAATATGTATATATATGTAAAATAGAGACCCTACGGATTTCAGAAATGGTAATTAAATCGGACAAATAATTGATTTTGGGTTCCGGATGTGAGGCGAATAAAAAACTGTCTATAATGCGTGTGTACACGTCAGCATAAGTCTGAGGTGGGATGAGGAGGTGATCGAGATATTTATGGTACGTTTGGATTGATGTGAACCTAGCTGAAATTTATCATTCACTCCATTTGAAATCAATGTAGGTTAACACATTCTCTTCCATTCACCCTCAAATCGTCCACCCCCAAATCGGTGGGTAATGCTAGGTTAACGAATTTTTTTTTTATTATTATTACTCAAATCGTCCACCTCCAAATCGGTGGGTAATGGTAATTTATTCATATCTAAACTATCTATCAATAATATTACTCTACGCAAAATATTACTTACCTCTAAAAAAATAACTTCCCTCATCATATAAATTGCCGTTTCATTTATTTCTTGCGTATTTTTGCCAACTATTTTTTCCGCTTGAAAAAACAGTATTTTCTTGGCTCCTCTTTTTTTCTCGCTTGAATAATAAAAAGATCATATTTTTTTGCATTTTAGTTTCAATTCGTTGTACAATATTTGTTTGTTGATACGTCTAGCTTTTTCTCCTAGTGCACTAATTATCAAATCACCTTTGTAATGTATGTAAATCAACATTTGCGGGCATTGGCATATTCCTTGTTATAAATCCTTGTGTATTATATGTGTACTAATCATTAAGTACACGATATCTGTTGCTTATGTTTATCTTTTGTTAATGTGTATGTTTATTTGGCTAAGAATTATTGATACGTTTCTTATATATTTTTTATTATAGAACATATTTATGCTTTTGCTAATATTTTTATTAATAATATTTAATTTGCAAATAAAAACAAGGTATTCTGTGTAGAAATAAAGAGACGGATATCAATGTCAGTTTAATAGTTAATAATTTTATAATGTTGTTTCTCAAGTTATTAATTACTTTGTTTTACCTAGTGAATGGTAATTGTATCCAAACATGAATTATAATAGTTTCACCTACATTCACCTGCATTACCCTACATTCCTCTAACATAGGTTAATTTTAAATGTTTACCCTCACATGGAATCACCCAAATCCAAACACACCATTAAAGTAGGTGTTCCAAGTTTACCTATACCTTTAAGGTACGTGTTCAAAATACTTAAATATATTTTTAAATAAATATAATTGTTGATTTCTTATAAATTTATTTTTCATATCTACATAATTAATAATTTATTTTAAAAATATATGTTTAAGAATATCATCGCAAATGTGTAGGACCCTCTTGGGGCTGATTTTGGGGCCCATGGTGAAGCTTCATAGGACCTGGAATTATGGTAGAAAGTTAGGGTGCCTTACATAAATATTCCGTACACATTCCGTAAAGGGTCAATTTGAAAACTCCTAAAACTTCAGGGACTATTCTGCAAATATATATATATCACTTATAACCTACTTAATTCATTATTCTATTTTGCTAAACTACCCCACCCCCACCCCTCTGTTTCGCTCCTCGACACCCAGACTCGCACCGCTCTGTCTCTCTCGCTCTTCGAAAATCTCGCTCCATCTCGCTCAATCAGAGTTGTATACTTTGTTAAGGTATTGATTCAATTTTTGTTTCGATTGATAATTATAATCAATTTATTCATAATCGTATTTCTTTTTAATTTTTGTTTAATAATCTGATCAATTAATTATATATTTCATGTTATTGAATTATCATTTTGTTTCGAGTTAATTAGCTTTACATATTAAGCTTCAATCAGAAGTATATGGATTAGGTTATAATGCAATTGATAATTTAGTAATGTATTAGCCCTAATTGGTTGTTAATTCGAGTTAATTTGTTGTTCAATCGACTTAATTTGTTGTTTGGTGTGTAATTGAGTAATGTATTAGACCTAATAGGTTGTTCAATCGAGTTAATTTGTTGTTGGATGTGGTCGTTCAAGAGAGCTAAAGATGATCTCCACCTTGTTACATTTTGCAGCAAAATCTTTCAGTAGGTACGATTATAGAAATAATCGTACCTACTGATACAACTAGTGTTCTTTTTCTGGTGTTCTGATACATTTTCTGTAAGTTGTTTGTCAAATTGAATGCCGTCTGATTGTAATGAAAAGTTGTCGAATCTGTTTTATTATCACTAAAACAATTCACATATCTGCCAATGGGATTATAAAATGTTATTATAGTACATATGTTTATTTGCTTGATGGTATTCCTGTGAGAAATCTGTGAAAATATAACAGTCCTATTTTTTTTGTAGGTACACATATACCCAAGGAACAAAGGGATTGTGTGATGTAAAGAGAATACCTTGATATTGATTGTGAATGAGATTATGTGATTTATAGGAAATACCTTGTTATTGACTCTGAATGGGTTTTTGAAGCTGTGAATTATGCAAAGATTCTTTAATGGTTTGTATTTATGCCAATCGTCTATATTTAGAGAGCATTACTTGGTATCTTGTAGTGTTAATAAATAGAAAGGTAGTCATGTAATTGATTGCTGAAAGTAAGAATTGTGTCTATAATTAAGTAAGAAATTAACTACAAATCGTATCAATGTCAGAAAGCAATTGACTATCACTTTACACTTTTAATCCAAATCTGTAATTTTCTTCAAACTCTCTTGCATCTTTTCCACTTGGGTGTTGTAGTGAGCTTTTGCCTTTGTTACTAATTCACTTCTAATTTCATTGGTAGCATTAGTTAGAATTTCGTATGCCAAGTTGATACGAAACTCTGTTGTTCTCCGAGTGGCAATGCTCTTCTTCTGTTTGTTCCTTGGCCAATCTTTGAATGAAGCCATGGTACTAGAATCGCCATGCCACTCTTGCATGTATTTCATCAAAAAGACACCACAACTTGAAGTATCTTTCTGTTGTGGCATTGTTGGATCTGTCCATGTGAACTTTGAAAAATCATATGGACACTCTATCTTCAACATGTAATACCTATGTAATAAATTGAATAACATTAGTTAATTAATGATATTGTTGTAATACCATGTGTATTTAAAGAACGGTATTATTATAAGAGACTGGTATACCATGTCAATGTTAGACATGGTATACCTGACTAACAGGGCAGAGTTTATGTTGTGTACCTTAGTTTTATATAGGAAGTTGCTTCTTTTACAAGAATATTTCCCATTACTTGGTATCCCGTCTGTACCCCATCCCTACTTGTGCGCTTGAAGTTCGTAAGACTTGTTAGAAATTCGTAGCGTCTATCCACAAGGTTGACAACAAAACAGACATAGTGATTAAAAGCAAGAGCTGGCATGAAAACCTGTTATTCAAAGAAAGTTCATGTTTAGATATGAAAATTATGGTGTATTTTTGTATTGTAGGGTGTGAATATGAATGCTTACATATTGAAGGCAGCGAATATTAATGCTTCGCCAGTCAATTAGGGGGAAATATCTCAAGCGTCTGGCAAACATTTGGCTAGCCGTTGTTCCATGTCTTGAATCAATGTGATGTTCTACATCGACATCTTTCAGAAGATCCTGTGAATACCATTAATATGTTTCGGGTGGTATTAGTAACATTCTTTATAATACCATAAAATATGTCTGGCATGGGATTGAATGTAGTATATAACCATCAGAAAACTTACAAGTTCATGTACAACCAGTGTATATATTCTTCTCCTTCTTTGTCGCTCTTCGTTTTTGTTCATTATATTTGCAAAAACATCGATAACATTCGAAAGAACCCATTCATCCTTTTGAATTGTTGACGTGCAATTTCGTGTTAAATTGAATATTCCTCTTGTGCCTGATGTGTACATGAGCTCATCCCTGTAATTTTAAACATTAGAGAAGAATGTTATTAAGAATTTCTATATTTAAAAATTAGCATTAGTTAACAGTTTATCTTACTCTGTAAGCTGCTGATGCCATGCATAATCTGCAACAATCCTTGCATTTTCACTAACATTAGCCTGTTCCACGTGTACTTCAAATGGACTTTGAAGATACCAAGATGGTTTTTGGATTCGGCGTGTCCTAGCTTTGTATGTAGTTCTAGCATCAACCAATTTGCTAGTTTTTTGTAATTCAACATCGGAAGACAAATTAATGACTTCCACATCTTTAGCTTCCACATCTTTAGCTTCTTTTTCCTTTCCTTTTCCTTCTTCAGTAGATAGATATTCTGGAATCTTCTCAATCAAATCATGTATCATGCTATCATTGACTTCAAAATCCGTGTCAACAAAGGATTTGTACAAATTCCTTGTTGGCGTGTTGTTTTCAGGCGTTTTGTAAACATTTGCTGGGGCAACTTTGCAGCAACTGCAAATCAAATAACATGTTAGTGATACTAAATGGGATTATGTGATTTAATTACAATACCATTTTAAAGTAATCTATCGGATTTTAAACTAGTGAATTATTCAAAATGCGAGTTTAATGATTTGTTACGAACCTATCTTCCATGGCTTCCTTGGCAAATTCTGCATTCAACACTTCTTGTGCTTCAACACCTATTTCATATGTCTTTTCAACATTTGCTGGTGCATCTCTGCAAAAATCAAATCATATTAAATGTAGGATACCTTGTCAGTGATACAGAATGGGATTATGTAAGGTAATTACAATACCATGTCAATATATTACATGGGATTTTAAACTAGTGAATTATTCAAATGCGAGTTTAATGATTTGTTACGAACCTCTCTTCCATGGCTTCCTTGGCAAATTCTGCATTCAACACTTCTTGTGTCTCAGCACCCATTTCGTATGTGTTTTCATCATTTGTAGGTGCATCTCTGCTGCAACCACTAATTAAATCATATTTAATGTAGTTTAAAATCCCATTCAGTAATACTGAATGGGATTATGTAACGTAATTACTATACCATGTTATCATATTATATGGGATTTTAAACTAGTGAATTATTCAAATGATAGTTTAAAATCCCATTCAGTAATACAGAATGGGATTATGTAAGGTAATTACAATACCATATCAATATATTACATGGGATTTTTAACTAGTGAATTATTCAAATGCGAGTTTAATGATTTGTTACGAACCTCTCTTCCATGGCTTCCTTGGCAAATTCTGCATTCAACACTTCTTGTGTCTCAGCACCCATTTCGTATGTGTTTTCATCATTTGTAGGTGCATCTCTGCTGCAACCACTAATTAAATCATATTTAATGTAGTTTAAAATCCCATTCAGTAATACTGAATGGGATTATGTAACGTAATTACTATACCATGTTATCATATTATATGGGATTTTAAACTAGTGAATTATTCAAATGATAGTTTAAAACCCCATTCAGTAATACAGAATGGGATTATGTAACGTAATTACAATACCATGTCAATATATTACATGGGATTTTAAACTAGTGAATTATTCAAATGCGAGTTTAATGATTTGTTACGTACCTCTCTTCCATGGCTTCTTTGGCAAATTCTGCATTCAACACTTCTTGTGTCTCAGCACCCACTTTGTATGTGTTTTCATCATTTGTAGGTGCATCTCTGCTGCAACCACTAATTAAATCATATTTAATGTAGTTTAAAATCTCATTCAGTAATACTGAATGGCATTATGTAACGTAATTACTATACCATGTTATCATATTATATGGGATTTTAAACTAGTGAATTATTCAAATGATAGTTTAAAACCCCATTCAGTAATACAGAATGGGATTATGTAACGTAATTACAATACCATGTCAATATATTACATGGGATTTTAAACTAGTGAATTATTCAAATGCGAGTTTAATGATTTGTTACGTACCTCTCTTCCATGGCTTCTTTGGCAAATTCTGCATTCAACACTTCTTGTGTCTCAGCACCCACTTCGTATGTGTTTTCATCATTTGTAGGTGCATCTCTGCTGCAACCACTAATTAAATCATATTTAATGTAGTTTAAAATCCCATTCAGTAATACTGAATGGGATTATGTAACGTAATTACTATACCATGTTATCATATTATATGGGATTTTAAACTAGTGAATTATTCAAATGATAGTTTAAAATCCCATTCAGTAATACAGAATGGGATTATGTAACGTAATTACAATACCATGTCAATATATTACATGGGATTTTAAACTAGTGAATTATTCAAATGCGAGTTTAATGATTTGTTACGAACCTATCTTCCATGGCTTCTTTGGCAAATTCTGCATTCAACACTTCTTGTGTCTCAGCACCCACTTCGTATGTGTTTTCATCATTTGTAGGTGCATCTCTACTGCAACCACTAATTAAATCATATTTAATGTAGTTTAAAATCCCATTCAGTAATACTGAATGGGATTATGTAACGTAATTACAATATCATGTTAATGTATTATATGGGATTTTAAACTAGTCAATTATTCAAATGATAGTTTAAAATCCCATTCAGTAATACAGAATGGGATTATGTAAAGTAATTACAATACCATGTCAATATATTACATGGGATTTTAAACTAGTGAATATTCAAATGATAGTTTAAAATCCCATTCAGTAATACAGAATGGGATTATGTAACGTAATTACAATACCATGTTAATGTATTATATGGGATTTTAAACTAGTCAATTATTCAAATGATAGTTTAAAATCCCATTCAGTAATACAGAATGGGATTATGTAATGTAATTACAATACCAAGTTAATATATGATATGAGATTTTAAACTAGTGAGCACTTTTGTTCGACTTAGTCGAATTTGGGGACCATTAGTAACTTCCCAGTTATCAACGACCCATTTGACAAATGTTGTGCTCAATGCATTCCAATTACATATTCGCAAAACTCCCCCGAATCCACACAATCTTAGCTTTTCTGCTTTGCTATCGAATGTATCTCCATCTACTCTTAGTTGAGAAAGCATTGAGTAGAACTTTGAAATTTTGGATTTTGGACGGATACGCCCTTTGTCCGTCTTCTTTGATGGTCCTGCCTTCTCCCCAGGATCATCTTGGCTTATTCCCAAATCAAAAGTTGGGGTAGGACCATACTTGGGTATATGTGTACCTACAAAAAAAATAGGACTGTTATATTTTCACAGATTTCTCACAGGAATACCATCAAGCAAATAAACATATGTACTATAATAACATTTTATAATCCCATTGTCAGATATGTGAGTGGTTTTTAGTGATAATAAAACAGATTGGGATGGTGCCTTATATATTGAAATAACTGTAGTTGCTAATATTCAACCTCAAAAGTTATATCATTGAATAATAAATTGTTTGTCATAAGAGAAGAACCTTTTTCGAAAGGAAAAAAATGTTCCTCAAGAAAATATAGGCACACCTACAATATCAGTAGAAAGATTCTCCAACTATATCCCAAGTTTGTCCAAATTAAGCACAAGCAATAAATTTCAGTTGAACTTCTAAGCAAAGGCAATCAATAAGACATCGTATTCACAGAAAGGTGTATATAATCCTATTACATTACTCACAATGTTACATTGTCTAGTTAATCAAACCAGAAATCGCCCTAATGGCGATCCACATTCTACACAAGGATGTATAACATACACACACATAAGAACGACGAGTTACTTTCGCCTTTCGATTAGCTCGAAAGCATTTAAGTAAGATAGATAATGACATTGATTGTGAGATGGCCAAACTCCAAGCCTTAGGCCTTCTGCTTCTGATATTCTTCAAATATTGAGAAACAGAATTGATTGTGTTTCACATTCAAGAGCAACAGACAAGAAGATTGATTATTTGAGGCATTGAGCTGTTCTTTTTCTGTATGTGTAGAATCATTATTCTACACTATAAAATCATTTTAAACAGGAAGATAAAAAGAGTAATTGAAGTCAGTAGGAAAACTTTATCAAAGTAGAATAAAATGTACTCCAGAAGGATCCAAACGTTTACATAATTCTGCCACAAGAAAGGTGCAATAATAATTTACTTCACAGATTACAAGCAACTAAATGAATGATTATCATCTAAAGGAAATCATTATATAACAGAATTTATAAACCTACATAATTATAGTATTGGTTGACCCCTAATTCAAGATTATTATGCTTTTATATCATACAGATAGCAGCTGTACTTCTTGCAACAACAGGGGCAATATTGTCAATAAGAAACTTTGACAACTCATTTAACAAAGTTATTATCGAAACCAAAAAGCACAAAATAGGACTGTTATATTTTCACAGATTTCTCACAGGAATACCATCAAGCAAATAAACATATGTACTATAATAACATTTTATAATCCCATTGTCAGATATGTGAATGGTTTTAGTGATAATAAAACAGATTCAGCTAAAATATTCATAGAAAAGGTGATTCAACCACAACAGGAACAACCCAGAAACTGAACACATATACTTGTTGTGCAACAAAATGGAGTTATCTACTTTTTTTATTTACTATCCTGAGATTTGCGTTTGAATAGACTAATTTATTCAAAAACAAATCTTTACTCGGCCTATGTGATACTAACTTTCTTCCTTGCTTACTACTAGGAAACTGGATTAGCATTACTTCCAATCCCACTTCAACTCTAAAAACCAATCCCCTAATCATCTACTGCACCAAAATACGCGAAAAATAACTTCTCAATCGTTGGTGATTCCATTTCTATATATCTACTTTCATTACCACATTATCTAAACCTACAGTTCTCTTCCATTACCAGTTATGCAGCTCAAACCAACACCAAAATCCTTGCGGCCAAAATGACATATCCCACACATCGCAAGCAAACCCCCAAAAAATTAGATAAATCATCTAACCTTGATTTTTTCGGGCTTTGAGTTGCTCTTGGCCACTGATTTCATCTTCAGAATGCATGCTTAATTTTTTGAGGTAGAAATTTGAAACCCTAATTATGCCAAAATACACAATTATAATTAAAAAAAAAAAACAAAACAAAATTATATGATTAATTACCAAAATTGAAGTACCTCGTAGTTGCTATGTAATTTTTGTTGTTGCTTTGGAGTTGATTTTGTGGCTGCGAGAGAGCGTGAGACAGCGAGACAGCGTGAGAGCGAGAAGAGGGAGAGGTGGAGAGAAACTGAGTGGCGAGAGAGAAGTGATTGAGTGGGAGAGTGTGTGAGGAGGTTTTGAGGTGTGTGATTAGGAGGGGGACTATTTTGCAATTACTAATTTATTCAGGGTTATTTTTGCAATTTCTTTTTTGTACGGAACTCTATACGGAAGAAATCTATACGGAACCGTAACCGGTCCGATGAATGTGGGTGGAATATACTTTCTTCTATTTACCATTAGGTCATTTTTGTTTATATTTATTTAATATTGACCATCAATTACTTATTTTTTTTTTAGTCTAGAAATTATAAAATTAATATTGATAAATTTATGTTTAAGAATATTTTCATAAAAGTAATTTTTTATAATATAACTAATTCGTTATGGTTAATCAAACTTTAACACAAAATAAAAATAAAGAATCTGAATTGGAAGGAGTACCAATTAGGGACTTGGGAGTCTCTTTCTATATTAATCAATCATTCACAAAAATCAGAAAATGAAAAAAAATAATTGAGTAATTAAATGAAGAACTACTTGTTGAAATAGATATGTGGGGTTTGTATTTTGTCGAGAATAACTAAATGGCTAGTTCGCATTTTATCCTTTATACTATCAAGTTAGTTTCAGTATACTTCTATGTTTCTGATCGTTTTCGAGGTGCTTTATAACCCTTTTAATCCGGTGAAATGATTACTTTACCCTGATACTATTCAAAAGTATAGGAGACAATATTAAATTATTTTACATAATTAAAATTAAACCCCACTCTTTCTTCTTCAACACACCCCACCCCACAAATGGCCACTACTACGTGATCTCCGACGCCTGACTCCTGAGCCTAATCAACGAACGCCTCCAAGCACTCAACAAGAAGCAAAACCGAATACTCCAAATAGAAGAGCCTTTGTCCAAAGGCAAAACCCTCGATAAGAAACAAGAGGAAACCTTAAACTCCAAACAATCAATCATTGGAGCTATTGAAGAGTTCATAGGGCTAATCCCGTTGACCAACTCCTTCGTCCTCAATGGTGTGGGTGAGGCTGCTCAGATATTTGCTGAATTAGTCTGCCTTTGAGGTAATTCAATTTGGGATGTTTGATTATATTGCTCAAGTCGGTATTTTGCCTCCCTCAATTTTTTGTTTTAATGTGAAATGTTAGCTAGCAGCTTAACATAAAGACTGGGATAGTGAGTGAAATAGTGCAAATAATATTTCTCCAATTGTTTCAAGTTAAGTGGCGGGGCTTATATATATGTACATGCCTAGCTTAGTAAAATGATTAAGACAAGTTATGCAATTCAAATAGACCCCGAAAACGATACTCCCTCCTTTCAATATGTTTGATTGTTTAGAAATTTTGTCATGTTTCAAATTGTTTTATTGTTTATATTTCCAATGAATTTTTAAGCCTATTTTCTCCTTTTTGCCCATATAAAATACTTTTTGTTTCTAATAAAGTAAGACTTCAACACTTTTTGTTCATAGCCGAGCCGTCCGAAATTGTGAGAATTGGAGTCTCACACGGATGGTACGATCCTGGACGTAGATGTGGATGTGGCTCAACGAGGACGTTGAGTGTTTAAGTAGGGGAGATTGTAATACCCGGCCAAAGTGGGCGACGTGATATGTTTGATACGATTTGATTGGTACTACTCGTACCATCAAGATGCATATTCTTTTTGGTAACCCAACTCATAAGAACTCTAAAGTTAAGCGTGCTTGACTTGGGGTAATTCCGGGATGGATGACCCACTGGGAAGTGATCCGATAAGCACGTGAGTGAGGGCAGTCCATCAAATCAAATAACGTTCCGACCCGATGTTCCGGAATGGAGCGTTAAATAATGTAATATATATTCTTGTTTGATGCCTGAAATATGTTAAATGCCGGTCATATTTATATAAAGCTTTCATATCATGCTAGTAAAGTACACTTTTCGTGCTCACTGAAAAATTAGTCGGGGTAGTTTTAGCAAAGTTTTTTATTAAGGACAAAATAAAAAATTTATAGGGAAGAAGGGTATTACTAGCAAAAGAAGTTAGAAAGGAGATAGAAGTTAAAAAAAAGAAAGAAAAGGAAGGCATTCTTCCAATTTTCTCCTGCTTAGAGTGCTTAGTATACAACGCCAAACAAATGACCATTTAAATTTATGAAAGGCCAGGGTGCAACGAACCACTAACAATCTATCTATATATTAGTCATTTAATATTTATAGATGAACTATTGTTTAGCTAGGTTGTTGATTATTCCCCATGGAAAAGCATCTCATGAACATGATAATATTATTAATTATTAAAACTTTGTTTATTTCGGATTTTTCTCAAAATAATTGTCAAAATGTACGTCTCATATCGTAACTCGATGTCCTCTCGGGTCAATATATAAGATCTTGGGCTACTCCCCTATTGCCAATTGGTTTTAGAATGGAACCCATAGACTCTTATTGTGGTATCAGAGTCAGCCCGAATTATTAAGGCACTCTCCCTATTGAGGCCCGAGTTAGGGATCACTTGTCACTTGTGCACACGATATATAATATGCATATACTAATCAATAGTACGTCTTTTAGTAATTATTGATTAGAAATCGTTGTTATAATTGGTAGCAACAACATTGAGTAGATTTATTGTTGTATATATAAGTTACTAAGAATATTGTTCATAGTGTATGAAAGTAATACTATATAGTGTATGAAAGTAACTAACTATATAGTAGGAGTAGTTTTTTATTGAGCGGAGAGCATTATTATTGGTGTGATCTTCAATCAAACATAATAAACTTGATTGAATTCATTATTATTATTAAATTGATGACTATATAGTATACCATATATAATTAATCAACCAAACTTACATAATATAATGAGGATAAAGCAAAAGACGGAGATAAAAATATAAAGATTTATCCATAATTGTTTAGTCCGTTGTTCATTCTCTTCCCAAGCCCCAAACCCCTAGCATATTAATATTTAATTCACCGCTGACTGATCCACCAGCCCTCCCAAATCCACAAAATGGCATTGGAAATTCGAGCGAGACAATTAGTACCAATTATAACGATGATTTCTAAAATCAATAATTACTAAAAGAGCTTCATAATTGGTAGTAATCTAAAGCTCTTTTAGTAATTATTGATTTTAGAAATCATCGTTATAATTGGTAATAAGTTATTGAATCGCTCGAATTTTCAATGCCATTTTGTGGATTTAATTTGCGAGGGCTGGTGGACCAGTTAGCGGTGAATTCAATATTAATATGCGAGGGCTTAAGACTTGGGGAGGGAATGAACAACGCGACTAAACAATTATGGATAATTCTTTGTATTCTTATTTCCGTCTTTTCCTTTATCATCATTATATTATGTAAGTTCGGCTGAGCCTTAATTATATATGGTATACTATATAGTCATCAATTTAATAATAATAATCAATTCAATCTAGTTTATTATGTTTGATTGAAGATCACACCAATAATAATGCCCTCGGCTCAATAAAAAACTACTCCTCCTATATAGTTAGTATTACTTTCATACACTATATCGTTAGTATACAACCGCAAACAAAAGACCATCTAACCATTGTTATCAACACCAAATTATTAAAACATAATGTGATGATTTTTGTTGTTATTAATATTATGACGAATGCGCCTGTTTCTGATGATGTATGTCTACAATAAGGAATAGAATACATAAAAAAATTACTTAAGAGTTCCACAACCAGGGCCGGTCCATAAATTTTCGGGGCCTAATGCGAAAACTGAAAATGAGGCCCTCGATATATATAATAAAAATAAAATTTCCGAGAACTCATTTTTCAAGCTAAATTTTTCTAAGTTCTCGGGTCTCGAATATTAAAATGTGGTAAAGATTCACTATTATATGCTAGATTTTCATTATTGAGTTCAAATGGCATAATATTTTCATTATCAAATTCACTTAAGACTACATTTTTATCACTTGAAACTACATTTTCTTCCATCAAATTTTCATATAATTGATCACTAGCGATAGGATTACTTTTAGAAAAGAATTTTTCAAGAGCTCCTTTTTGTGATATAACCAATTCATTTTCATGTTTTCTTTTCTTCTTTTATCGTTTTCGGATAAATATTTGCGAGACAACATCTTATAAAATAGTCAAACAATTATTAATAAACAAGTAAAAAATAGAATATAAAATAACTTAATTAATGAACATAAATAAAGTATGAAATTAATTAAAATAAATAAATTAACAAGAGAAAAAGGAATGATATCACCTATTTAATGACACGATTCTAATTCTTCAAATTGACAAAGCACTGTACCTCACCGGATACCAATTCATCGAATGGATCAACTATTTTATTATATTAAAACAACAGTATGCATTGACTCTGATATCATATTATGAGTAAATTTGCTCTTACTTCTACTTATACAATTAATATATTGTTTAAGAAAGACCGAAAGACTAAAAGAGTATTAGCAAGCTAAGTAGACAGTACATCTGTCTTAGGATTCTTATTTATCCTAATCTTATTATAAAAATGTTTCATGTTTGCTCTACGGAATTTGATTATTAAATGTTACAATAATAGCGTTATAATATTACTAGTTAACCGAATTCATAGTTTTAGTGCTAATGTTTTTATATCAATATTAGTTCAACACTTTTCAATTCTAAATTATAAACTTAATACTTATTTAATAAATATAATTTTTAAATATATAATTTAATTTCTAATTTTTAAAATCAGTAAAATAATATATATATATATATATAATTTTTTTTTAAAATTTTGGGGCCCCTCCAAAACGGGGGCCTAGTGCGACCGCGCCCCCCTGCCATGGGTAAGGGCCGGCACTGTACACAACTCATCAAAATCCAAAATGTGACCATTTGCAACATGTACAACATTATATTGAGTTCAAAATTCAAAAACTGGTCAATCTTCTTTATGACGTAGAGCGATTAGAGCTAACCTGATCAGAAGACTCGTTATGAGGAACAGCATACGAGTTACGTATATCAATTGTACCATCAGGCAATACCGGGCCGAGTAGCGAGCCAATCACACGCTCGGCTTGATCGGGGCTCCTCACATAGCAATCGCATATGTTGAATATCACCAACGGGTGAACCTTCGCAGTTAATGCTGTTGAAGGAGATGAGCTGAATTGAAGCAATGTGTGATTGCTAAACGACATCGTTTGGTTCTGTGGGAAATGGGATTGGATTGTGGAGAAAATGAGAAAAATGGTGACAAGTTGGATTTTTAAAGTTTTGGTCTAAGGTTGAAGATGGGTATATGTTAATGGGTCGGGGGTATATGGGCTATTAAATAATTGGATGTATAACCGATTGAGCCAATTGGACCGGTCCATCCACCGACCAAAGTCATAAACGGACACCCGTTTTGGTTCTAGGTAGAGCTGTACACGAGCCGAGCCGAGCTCAAGAATTTTTGCTAGGCTAGGCTCGGTTTGGCAAGCTTTTACCGAGCCGAGCTCCGGACTAGCTCACTTAGCTCATTTCGAAATTTCAAGTTCAACTAGATTAACAAAAAATTATTACATAAACAATTAATAAAATGAATTAACATGTAACAAGTAATAAAATTAAGTAACACATAACAATGTAAATAAAAACATTAAAATGACTATAAATTGATATTAATAATAATAATTGAAATGACTTAAAAAGTAGAATATAACTAATTTTATTAAAAATAGTATTAACATACATACTATCGAGCCGGCTTCCCGAGTTAGTTGACGAGTGGGGAACACTGCTCGCGGCTCGGCTCATTTTGTAATGAGCCGAGCTTCAAGCCTCGGCTCCTCAAACCGAGTGAGCTGCTCGATTTAGCTCGACTCATGCACAACACTAAATTTTAATAGGCTTAATAATTCAAAGTTGGCTATGAATATTGATTGAGCCACATAGGCTTCTAATACTATCTTATCACTATAATTGTAGTTTATAATAACATAATAAAGAGTAGGTTTATTATAAATAATTTGAGTGCTTGCTGGACAACCAACCAAAACCTAAGCTTGATATTGTGATAGTGTCTTATCTAGGACATGCATCTTTTTAGCTTCTCCTCGCCTTTTTGTCTTTTGCTGCTCACCCTTTGTGGTGCTTGTGTTGTCTGAATACATATATATACCATGCAATGTATATCTCCCAAATGTGGCAACATAACAAATATTTAATGATTATTACGATAAATAATTCATTTACCATTATCGTCATCTCCCACTCTGTCTTTTTCTAGTGTTATCTCTTCCATCCCCTCTATGGCTATGAGATGATTGTTAGTAGATATTAGTACGGATTAAGAGTATCTTAAAGGTCAAGTGACTCGAGTCTCTTACCCAGGACTTTCCTAATAGCTACCTAACTGGTGTAATTTGCTGGTTATTATTACATCACGTCAATTTGAGTTAATTTCATTATGTAATCGAAACATTAATTGTATCAAAGATATTCATCGGTTACTTGATTGATAACCATTATATTTGTCTTGATTCACATGAAAAGATGGATGAAGCCCCAAAACAATGAATTGTAGAAAATTATATGCATATATACAACATATCAAAAATTACAATTATATATCTTTGACTATTATTACTATCATGCAGTGCATGGGACACAGAGCATGTTCAGGATATACACTAAAGCTAAGCATTTATTCCAAATGAATTTTATTGAATTCCTTTCAGTAATCGATTATGATAAAGTATAATAGTAATAATAATAGTTGTAGTGGTCATCTAATTTTTATCTTCATCATCACAATTCACAAGCCGGCCAACAATATATCTAATTGGAAGTAGTCATCAATTTGAAAGGGTAAAATAAGTTCAATGGAACAGATCAGAATCATTATATTTGCAGTATATAACACCTACTCATTCGGAATTTGATAACAACTTGATCAACTTTTATTAATCCGTTACTGTTATATGAATTTTCTTACTCTTTTTGACTATTACATGAATTTATAGCGGTAGGATTGATTCTCAAGTTGAAAGTAGTGTACAGAAAAGTCACGATATCCCTAACGGTTGAGATAGATTTCATGCTAACTTACGACCTTAATCCCCAGGATAAGGGGAGTCATCGAGACTCTTAATTACTTTGAGGATCTCAAATTGTAGAAATATAGAGTGAGATATTTTATTGATAATTCTTCTTGTTGTTGTTGTTGTTAATACATTATACATACCTATATTTATAGGTAAACATTAAACCTAACCTAACACTACGGGCTTATGGACTAGGGTTACTTGCCCATTAGCCTAACACAAATTTTTTGTAAATTCATAGCGAAAGAAATATAATTAAAAGGATTAATGACAATGTCTTTCAAGTCATTAAACACCTAACTTTAGTAAAATACCAAACCACTCTAACAATTGTGATAAATCTATTTTGAAGAGAAGCATTTCAATTTCCAACCTGTTTTATTTTATGATAATATCTCGATCAAATTCGATAATACATCGGCGTGAGAATGTGTGTGGTATTTGATTGGTCCCCGATTTTACAAAAAAAAGAATTGATTTCATATATATGTATATATGAGATCAAATTAAAGACTAAATCACACTCGTATAATTACTATAATGATAAATCCTAGTTTTCGAACTATCGGGAATGCAAAATGTAATTTGATCTCACTCTAGTAAGATGAAGTTGACAAATAACTTGCTAATGTACGTCTACCGACGATTACACAAGTACTCATTGAAATTGAAGTCACATACAATAGTCAACTACGTGAATTGGGTTTATAATTATTGGAAATATGAATGTAAAATAAGTTGTGTGAAGGAAGGTTAAGTTTAGTAAGAAAAAATAAATATTGAGGTCTAACATCTTAAGGCTTGCTATATTTGTGTTCGCTTTATATAATTAGACATAATAATAATGTATACATCATAACAAAGAGCTTTCGCGGGTGCAAGATGGTACAAATTAAGGACGAATGAATAAATACAATATACATAAGTTTGGGAGCGGGGTATTAGGTGGTCTTCCTTGACTACGAAATTATATTTTGTACATCAGTAATCTAATAATAATTAAACTTTGCATTTCATGACCTTTTGAATGCATCAGCCTTTTCAAAAACCGTAACCGTCATGTATTTTCTAGCAACAGTTATTGCTTCAACAATAAGTTCGCTATACACTGCTTAGAGTGCTTCTAAGTTTATGATGGTATATTCATTCTATCTTGAAAAACAAATCCTTTCGGGTTACCTTGTCACCTTTACGTAAAGAACAAATTTGTTTTAAGGAAATTGTATTCCCACAAACCTTAACTAGTTGATGATTAATGTAATAAACTTTCTACTAAAGAACTAAATGTATCATTTCTAATGAACATCATGACTATTCATGAGACACTTTGGTTCATATCGGGTGCGCGCACTACTACATATATGATTTGATGCAACCGCAAAATTTGTTGCACTAGGGCCTAAAAACTGTTACAATACTCCTAATGTCACATTTGGCAACCGTTGCATACTCTTGCCTTGCATTAGGCATAATGCAATGGCTTTTGCACCTATCGCAATGGTTTTCGAAAATTTGTAACAACTGTTGCATTAGTCCTATAAATGTTGCATTAGACTTAAATTTAATGCAACACCCTTATAATTATATTGCAACGACATATTGTTCAACTAATACGACACCCTTATGATTATATTGCAACAGTACATTGATTTAGTAATGCAATGTTTTTTTTACCCTATCGCAACAATGTATTAATTCTGTTGCATTAGAAGCTTCGAACTAAAGAAACAATATATACACATTTTAAATAAAACCACGCAATAATAAGCATAAAATTTAAAATACCGCATAATCAATAGATTTGTTTCCCATAGATCCAATTCAAAATATGTAGTGAGGAACAACCTAAATAACCAAGTATTTTTAACAAAAATATAATATTCTCCAAATTAAGTAAAATGTATGTAAATACTTTCGAATCCATCAAAAGCGAGTACATCTTTCGAATCCATCAAAAGCGAGTACATCATCAATTAAGTCAAGGCGACCACGACCTCGTTGTTTATGTCCCAATTGATGCTAAATAGTTATATTTCTTCTCCACTTAGCTCACCTTGTACCTACAAGTAAAACAAACAAATTCCTTGTTGTGAGTAAGGAATTGGAGGTTGCTAAATCTAGTATTTTACATGTCAAATAACTTAGTTAAGGTGTATTATAAACAACAATCTAACAATCTGCTCACAAGTCATTACAAGAGAAACGTCTACAATAAATTGATTGAATTATATCGATATTAGTACTCTTTTAAGGTGTATCTGACTAAAAAAGAATACAAGCCTCTTTTAATCGTGAACTATCACACGCACACTCACAAAAATTCTTCTAAATAGAAATTGGAATCTTAAAAATATCACAGGCACACAAAAATGAGATCCAAAGAAAGTTGAAATTAGTTTCGTACGTATCTTGGTGTCTGATGTCTCACCGACAAAAAACAACACAAAATCACAAGTCACAAACTATATGCCAACTCAAAGTCATTCCAATTTCAAAGACAACAAACTAACAATCTGCTCACAAGTCATTACAAGGAAAACTTAAAATTAATTAACATTCCAAGGGATACGTCTGCAATATATTGATTGAATTAAATAGTTTTGGTTGAAATTACCTCATTAGTTGTCGTTCCAAAATCCGATGATTGCCTATTTTGCTCACTGTCGTGATGTGGCGCACTAGACATATCCCCCAGCAAAGAAGATCCATTACCCGTTACTTTCCCATGTGTTTTCTTGCCCGAATTCAGCACCTGGTGAAGGCACGCAGCTACAATGCTTGGGCGCAAAGGTTTCTTGATCACTGTATCTCAAAATCCTGCAACTCTTGGTCTCTCAAATTCAGCAGTGGATACATCAATAGCAAGAAGAATCAGCTTGGGCAATTTGAGTTTAAGACTGTTTTAATATCAGCACAAATTAGTAACAACATACAAACTAATAAGATTTATCAATATATCTAATATATCAATATATCAGTATATCAATATATCTAACAACATATAGATTTATCAATATAATTATGAACTAAGAACATATAGATTTATCAATAGGTTCATCAATATATCAATATATCTAATATATCTAATATATCTAACAACATATATCAATATATCAATAAGATTTATCAATATATCAAATTAATATCATAGATTTATCAATAAATCTAATAATCTCGAGACAGATACATCAGTCAGACATTTCATCAAACACTTGTGAAGCATGTAGAAACAACAATAACTCAGCATAATCTAGAGACATATATACATCGGTCAGACATTTCATCAAACACTTATGAAGCATATATGTAGCCTCATCATCATTTAAGCCGAAGGCTTGAGTTCTCTCATATATTTTGTTAGCCAGCAAAACCTTTAATCAATAAGCAGAAGTTGAATTGCCAAATCCGACACTAAAGACAATCATAAAAACCTTCAAAAGTTAAACATCAAAATTAAAATTCGATAAAAAAAATCAATTGATTCAACAAAACTCCCTAAAATTAAAATTCAATTAATTCAACAAAACCCTCAAAAATTAGAATTCAGAAAAAATTGGGCAAAAGTTGAATTAAAGTATCCCAGAAATACACATTGCGCAATTTATTCAAAAGTAAAAAAAATTTGGAAGAAACCCAACCTAAACGTTGGCAATGATGAAACAAGACTTCTCAAATAACCTCAAATAAAACAGAACAGAGGCGGGAGCTTATTTGTTTTGCAAATCGATCAATATGTAATCCGAATAGATTATCAATAATCGTGTGTTTGTGTGATTACCTTGAACAGAGGCGGGAGCTTGGTGGTGGGTAGGTGAGGAGTTTTGGGTTTAGTGTTTAATGAGAGGTGTGAGTGTTAAATGTTTAATCAGTAGAGTTGTGTGATTTAATTGCTGCCTAAGTTGGCCCGTTTATTTTTTTTAGTATTTTAATGATTATTTTATTTATTTATTTACTATGAAAATGAGTTTTTTCTTAGGAGATAACAAAATTATGTTATCAGGGAGATAACACAAATGCTGGCCGTTGGATCAGGGTGGTTATGGCTTTTTTTGATCTTGTGGTTGATATCTAATGAGGGCGTTTTTGTCATTAATATTTTGAATAAAATAACCGAAATTCTTGATTCACTCTCTCCTGATAGTGTGTGAATTACACTCTCCCAATTTAAAATCATGCAATGGGCGGTTATTGTTTGACTTAATTAGCGGTTGTTTAATTAAATATGCAACTAACTCCTATTTTTTCTCCACATTGATTGATGATTGTATTGGATTGGATTTTTTGTTTCCGTTTTTTGCTCCAACAATTTAGTGACGATATGTAATTCTTTCTCCACATTGATTGTCATTCTTAAATTAAAGCGGGTGAAACGTCTGGTATTTAATTATTAATACGAATATTTTTAAAGATTTCTATAATAACATAGATTCCATAAGTACGATAATAGTGGAATGTTAGGATTTTTATAGAATTCCATTACATAAAACATTATGTTCATGACTTATTGTTAGGACGAGAATCCTAATTTCAATAAATGACTTTAATCAATTTGCCAAAGATGTAGTCAGGATAATTATTATCTTTTATTTTGTTATTTGTCAGAATAAAGTATAAATATTCCCTCCTATTTTCACGATATTTAGATAAATGACGGTATTTAATTATTAATACAGATATTTTTAAAGATTTCTATCATAACATAGATTCCATAAGTATGGTAATAGTGGAATGTCAGGATTGTTATAGAATTCCATTACATAAAACATTATGTTTATGACTTATTGTTAGGACGAGAATCCTAATTTCAATAAATGACTTTAATCAATTTGCCAAAGATGTAGCCAGGATAATTATTGCACACAGGATAATTTAGTAGGCAAGATTATAAGCTGGACACTCAAAATTCGGGTCTTTTCAAGAAAACTGCAATCTTTTCAGCTAGAAGATCATCATAGTTTAGAACATTCAATAACAACTTAATCACATCATACATTGCAATAACATAGCTATTGAATTTTCAGTATCAACCATAATGCAATACAATAAGTATCAATTATTCCACTTTCATATTTGAGTCAATTACGGCATTATTAGGTCATAATTGACTGTATTTAATTCTAGACGATTTTTATGTTGTCTAATTATGATTTTCTTCATTAAATTTATGTTGCCTTAATATTCTCGAGTATAATCCTTTTTTTCATGGGATTCATATTTTGCAAATGTTCGAAGTTGTTTCCTAATTCGAAGTAGTTACATTAAGTTGATTATGTGTCCTAAATTTTCGATAGTGTAATTAATATTATATTTTACAAAATAATTGATTCCTATTTTATTGAGATTTATAATGACCTTAATTTTTTTTTAATTTACATAGTTATTAAATTTATGGAATGTCAGTATTGTAATCGAATTCCATTACCTAGCTAACGCATGTCATGGTTTGGTATTATTAGATATTTGTGTAACCTATTTATAAAAAACTACCTTTAATTATTTTTGCCTTAATATTAGGCGGTTTAGCTAGTTTTTGGCAGGATCCCTATTTTCGTGGGATTCTTAGCCATTAGATTATGTGGTTTTCATTTAATTAGGATCTAACGGTTGTGTGGACGCACTCTCCCAATTAATTCCACGATTATTTCGGTCTCCATGCAACTAATTGGCCACGATTTACTCCTGCAAAATCATTTTCTGATTTTGCATATATTTTTTTGGGTATGTTTTTTGCTTTATGTCGATAATGCTCCACATTATATGGGATTTTGACCTCGTTTTTTCGGTATTGGATTAATACCAAATTGTATATCGATTAAAGCTGTATATTGAATTCATTAAGATTTCTTTGTGATTGCATTCTGAATTTATTAAGTCAATTTTCCGATTGCATTCTAAATTCATTACGTCAATTTTCTGATTGCATTCTGAATTCATTAACTTTACTTTGTGATTGCATTCTGAATTCAATACGGTTGCTTTGTGATTGCATTCTGAATTGTCATTACATTTTATTACTTCGAAAGAATGCAATGCTAAACAATTAGTATTACATTTTATGTCTTCGAAAGAATGCCATGCTAATGCATTGTCATTACATTTTATTACTGCAGAACAATGTCATTCTAATTGATAGGTATCACATTTTTTTAGCTTGAGGACAATGACATGCTCGTAAATTGTCATTACATTTTGTTTCTTGGGAATAATGTAATGATAATTAATTGTCATTACATTTTATTACTTCGAACACAATGTCATGCTAATGCATTGTCATTACATTTTATTACTGCAGAACAATGTCATTCTAATTGATAGGTATTACATTTTTTTAGCTTGAGGTCAATGTCATGCTCGTAAATTGTCATTACATTTTGTTTCTTGGAGAGAATGCAATGCTAATCAATTGTTATTACATTTTATTACTTCGAATACAATGTCAGACCATATATGAAATCCCAAACAAGAACTTCTATTATCAGACCATATATATAAAAAAATAGTACTACTATTACACAAGATCTACACCATTTACACAGAATCAGACCATTTATGAAATCCCAAACAAGAACTCGCGGTAGTTCAATATATCAATTTCCTCCATCCCAAAACCATTGTCCAGTTTGATTACCAAACAAGAACTTGCGGTAGTTCAAAAATAATCATGGCCGTTGGATTCTCTTTTTAACATATATAATGCAATGTGAGTGCTTGTTGATAGGCGCGTGGGGCATGAAATTTTCGAAATGAAAAATTGATTCCTCTTCCTTTAAAGCCCTCGTTTAATCTGAGCCACATGATTAAATATACATAGAAAAAGAGAATCCAACGGCCATGATTATTTATAGCCATGATAAGTTCCTACTTCACCACAAGAACCTGATAATTCGACATGCCAATAATAATATATTAGTTCATAATTTTATCAACAAGCACTCACATTGCATTATATATGTTAAATAGAATGACATATATCTTATTTTCATTAATCACATAAAATTTTAAGTCATAATTCAGTAAACATCAGTTCTATTGCATTGTACATGTCACACAGAATGCAATAGAACTCAAATGCATTTAAACAGCAGTTATATTGGATTATTCATGGAAGACAACATCCCATTGATCTCAATTACATTACACAGTATTTCTAATGCATTTTTTAGTCAACATGGGATGCCATCGATCTCATAAGCATTTAAACAACACGGAGATTGGATTATACATGCCACCAAAAAATGCTATACATCTCAGACAAATGCATTCCATGTTACATTGGATTATTTAAGGTAGACAAAATCCCATATATATCAGTGACATTAAACAGTTTTTATAATGCATTTTTAATGTAACATGGAATGCCATAGATCTCGAACACATTTTAACAACATTGAAAATGGATTATACATGCCACCCACAAATGGTATACATCTCAAACACATTAAACATTAACTCTATTGATTTATATATGCACGACAGAGTGCCATAATGTAGGAAATGCATTTAAACAACTGTGCCAGTGGATTATACATGATTGATAAAATGCCATAGATTTTTGAATTAATAGTATTATTTCTATTGCATTATATTAATGTAATTTCACATTCAGAAATTCAACTACTCAAACTTCAAATACAAACAGATCAACAATAACTGGAAATACACAAAAAGTCATCATTTTTAATTGAATTTACATTCCATTTTGTTCAATTCAAATTTACCCACTTTTTTTAATTCCACAAATTAGAGACTACAACACGACTACATAAATCCACAAGTTTCGAGCATTTTACAGATAACATCGACTACCTCCTTCAAAAATTTTGGTACTACATTGTTGAAAGAGTTAGAAAACAATTATCAATGGTTAATTTTGTTGTAAAGATATGCTTTTTATGCTAATGGTTACGGCGGTAGTCAAAAGTTCCAATTTTTATTACTTGTTTGCCTAAAGTTAGCTGGAGGAAAAGGTTACTCAGTCATACCTGGTTTTCGATTTCTTGAAGAAGATGCCATTGCTTCAATATTGTAAGGATTTTAGAGAATTTTAGAGAATTTTAGAGAATTTTGGTGGGGGTTTTGGAATTGTGATACAATATAACTACAGGAATGTTGGTTTCGCCTTGATTAATTGGTGATCTCCATGAATTTCGGCTCGATTAAATGCAACGAGCAAATATTAATTGGTGATCTCCATTAATTTCGCCTGGATTAATTGGTGGTTTCGCGTTGGATTGAATTCAGTGTGTAATAGCGCGTGTGATTATTGGGAGGGGGGAAATGAAATTTTAGTTGTAATAATTGGTAGTAAAAGACATCTTTAACCTTTGTTATTTGGGAGATAACACTATAGTGTTATCTCGTAAGTGAAACTCCTATGAAAATACCTTAGAATGAAAATTTGGGAGGGAAATAATGGCGCAAAAATTTAATAATTACAGCTTCATGCAACGGTTTTAAAAAAGTGTTACATTAGTCAGGCCTAAAGTAACGGTTTTAAATAAGCCGTTACATTAGAACATCTATTGCAATATTCATGTCAATAGTATTGCATTAGCTCTATCAATTGCAACGGTCATGAAAAAGGCGATGCATTACATACTTTTTAACCGTTGTGTTATTTCAAAAATGTAGTAGTGGCGCATTACATTGGTTTCTCAGTCTTTGGAACGTGATGAGTTGCTCTACAGTAAAGTTACGTAAACGTTAAATATATTTATAAATAATGTTTTAAAATCAAAGGTTGATTAATACTCAAAATAATAAAGAAAAGTCCACAAGATTATTATTCAAACAAATGTGAGGAAGTAGTATAAAACTCAAAAAATTCATGTATTGATGTTGACTAAATTGTCACCTACCTACATGCCTTGAATATTTTTCTTCAATATTTAATTGAAGATCACAGCAATAATAATGCCCTCGGCTTAATAGAAAACTACTCCTACTACTTACTTTCATACACTATATAGTTAGTATACAACCGCAAATAAAAGACCATTTAAACTTTTGAAAGGCCATCTCAGGGTGCAACGAACCAATAACAATCTATCTATATATTAATCATTTAATATTCATAGATGAACTATTGTTTAGCTAGGTTGTTGATTATTCCCCATGCTAGGAAAAGCATCTCATGAACATGATAATATTATTAACTATTAAAACTTTTTTTATTTCGGTTTTTTATTTTAAAATAATTGATTATGTATGTCAAGTGAATTAACTCATTATGATATCCAGATTCATTCAATATAATCATTTATATATATATATTATTAAAATGACTCAAAAACAAGTATAACGTTATTAATCAATTTAGGGATCATTTGTGCACCCGATAATATGCATACACTTATAGTTAGGGGAATCATTTGATCACATACATGGCAGTCATTTACGGAGACCATTTGCTCATCGTTACAATTTTTGGGAACCAATGTATAACCGTTGATCGGTCACGCACGGCGAGAGGGAATTGCTGATTTGGTCCCAGTAAGTGGGTCATTGTTGCACTTTGGTCCCAATAAGTGACAGATACCAAATGTGCACCTGCTAGCCACTTACAGAGACCATTTGTGCATCCGTATCACTTACTGGGACCAAAGTGCAACAGTGACCCAATTACTGGGACCAGGGGTGGACCTGGGAGTGTATGGGCGGCACAGCCCCCTAGGTTTTTTTAGTATCGTTTTTTCTTTATGCGATTTTTAAATTTTTTTGGATATATATATATATATATATAAAATATAAGTAAAACAAGTGAAAGCTAAGCGTAGCTTAGTTGGTAGGTTGAGGTTTTGGGTTAAAGCCTCTAAGCTTCATTATTTTCTAACTTTTTCGGTACTTTAACTATTTTTTTAATTATTTCGGCTCCCTATTTTATTTTTCTCAAATTTGACCCTCCTTTATTTTCATCCTGGTTACGCCTTGACTGGGGTCAAATCAGCAATTCCCTCCGCACGGCGATGCACACCCGTAGTTATAGAGCCTTTTTCGCATAAGATACTCATTTGTTGCATAACATTATTTGTTCACAGTATCCACTTACCGATACCAAAACATAACAATTAATCGATCACTCACTTACTGAAACCACTATTTTAATAATCACCTCAATTAATTGAAAACAAATTCACCAGTCTCGTAAGACCTTGAATTGGGACAAGTTGCAATGTTCTGCTAGGGAGGATGAAGGAGGGAACGAAATAACGAACCGTTTGACTCCAAGAATCGTTTGGTAAGAAGAAGCTTTCATGAACGATAGCTTGCTAGGCCGGCCTAAACCTAATTCAAGAATGTCGTTTCATAGAATCTCGTTTATGATTCACAGTAGGTGAATGAATCATTCATTTTTATATCAAAAAGCCTTACATGTAGGTCCCATACTATAAAATTTCTATTCTAACATGTACAACGTAACAAAAGATTGATTATTTTTTTGTTCGAGTACTTTATTTATAAATTGTTGGTACTTTCAAAATTGGATTTATATATGATAATGCCTTTAATTTATTTAACCCAAAGTTCCATGATGCATGCATGAGTATGAACTATGAAGTTACTATTGTTTGATTGGTTTTTACATATGCAAGTAATAAATTAATAGTAATAATAATGGAATTGGGAGGTTAGACTATATATTTAATCGTTGTAACAATTTGTGATATATTATAACTTCAAATAAAATGGAAACTTAATTAGTTGGTGATGATAATAATTAATATGTACAACTCATTTAAATATATTGTCATTGCAAGAAATATACTCGTGAATAAATACTATGTTAACCCCGATGATTGTAACATGCCGAGTACTAATAATATACACAAATCTAGTCTTCAAGTAACACAATAATGCAACCTGGTAAAAGAATTCATACCCTTCCATCACTAGTAAAATTTTATAACAGGTGTCGGGTGCATATATATATATATATATTTATTTATTTATTTAACGTCGACACAGGTTAATAATAATCCCGATAGGCCGTGGGTGCTCATGAATAGCAACCAGGGCGAGTATTTAGTACTCGCGTCGGAGTGATGACTATTGCGGAAATATGGTTTAGGGATTCCATTGATAATTGCAAGAATTATTATTATTATGAGTCTTTGACTTGGAATTCATTATTATTAAGTGGAGTAATCCTTTTAAGAATGATGAGACGTTGACTTGGAGTTTCAGGCTTTAATTTGTTGTAATTATTATTCATTATTAATAAAAATAACAAAATATAAACCTTAGAGATCCAGCAGTGCGATGAGCCATCGGTATCTCATCATCATTCTAGCTACTAGTACAAATATATTATTGAACTCCACATCATAATTTGATACAATCTCAATTTTAAAAAAAAAATACGATTTACAAAATATTGGAGTATCTCGATTAATTGAATTTTTAATGAATAGTGATTGATCTCCTTATTCATAATACATACTGCATGATTATTATTTATTAATAATCAAATAAAAATCAGCAATTTTTATGATCTAGCTTCAGAATAAAAACAAAAGCTTGAGTTGATAGATTTGTGGAATTAACAGTGGAAATTACAATGGAAGTCGTAGAAGTTAGGCACAAAAAATGAAGATAAATTCAAATTGGCATTAAAACCTCATTTAAACTTATGCAAATAAGTGAGTAAGTTATCAAGAGATTCGATTCATTGAATGTAAAATTAGACCGGCGTGTGTTTTAATAATAAGTTACCCACGTTTTTTTAGTAATACTATATTAATAGCACATTTGGTACTTATTAGATGGGAAGAATATATATATCCAATATTTATATCGAATTAAATGAGTCGAAATTTATTTTTCCTAGAACCAGATGTCAAAAAATATACGTAATATATGACATCTAATAATATTATGATTATAAGCAATTTGTAGTAAAATGAGACCTATCTATTTCTCTTGTATGGGGTATTAACTAAATGTTAGAAAAAATCAAAACTTGTTAGAACAACTTTATAGAAAATTTGGTTTCATCGGTCGTGCTTTTTCCTCGACCTAATACTAAGTAGTATTTGATTTTGTCCTAAAATTTCGATTTAATTGTGATTTTCCATCTAATTGTAATACCAATGTTACTTTAAAAACTAAAATGTACCTTATGTATCAATTATAGGGACCATTTCAGATTCAACCATTTACTAAAACTTAGAAACAACTGTCACCATATTATCTATGATCGTTTCATCAATTTTCTTTATATTTTGATGAGCGTTAAATACATGAAAGAGAGATATATCATGAACCATTTTAGTCAAAGCACTTAGACAAACTAATAACAATAATAATAATAATAATAATAATAATAATAATAATAATAATAATAATAATAATAATAATAATAATAATAATATCTAAAGCTAAGCTAGTGGACATTATTGTACATTAAGATATGATGGAGCAAGTAAGTCAAATATTAAAGAAAGTGAAGTGGTACAAAATGTGCTAATATAGTTGCTAATAACATAAGATTAATAACAACTAATAGAAGCCGACAAATCGAAATGAAGTGATTATTGTGATTAATTAACCGACCTTTCTCAATCAAGTTAATAATTATAAATTAGAAAAACATTAACGATTTTGTAAGGGACAGTTTGGATATGCCTTAAAATTGTATAGAAGATATTCGAAGCCGACTTTAATCATCGGACAGCAAACATACAGAATGTAAAAAGCCGGCGCTATGTGTATAATCGACTCATCACATGCATATTACTCATCGAAACTATTAATTAATATGTTCACAATCAAGATCATAATATATAGGAGTATTTTTTAGTATATATATGCTACTTATCAAATACTAAATCCGGAGAGATATCAAATTGCTTCAATCATTTCCAAGATTTTAAGGATTTTGTATTACTGTATGTAAGATTTCACAATGCAAAGATCACAAACGCCAACCATCTTATTTCTTCTATATACTGTAATATATCCTACATCCGTCCTTAAAAGATTGTCACATTTTGACTTTTATTGGTCAAATTTAACAAAATTTGATTATGAATCCTCATTAAACGATAATAAATAATATAGAACCTTGTGAGACCTTGTTAGGTTCTCCACAATATATATTTTTAAAATATCAGTTTTTTATAATTTTTTTGCTTGTAAAATAATAGATATTTATATTTTAAATCGTGTTATGTTGACTATCAAAAGTCAAAATGTGACAATCATTTAGAAATATAGGGAGTATTATTTATCATTAAAAGAATATATTAAATCACAACACCAAGAAAGGGCATGAATATTAAAGGACCTAAATATGTATCAGCGATAATATAGCCATTTTTTTTCTTCAAAAGATAGAAGTTGTAAATAGTTATACGATATGACACATGATCTAAACTGGATAAATAAGGGTCTAAGCTTCAAATAAACAACTCCGTCTTCTATGAAACTTCGTTCGGGTGTCGAAAATCCAAAAACGCCTGAAAATCTGACGGAGTGCATCATGGTTGTTGAAATGCTGCAAAGGCAGCATTAAAAGCAAATGAAATATGTTTAAAAACAATCCTCTATGATAGTCGAACTTTAGACCTCTTCAAAGCAATATGTCAATTGAAAGCTCAATCCTCTATGATAGTCGAACTATAGTACCAAACAAGTTATTATTAATAATATGGAGTTTTCACCAACTTTGGGTTTTAGCTTGAGATGTACGAGATGAAAGTCCCGTAGTAGACATTTGTTAGAGGAAGAGTTCCACCTATCTCAATAAAGTTTATTATGTTTGGTTCTGATTTTATTTCGGGACATCCCTATTCGAATCCGAATGATGCATTAATCGAGTTAGTTCGTTTGGCTCAACTTGGATGAGTCGAGGTTTGAAACTCGGTTCACTTTCAAATAGTGTGGAACCTCGAGTTGACTTATTAGTTTGGCTTGAATTGAGTGCATTATATATGAGTAGGGCTGTAATCGAGTCGAATATTTGGAGGTTTGGCTTGAGATTTGAGAGGTCAAACCTTTTCGAGCCGAACACGTTTGAGGTGGTCAACCCTTAAAAATTGCCGTTTGGCTTGAGTTTGAAGGTTCGGGCCAAACACGTTTGGCTTGGCAACCATTGGAAGAAAAATCAAGAACAAAATAAAATTGAAAAAATAACAATTGAAATCATAATTGAAGCTACAATTATATAAACAAAAGTGAGGGGGAGGGGAGGGGGTTTGGAGAATTAATGTGGATGAGCGATGCCATGCCTCATGAGGGTGAGCAGGGTGGGGGAACGGCTATTAAGAAGTGAAGAGAAGAGAATAGATGAGAGAGGGCCGAAGGGGAGGGGGGAGGCGATCTGGAGAGTGAAGATGAAAGAATGAGATAAGTACATCGAAGGGAATATATGTGGGTTGATATATAATGATTTTATCATTAAATACATATATAGTGACCAAGCGGAACCTTTTCGAACGGTTTGGCTCGATTTGAAAAATACTCAATCCCAACGTCTGACTTGATATTTGATATTCGAGCCAAACTTCGAGCCGCACCTTTTCGAGTCAAATAGTCTGAACTTTTCCGAATCGATACGTTTACTTAGAGCCCATGAGACATACTCCCTCCGTTCTCTTTTACTTGTCTTTCTAGCCATGTGCATAATGATTAAAAAAAAATTAAAGATAGCCAAAAAGTACATTGGAAATGTAAAATGACAATCAATTGATACTATATGATTGGTTGGTTGATAAATTTATAGTAAAAACTAATCACGAAGTGCATTGAAAATGTAAATTTGTAATTAATTAAGCTAGAAAGACAAGTAAAAGAGAACGGATCGAGTACTTATTATTACTTTTTGTCATGAAATTATGCTATAATTTTTTATACTGAATGATTGTAGTTTCTTGTTATTATTTATTATGGATATCTCCTTATTCGACTATCGGGGGATATATTATTATGAATACTCAAATATTGTGAACTATTGGAGAAATCCCATCTTTTTTAGGGAGTTTAACAATATATGCACATGAAGTGGCTCATTAATTGGAATTGCTGATTGGAGCAGTAGGAGACTTGGGTTGGTATTCCAGCTTGTTTTCCTGAATTATTATATTAATGATTGTAATATGTAGTTAGTATTGTTCACTAAAACTATCTTTGTATATCATTAGTCAGTTTTGTAATGATTGTTGAAAAAAAGAGATTACGTTGATTAAATTTGTTAACCTAATTTAATTTGGAAACTTTTAACAAGTGATTAAGTGTGCTAGCTCGGCTCAGGATTGATCACTTATTGATCAAAACTCTACGACTCCAACTCTTCTACAACAATAATTCTAAGTATTACTATCAGTCAGCTTGGAGCATGTATAACTCAGTTGGTAACGAATTAGTAGAGTGTAAAGTAACCTGTGTTTGATACCCATTGAGAGCAAACCGTGGGTAGTTAATCATGAGCAAACAAAGATGAAATATTGTCATTATATTATTTAAATTAAATACAATATCCCACTTTTCCTTCAAACCAAATATATACACTATTTTTTTATGACAATAACTTGATAACAAAAACTTTGTGCCCTTATATTTGTTACATATATTACTATTTCAAATCCTTTGATATTATTTTCAATATCTATATAGTAAGAAACAAATATACTTGTAAAATTATACATGATCCATAAACCAAAGTTTAGAAAATTACGAGGAATATTATTTACCCTGCATTAAATATAAATATAAATTATTTTTAAAGAATATAAAATCTTCATATTAACAATTCTCACGTACTATGTATAAAATAGTTCATTATTAAAACAATTACACAACAATTATTTCTAATCAATAATTGACTTGTAAACTAGTCATGTTAATGCAATTATACACGTGCCTGCCAGTCATGTCTTCATGATATCATAGCTCAACATTCATAAGTATATGTTTCAAGAGTCAACTAAAAGAGCTAATTACTAACGAAAAATAAATTATAAAAATAACATCTAACATACTCTTACATATATGATATACCAACATAATTAAATATTCAAACTCCATTTGAGTAATAGAGATAGATACAGAGGAGATAGAGATCCCACTCAACAATTATCAATTAACAAACAAAAACCAGTATAACCATTAACCACCTCATAAATCACTAAAATTCATGCACCATTCGCCTATATAAACACCCCACCCCATTCATCTTTTCCCTCACTCCTCACTGCACTATCTTTTCTTTCTCTATTCTTTTTTTTCGATAATCTCAAACCAGTCAATCGAATATTGATTAATACGTAATCGACCCAACCAGAATAGTCTTTGACAAACATGCCTTGTGCTGAATCAGTAAACATGACATCTTCTGCTTCTTTCACTCTGGTGTCAAAATGCACCATTTACCCTTCACAAAAATCTGACATACCCAACCTCAAGCTCTCTGTCTCAGACTTACCAATGCTTTCTTGCCATTACATTCAAAAGGGCTGCCTCTTTCCCCACCCCCCCTACCCGATTCCCGACTTCGTTTTTCAACTGAAACAAAGCCTGTCTGTTGCTCTGACCCATTTTCCGCCTCTGGCTGGCCGTTTAGTTACAGACTCGGACGGCTACGTCTACATCACATGCAACGATGCAGGGGTCGATTTTCTCCACGTTGAAGCTAACCATGTTTCGGTTAAGGATGTTTTGTCCCCTGAACATGTTCCTTTGGTTGTCAAAGGCTTCTTTACTTTTGATGGAACAGTGAGCTATGAAGGCCATTTTAAACCAATTTTGGCCGTGCAAGTAACAGAGCTTGCTGACGGAGTTTTCGTCAGCTGTTCTGTTGATCACTCTGTTACTGATGGGACTTCATTTTGGAACTTCTTTAATACCTTTGCTGAGGTGAACAGAGGGGTGAAGAGGATTTCAAAGCAGCCGGATTTTAGCCGAAATTCGGGATTCATTTCTCCGGCAGTGCTTAAAGTACCTGCCGGTGGACCAAAGGTGACGTTCGATGTAAATGCACCGCTAAGCGAGAGGATTTTCAGTTTCAGCCGGGAAGCAATTTTGAGGCTCAAAGCCAAGACAAATAATCAGAAGTGGCTGGTGGATAACGGAGATATAAACGTTGTTGAGCTGATGAGCAAAAAGAGCAATGACCCTTTTGATAAATTCTGTGATACCAAACCAACACAGTTGATCTTTTCAAAAAACGAGTCAGCAAAACGGGCTGCGGAGATTTCATCGTTCCAATCTCTATGCGCTTTGCTTTGGCGCGGGGTTACACGTGCAAGGAAATTCCCGGATACTAAGACTACAACGTTTAGGATGGCGGTGAACTGTCGCCACAGGGTGGAGCCGAAACTCAACCCGTTATATTTTGGCAATGCGATACAAAGCATTCCCACTTATGCGACAGCAGGTGACGTGTTGGGGCATGATCTAAGGTGGTGCGCAGAGCAATTGAATAAGAATGTGTTGGCGCATGATAATAATAAAGTGAGGAGCTATGTTGAGGATTGGGAGAGGGATCCACGTTTGTTTCCCCTGGGGAATTTTGATGGGGCAATGATTACAATGGGAAGCTCTCCTAGATTTCCTATGTACGACAATGATTTCGGGTGGGGCAAACCAATTGCGGTCAGGAGCGGGAGAGCCAATAAATTTGACGGAAAGATTTCAGCGTTCCCTGGAAGAGAAGGCGGGGGAACGGTTGATCTGGAGGTGGTGTTGGCACCGGAGACTATGGCTGCATTAGAGTCCGACCAAGAATTTATGCAGTTTGTAACTGTTGGCAAACAAATGTAGGTGGGGAATGTCGATTTTACACAATTTGGGGCTCTTTACTGATCGATCAATGGGACCATATGTTGCAAAATGTGGATAATGTGTTGAGTTCTTAAAATGTAAACTGGTCCAGTGGTAGATTTCAGTTGTATGAAATTGTGTTTGTCTTTTTTTATGTAACAAAATTGTGTGTATTTGACTTTCTAATTGATGAAATGCATATAAATGTCGAATTTTCTTTAGTTGAGTTTGGTAATAGTTAATATTTATTAATGCGTGATTAGAACAAATATAGTTAGTTCGCTTTTTATCTTCTCTAAATGTTCTTCAAAACCACTAGACACTCACCTATATGGTTCTTGTTTCATACGGAGTAAAAAACAAAATGTCGAACAGCGACAATCGACAAAAAAAACGAGTTCCATTATTACACAAACTATAATGATTTACTCGATATTATATATTGCATAATGGACATATCAATGATGGGACTCTCAACTATTGCATCTACTTATGATGTTTGATGGAGTCCCTAGTGGAACTAATCTATATGAAATGATGTCTCTTACATGTTATATAAGAAAAAAAGTTGGAAAAGAATCATTATTCAATGTATAATGGGTTTAGCACTATATAACTTAATGTAGATTAAATACAAAGTTGAATATGTTCGAGCACATGTTCAATGTGTTTGTGTAAAACGCCTGCTTTGGCTTTTATACTTGTCAGTACTTTAAATTCAATATGTATAAATGTAAGTCATTTTCAGTTGTAATAATTAAATGGTCATATAAGACAATATATCATAGTCAGCATCCATTCTCATTTTAGTCAAACAATTTCAATTGTCCTATTACTAAGATAGATACCACAATTATGGGAAATCTAATGCCCACTAAACTAAACTGAAGAAAGTCGACCGCAGCAAGTGGAGCCGGGTAAATAAATACGACGTCTCCATTCAATCTTTTTAGTAAGCATAGACCTAACACGACCATTTGACAACAAAAAGTAACAAAGTGGATGCTTCTCTAATAGATGAACTTATTGTTAGATAACAATAAAAAAATTGCAGGCACAAAAAACATTTAAACAGATGAACTAACTATAAGCAAAGGCAAATATTCATCCTCAAGATCACTATTACATAATCTTCCTACAAAGATTGGGAACAAATATCATGCAAAGGTTAACATTTTACCAGGTCAAGGGACATCTCTGCCAGCACATCCAGAAGAAAAGGGACTGCCGAACTTTAGTTATAGGATCTGAGCTGCGGTGTTCAACTTCTCGGCCAAGCCTAGTTGTGTTCTTGTGAGGCTTGATAAATAAAGTAAGAGCAGTTGGTCCTGCAAGATAACAGAAAATATTAGGTTTTTACTTTTACCAGACGAGGCACAGCATCTATGTGGACAACTCAAACCAGCATTTGGCATCGGTAGTTTCACTGAAAGCTTCAGTCGCTCACTATATGCACTTATACCTGTAGACTATCATTTACTAGTTTGTCAAACGCTTGTGGTGCTAGCTTTGGAAGTGAGGCAACAGTCTCTGAAATATATCTCCCAATGCTGTTGTCTGGAGCCACACGCCCCTCCTGAAAGTAGTATAGTAAAATGGCAATAGACAAATTAGGAACGAAATATAAAGATCCAAAATGTTTGGTCAAGTGGACAACAAGGAGTCAAGGACATCTAATGAACTAATGAATATATTACAGATATGCAAAGAATAAAAATCTTACCGCAACTTCATCAACATATTTAGAGACATCATCTATGAGAGCCAGTAACCGTTCCATTGAGGCCTCCATTCCTTCTAAATCACCAGGAATTTTGTCAACTGTGGTTGTCTTCAGAATATCAACTACAATGTTAAAACAATTAAGAACAGAGGTACGAAGATCAGCAAGCTTTTTATTTTGACCGAACACATTGACAATATTTCCTTCATAATCTTAAAATCTAATCATATAGCAATATGCGATAGTTTGATGCAGAATAATACGGCTTGGTAACATAAACTAAGTTGGTATAAGACATCAGAATCAAAGGAAATCACATACACCCAAGTCGTTCAGCTTCAATCATCCGTGAATCTAATGGAATCTCTTGAAATTGTGTGGCAACTGGGTGCTCTCCAAGAGACAAATTAACTGATACAAAAGCCTTCACACTGGCCTCCCCATTTTTAAATCCGGTATCAACAGTCAAATGGACAGGGTTTGTGGTGGCTTCTCTGGCATAAAATTCATGGATTAATGCGCTGCCACCTGTAACACCAAAGCCAGTTGAAAACCTGCCAAATACAGTAAGACTTGAGAGCAACGGCATGAAACAGCAAAAATAATTCAACGCATGAAAATTAACAAATCCAATTCCATGAGTAGGAAAACAACTCTATATCAACGGTCAACCTTTTCCTAAATGCATATAATTTTTTTGTTAAATACTTTCATGTCGATTGGGGATTGGCACATCATACTCGCATGCATTTTAATAGCCATAAATCAATCAAAGTGCATTTTACCAAGAGTAACCCCTACAGAATGTTTCAGACAATCTTAACAAATACATTGCATAAAGAAACCTAAAAAAAATCATCTAAACTGAAACAACCACGTGCTGAAACACATTCAAAAGTGAAGCGTGTTAAGCATTACCATCCAACAATGACTTCCTTTGGGTTCACCTTTTGATGGGATGCTAACATATTATGATGATAATCGATATCCAGCGCAACCTACACCAAACAGAACGGATGCATAGCTTGAACAAACCAATTTCTATTTGACAAATTGACATATCACAACTTGTTGCTGTACCTTAACTTAATTCAAATTAAATACTTTGATCAAATTTTATACTTGCCAAACTTAGATGTGATCTAGTCTTACTCTTTCACGAGATTGTCTAGTTTGATATTCAATTGTCAAAAACAAACCATGCAGCCTTGATAGATACACGTACCACTCATTTGTATCGAAATTATCATATCAAGGGTAAATTACACTAAAAATACAATCTTTCGGTAATACTTTTCACCAAATATTATACTCCCTCATCCTTAAGATTTCAAGTGTACTTTTTCATGCTAAAATTTTTAATAAACTTTAAGTCTTGAGTCTTGACAGGCACCCAAAGCATCATTTTGAATCAACATAATCGAGTTAATAGTAAAGTATGTCCAAAATACTACAATTCAATATTTCTACAATAAGGTATATAATACATAAAAAATTACTTAAGAGTTCCACAACTCATCAAAATAAAAAATGTGACTATTTGCAACATCTACAACATTATATTGAGTTCAAAATTCAAAAACTGGACAATCTTTATGTGACATAGAATGATTAAAGCTAACCTGATCAGAAGACTCGTTATGAGGAACAGCATACGAGTTACGTATATCAATTGTACCATCAGGCAATACCGAGCCGAGTAGCGAGCCAATCACACGCTCGGCTTGATCGGGTCTCCTCACATAGCAATCGCATATGTTGAATATCACCAATGGGTGAACCTTCGCAGTTAATGCTGTTGAAGGAGATGAGCTGAATTGAAGCAATGTGTGATTGCTAAACGACATCGTTTGGTTCTGTGGGAAATGGGATTGGATTGTGGAGAAAATGAGAAAAATGGTGACAAGTTGGATTTTTAGGGTTTTGGTCTGAGGTTGAAGATGGGTATGTTAATGGGTCGAGGTATATGGGCTATTAAATAATTGGACGTATAACCGATTGAGCCAATTGGACGGGTCCATCCACCCGACCAAAGTCATAAACGGACACCCGTCTTGGTTCTAGCTAGAGTTGTACACGAGCCGAGTCAAGCTCAAGAATTTTGGCTAGGCTCGGCTCGGCTTGACGAGCTTTCACCGACCCGAGCTTCGAGCTAGCTCACCTAGCTCATTTCAAAATTTCAAGTTCAATTGGGTTAACAAAAAATTCTTACAAAAACATTTAATAAAATGAATTAACATGTAACAAGTAATAAAATAAACTAACATGTAAGTAAAAACATTAAATTGACTATAAATTGACGTTAATCATAATAATTGAAGTGACCAACAAAGTAGAATATAACTAATTTTATTGAAAATAATATTAACATACATATTATCGAACCGACTTCCCGAGCTAGTTGACGAGTGGGGAACACTGCTCGCGGCTCGGCTCATTTTGTTATGAGCCGAGTGAGCTGCTCGGTTTAGCTCGGTTCATGCACAACACTAAATTTCAATAAGCTTAATACTTCAAAGTTGGTTATGAATATTGATTGGGCCACATAGGCTTCTACTACCATCTTATGACTATAATTATAGTTATGTTAGTGGTTGTGATTATGATGCACAAATGGGAAGTTAGGGTTCAAGGAGACATCTAGTGTAAAACAAGATTGATTAGATGTTATTTATAGATTAAGTTTATTTACTAAGTGGTATTACTTAGTTTACCATGACCTTTTTGTTAGGTATTGATTGTGATTTTTAAGTTGCATGTTAAGATCAAATACAATCTTTCTCTCCCTTTAGATTGGGGACCGCCAATATTACACAAAATAACAAAGGAAATATTATCATTACATTATTTTATATTTTGTATAATTAGATTAGAAGATTATGACTATATTTTTTTTTTGTAAATTAGTGATGATGTGAGTTTCGAACCCAAGACCTTCTGGTCACTAATAAAATCTTTTTATATTAAACTATTCGATTAACTCGATTATGACTATGTTTTTAAAATATCCTATAGTGATTTATTATATGCCTCGTATGATATGTGGTTGACATATAATAAGACAACGGAGTAGTAGAAGGCCAAAGTACAAGGTTATCCAATACCACTATTTTTTTCCACATTTCCTCTTCTATTATAATGGATATGATTCAACTATATTATGGCACTATGAAATATGAATACCATTCCACAAAGTTAACTTCACAATAAACCAAAAAAAGGACAAATTTGAGACTTATCCACTACATAATTCAACATCAAACTTAAACTATCAACACCAAAGTCAACTCAGGTCACTTTGACTTCCTCTTCTACTCCTAACCTCACGTTCATGGCTCCAATAATACCCAAGAAATGTCTTGGCTGCATCCAAACTCGGATAATAAGTCGGTTCAAGTATTATTTGATCCAACAAATCCCCACCCGAATCAAGATTTCCCACCCCCTTATTCGCAGTAGCCTCTAAACTCCCCATTACGATCACAAGCAATTGCTTATACGAATAATAAAATTTCTTCACAGCCATTTCCACGGCTTGCAACGCTTGAAGAAGATGGATTCGTTCGAACTCGTCTTTCCTTCTATACAATCGCATTGCGGCCTCCTGGATCCTCGGGCCCCCCATTGGATCCACCACTGCCTCCAATATTTCCGGAACCTTATCCCTCAAGTCCTTGGAAAGTTTCGTGATTTCAATCAATGCCCGTGAACGGAAACAGAACAGCTCTGTTTCCGTCTTGGCCTTGATTGATAGCTGATTCTTGAGTCTCAAGAAATCATCAGGGTCCATCAACAAATGTGTATCCTCAATATCAGCTAACAATTTCCAAATCTTCTCAAGCAACCAGCAAAAACTCGAAGCCTTTTCGAAATCTTTGCTAGTTATCGTTGAAACCACCATTTCAATAACAATTTTCGAGACATGTATCCATGTTTCAAGAAGCTGGTGGATTGTGAAAAGAGTATGGTCTTCGTAATTCTGCGAAATTACTATACTCTGCTTCATATCATGCAGCTTCAACGGCTTGCAAATGAGATCATAATCAAGAATCGGCTTACGGCTCACGTTCGGCTCACCCAAGCCGAGACTACACGGAATTTTCATCATCTCAAGCTCTATTGAAGAGCAAACTTTCTTAGCAAAATCTTCCGTTTTCTTCCAAGTAGCAAGCCCAGGTAACAAGCTTTCCTCGCTTGTTCGGCTCGACTCACTCATCGGAGGCTTATGCCATGTTTGGTGATCCTCTTCATCAAACAACTCCGCTATGATCTCAACTTGAGCGATTGCTAACCTCTCCAGGCGTTTTTTCCATTGCCTTCTGTTTGAATATTCTCTGGTATCAAACAGAGCAGACGAAACGAACCGGAAGGTCAGCTCCAGACCTTGTAAAGCCGGTTTAAGCAGCCTCTCCCCGGTCCAGCCCGGAAATTCAGTTGTTTCCCAGATGCTCTTGAGCTCAGGAAGCTTTATATATTGCTCGTAAGCCGAACAAGCTGCATCTGAAGCCGGGATCAGCTCGGCTGCCCGGAAAGTTGATGGTGGTGGGATTGATACTTCTGGCTTGGTAGACAACCTCAAAGATTTGTTGGGTGTTTGTGAAGAAATCTTCATGTTTGTTTTTCTATGAACATCAACCATTTTTCATAAACATGCGCGACAAATGGTAATATTGGTCGTTCGAAATATATAATAAAAAATTAAGATATTAAGGTTGTGGATTTCTTGTATTTAGATTGGCCAGGAAAGAATGGTATTTATAAGCAATTCTGGATCCACGAGAGTTCAGGTATGTCCAGTCGAACAATTTTACTTCCTCCGTTTCGAACAATTTTGAAAAATTTGATCAAGAATTATCATTAAACGACAATAAATAATATAGTGATGTGAGATCTAATATATATTTTTAAAATATCAACTTTTTATAATTTTTACAGATATAGAATAAAAGATATTAATGTTCTAAATTGTGTTTTGTTTACCACAAAAAATTAAAATGTATCAATCTTTTAAAAATTGAGAATGTAATATCTAAATTTGACTTGAATTTATTTAAACATTCACTCTTAAATTATGTTTACTACAAACATCCATTCTGAAATACCTAAATTCGCCGTATTTATAAAAATGATGTTCGAGAAAAATGCGTGTGGAGAGCGATATTCAAAAGCGCGGCGGTGGGAGAATTTAATAATGTTGCTTTTTTCTATTTGGAAATAAAGAAAAATGTTTTGAAGCTTATCCGTATACAGATATACCTAACACGCATAAGGTCCAATTATTTTAATGAATACGTTTGGAAATTGGACCTTTAATTTGAGACTATATCATGCCGTGTTTCCTATATTATTTATTCATTCAACTCTTCTGGATAGACTTTCATTTCAAATGGAATTTTCAATCTAACGACTATATATAATTGGAGTCCGAACATTGGTAATTGGGTAAGTTTATTATGAAAATATTACTTTCCATTTCTAATGTTAAAAAATTTAAATGTTACTAAAATAAAAATTAACTTAAAAAGATAATTTTATAAAGCGTAAAACCACCACATCAATTTATATTTATTAGCCATGAAGAACATGGAGGAGGTAAATCACATGATGTGTTTCACCTGAACAGGAGTTTGCATGTTAACTACTCAAAACAATGTTTGAATTCGAATTACGTGAAGACGTAAAACTGATTCGCACTCTAATTTTTTTTATCAATTAAGCCATATCGCTCGAACTTATGAGATAATTTTCTAATATGATGGTACTCTATTTCGCATTATTCATCCGCTTATATGGGGATATCTTCGAGTATAATTTGTCATTAGGGGAAGATTGGGGAATATTTGTCTTATTTTTAGGGACTTCAACTCCCAACATTAATTTAAAATTCGAAATCCTTTTGTCTTGTTGGTTGTGCTTCATATAGCCAATGCTGATTTTATTGGCTTTTCAAGCTCAAAAGGGGCAGATTTGAACCAACGTTTATGTATTTATCTATTTTCAATTCTTACAAACTTGATTAAAATTTGCAGTTCAAAGAATATTCTTACTAAGTATTTAGTATGAATATGGACATATCGAACAATCAAAAGTTATTACTAATATTGTCTACATACAATTATAATTAATCGAACCCAAAGTATATGCTTAGCTTAAAAGAACATATTCTACATTGTTCACATGTCACAAAGCATATTGATCAAAGTGAAAACCATTGTTTGAAGTGAACATAGTTGATGGGTAATCATCCACGTGGTTACAAAACAATGTAGATTTGATCTCTTCAACCAAACTTTTTTAATTTGGGAAAATTCAAGACTAAAATGGATCACCAAAGATTTATGCCAAGATCGAATGATGATAAACTAGAAAAAAGAAACATATTTTATGTATTGGGTTATTATTAAGCTCCCAAAAGTTCTAGAATGGTTACTAATTCTTGTTCCTATATTCAAAGCATAATTTAGAGGATATTTAAAAAAAAAACATTGTGGATTTGTGGAGGGCTATAGTTTAATATGTGCTCTAATTGATGACAAAAGAACATGCACTTTACATACATGAGTTTCAAAAATTAATAAACCAACGAATAAATGATTCATAAATTACTACCTAGTAGTAGAGTTAATTGAATATTCTAGTGAAAGAGGTTCTCGTTAGAGACTAGAAAATCATAGGTTCGGAATACATACATCACTGCTAATTTAAAAAAAGAAAATTACTATGGAGTATTAATAATATCATATGTTATATATTGAATTAACATGTGCTAAAAATTAGGTAGATGAGGCCCTAATATATTGTTTTTTTTTTAATTAACCCAAAATTATATTATATGCTGAAATTTATATTTTTCCTTTTATTAGGACATAAAATCCGTCAATTTAAACTGAAAAATCCGAAAAATGACAAGTACAAAGTCAAGTAAAGCGATTTTAAAATTTCATAAAGCAAATCGACCAGATCCTCAAAGTTGAGGGCTTAATGCATTAAGTTGTTATAACATAAATACTTACTGTGATATTCATAATATATCCTCCCTTCATTTCTAAATTTTACAAATTTTGACCATAAATTCTCATTAAGCAATAAGATATAAAATAGTCTTATGAGATCTTGTTAGATCTGTCTCAATATTTACATTTTCAAATTTTATAATTTTTTCCTAAAATAAGAAATATTTACGTATTAAATCGTACTTTGTTAATCACGAAAAGTCAAATAATATGGGTAGTATTAATTCATTTTGGGCAAGTAGCACTTCAAAATTGTTGAACAACAACTTGACAACAATATAATAATCAACCAAATCTAATCCAACGTCTCATCGTCTAACTGGAGAAACATCCATCATTCAAAATCCAGCAAATCAAACAGCTATACACTTTTTTCACCAACTCATCATAACATTCATTTACGCGGCATGTCACGTGATTTTCTTCAAGTAAAACTACTAATGTGTCGGCTAGCTGACACGTGTCAGAAAGATCACGTGCATCTAATGGCTACTCAATGTCCAGGTGGCAGATTGCTTAGATGTGATTGGCTAGGCGGTGCCATATAGAAAAGTGAAAGATGGCGACTTCGATCTGATTGGATGGTGAGATGTTTGGCTTGCACGTTGGCTTTCCATTTTTTTATTGGGTGGTGAATGGTGATAAGTGTTTTTGCCGCTCTAATTATTATTTTCAATCCGATCCACCTACTTTACGTCCATAAATTCATTTTATATGTAGGACATATATATTTCTAAATTATAAATTTATTTATGTTATTTACTTATTTGTTCTTAGCAAATGTGTAATAAAATATCAATGCGTGTATTTAAATGTGTATTTATTAGGTTATGTTTGTATCTTGGACACGTATTTAATGTGTTCGCTAGTAATATACCAAAATAATGTTTCATAAATCAAACACACATCTTATGCGTTTGATGAAAATAAAATCAAACTATTTGTCTAAAAAGTTATTTCTTGTTGGTTAATAATGAGCAAATCGACTAAATCTAACATTAAAGACATTCTTAAATTTGGAAATATTAATTCTTTAGGTCATCTACCTTGCAAGGAATTAAATGATTATATCTTCAACAAGATTCATCCTGACCCCTCTACGAGCTTCGGGCTCGCCCAGTCTCTAGTAAAAGAATGGCACATTGAACTCATTTGACGATGTTTCGTACATATAATTGGTTCACTTGTGTAACTTATGGTGTTCTATGAGCTAATAATAATTATAAATATATGATCCCGAGTAATATATAACATATGATCAATTTATTATCCAGATAGATAACTGACAAATTATATATTAATATGTAAAATTTGACATAATATAAGTAGAAAATAACGTCATCTTGATAAATAATTATAGAACGTAAGAAGTTTGATGCGAGCTCTAATAACATAAATATTTTATATATCTAGATCTATAGTCCTGAGAAGAATGCATGAATCATGATAGATGCATAGCCGAAAAGTGAAGTTTCATGAAGCTTGCTTTATCAAACGCAGCATGCATATTATTCGAATTACCATCAAAATAGATCACCAGACACAGCACTTAAGTATTACTCAAATTGTTGTTTTAGTGAAAGACACCTTTGTTTTTCATTATCTCGTTTAGGATAGGTCATAATAATAATGCTATGTTGACTTTGAAGCAAGTCATAATAATAAATAAGTTAGAAATCTCATTCCAACTAAAGAAGAAGCATGTTTGTACTTATATATATATATATATATATATATATATATATATATATATTATTATATTATTATGGTCCATGGCTTATGTATGGTTCCCATGTTCATGCTGTCATCATCAGTTTTATTGTCACATTGGGTTTGTTTTGAGATTATTTGAATTTTAGTAGTATTAGATTAATTTTCAACTGATAGATCAAATAAATTTTTATATTGAAGATGAAAGTTTGATACAAAATGATAAAATTAAAACTAATTGAAGTTCAATAAACCGCATGGATGAGAAAAACTTATTTGGGGGTTGGTCGGTTTAGCTATACGATTATCAATAGAGTTACTATCTAATCGAGTCGATACGGGTTTTGCCATATCCGGACCTACCTGAAACTAAATTGGGCCGACATGAAACCCGCTCGATAAGGATTAGGTCCGAACCTAGACCCGGAGCTGGTGAGGATTGAGGAATAAGAAAAATTGGACCCATACTCGACTTGGATAGAACCGAAACGACATATTTGAATCGACTTGGTTCTCGAATAGTCACTAAATGAGATTGAACAAACTCGAATCAACTTTATGTAATATAAATAAGTAATAATATTGGATCAATAAATGAACCGCACTACCGGTAAGGTCCAGGTATACCAGGTACGATTTGGTCAAATCAAATTACATGGAAAACATGATTAGACGTGACTTTCGGGGCAGAATCAAAGTCGAGACGGAAACGTAATGAGACATTGACACCTCAATTTTGGGACAAAACCAAAATTTTAAGACTTAGAAGAATTGAGTGTTCAAATTTTGGTTTTGTCCCAAAATTGAGGTCTAACCAAATTTTTTTTTTTGCATTTACTTGACTTTAAAATTTTGATTTTGTCCCAAAGTTCATATATATATTCCCTTTTTCCGTCTAATTTTAGTGCCAATGTTAATTTAAGACTAAATTGCACATTTTCTCTCAATTACTAAGACCACTTTAACAGACCAATAATTTATTAAGACTAAAATACAACTTGCACATATGTTTGTACCTTGCTAAGAGTATTTCATTCATTTCCTCCTAACTCAGGAATGGTTTGAATGGTTTGTACCTTGCTAAGCTATAAAGGCTTGGACGAATTTCGGGTGTTCGAGTCATGAGCAACGAAAGTGAGTCGAACTTCTCTCAAGAAATCGTGTGATATAGTTGCGGTGCTCATCAATTAGTATTCAGCACTATTGTTTGCATAAGTTAGTGAATGGCAAGAAATTTGAGACTCCGATTAAGTTTTCAAAAATCAAACTGAGAGGTAGGTAACGAAGCAATATTCCATGCCAAAAGCAAGTAAAAGGAATGGTTCGATGCTCGAAATAACATGACAATTACTCTTACATTATAAAAGTGACTAGCCGATCGAGTTAATCGATACGTGCTCAAACTGAACTCTTAAAAGACTATAATACCCTCTATTTGTATATATAGTTTTTGAGAAAGTTTAATCCAGGGAGAAAATAGTAATTTCACTCATAGAAAAAACACTATTTGGGGTTATTATTGGGCGTGTGTATGGTGTTTCCCGCGCTCAAAACTGACTCGATAAAAATATAAGTTACACGAAGCCAAAGGCTTTGATGGGGTTTGAATTGCTAGACCAAGGTTAGTTGTCTTATCCATTTTTATATATTTATTTTTTCTCGAACTTAGATTTCCAGCATCAATATGCATTTTTCGTAATTATTTTTCTTGTTTCCGATTGATTAATTGGTTCCTTGCCTTTTCAACAATTTGCATCTGTATATTTTCTGTTTCTTATGAATAGAAGTTAAGGGTTGCATATTTAGACAACTTGATCTATTTTCCAGCATTTGTTTGTGTAATAGCTTTGCACGTTTAGTTAAGATGGTGTATGTTTTCGCTCGTTATATGAAGTATTTTTTTTGGCTTTATATTTGTAACTAGTGGGGGATTTACGTGGTGTGCAACATGTGCACGGGATCACCCAAACACTAAAAGAAAATATAGATGAGATGGTTATGCCTTTCCTCTTTCACATGAGTTGCCAAGATTCGAACCCCTCTTCTGGGAGTAGCAAGATCGTATATATTGTGAAAAGATTGGGTGCATCAATACTTCCATGCATCAGGTGCATCAGGTACCCATTTAAAGGTTTCACGTGGGTACTGTACCCACTTGAAACTTCATCATTGGCACTTGTACCCAAATTATACTATAACAATGGTACAATACCACATATTTATCAATCCAAAATAAATATGTGGTATTGTACCATTGTTATAGTACAATTTGGGTACAAGTACCAATGATGAAGTTTCAAGTGGGTACAATACCCACGTAAAACCTTTAAATGGGTACCTGATGCACCGGGTGCACCGAATTATTGATGCACCGAATCCGGACTCGTATATATTACCCGAGAGTACATCTACTTCTGATGAGGATCTTCTTTACCCTTTTCTCCCATCCTTTTTGAAAAACTCACCTTCTATCAGTTAAATTAAGGAGGTTAAGTTTAATCATATAGATGAAGTATTATCAACTAATACCAACCTTTTTGAAAAACTGATCTTTGATCTTGTTGAACCTTTTCTCATATTTTTGAAATTTGTGGTTGAATAGGTGTTAAAATTGAGAGAAAAAAAATGGATATGAACGATATCTCAAATATCTTCATATAGTAATAATGAATCTTGAAACTTATTACATTCCAATTCTGAATTTAGATAGCAAATCACGTGTTGCGCTTATTCATAATATTACATGAAAATCAAAGAGAGAGAATATGAATATGAACGATATCTCAAATATCTGCGTATAATAATAATAACAAATCTTGAAAAGACTGAAAAAGGAGTCGCCTGCAACTCGCCTGCATGAAGCCAAAAACGATTACATCAAATTACTATAACATTAATATTGTTGTGGCTTTAGAGGACCCTTCTGAACTGATTACTGGAAAGGATTGGAAAAGGAAAAACAAATGGTATGTTACTCTACATGTGCCGGATTTTGAGAAATAATTGTGTTTTCTATTATAGTTGATGTTACTCTAATTATAATAGACTTCTAATTGTGTGCAGTCTCTTTGTCCAATTTTGTTGAAATATGGTGACTTGAATAAGCAAATTTGTCAAGGAAATAATTGAAGCACAACTCATTATCTATTAAGGTCTTTCTTTGAGGGATAAGAAATTGTATTAGGTAGTTAACTTAGGTGGGCTTATTTTGTGGGAAAAGTATTTCATTTTAGGTGCCTTAGTGAAGCCTATAAATAGGGGACTTGCTCCTTAGACTTGGATGAGCCGAAAAGAAGACTCTCAGAATAGATTTCCTGTTTTCTATTCTCTGAGGTCTAGATGTCATAGAGATATATAAGATGTAGTTACATAAGTTAAGAGTTCTCGAATAGAGAGCCTTATAATCTTATTCTAGGAATAGTGTAGGCTAGTGATTCTATTCATCTGAGATCTGATTGATCAACTCTGTAACCTGATCTTCCCATTATAGTGAATTGTTTGTGGCTTGAAACCCGTGGAGTAGTCCTAACACGTTGTTAGGGAGACCACGCTAATTCTTGGTGTTCTTTACTTTCGTCCACACGTGATTCTTTGTCTAAAATTTACATCCGATTGTTAATTCGCTTCTGCCGCTCTAACAGACTTAATTAATTATGTTAAAGCTTTTATCCTATCTTAAACTCCACTACGTTTTGCAGCATGACCTAATTGTCTCAGGGATAGATTGAAGTGCTAAATCAAACACAATAGTCATTGTTTCTCATGATAGGAATTGGTAAGTAACACTACTAGAAACATCACTCTCAATGACGGGAAAAAGTAGTGTCACTAAACCGAACCCAATCTGAGTCGGGTTGGTGTCGAATTGGTGTCTAATATTGTATTTCCTGAGTTTTTAGGTCACCTTCCATATAGTGTCGAATTAGTGTTGGATGCATAATTTTCGAATTGTATGAAAATGGTCCAATCTTGTAGTGTCAGGAATTTTTTTTATTTGACCAAATAAAATATACATATTATATATATTTAAATTAAATATTTAAAAATTAAAACAACTTAGTCATTGGCATCAGTTTGGTGTCGGGAATTAGGTTGATTGAATTTCCCGACTCTAAACTGTCACCCATCAAAAGCGGGGATATTAAACACCCACCAATTTCCACACTTAGTGATTGGCATCATTTGGTTCTAAAAAAACCTTACCTTCCAAACCCAACTCTTTCCACACTTCATCCCTCTCCGACCAAAGCTGCCGTCCACCACCCCTCTCCGACCTTGCCCGTGGAAAAACGATTGTGTCAGTTTGGTTAAGGAGATTTGGTGTCGGTTTAGTGTCAATTTGGTGTCAGTTTGTGTCAATTTGGTGTAGGTTTAGTGTCAATTTATAAACGATTGTAGATTCTTATAGACGTGGTGTCTATTTAGTGACTATTGGTGTCAATTTGGTGTCAGTTTGTGTCAATTTGGTGTCGGTTTAGTGTCAATTTATAAACGATTATAGATTCTTATAGACGTGGTGTCTATTTAGTGACTATTAGTGTCAATTTGGTGTCAGTTTGTGTCAATTTGATGTCGGTTTAGTGTCAATTTATAAACGATTGTAGATTCTTATATACGTGGTGTCTTTATGATGCAACAATAAGGAACTGTATTGAATTACTTGGTAAGATGAATGAATGAATAAATCTAAGATGAATGAATAGATCTAAGATGAACGACTTGCTAAGATGAATGAATAGATCTATATTGTTTTCATAATTGAATTATACTTAGTTATAGTCGTGAGAACGATTTGTGTGAATTTGGTTATAATTGAATTAATAAAGAATAAGTGTTATCATCTTGGTGTCTATTTATTCATAGTTTAATTATAATTGAATTAATAAGGAATTATATTGAATTAATTATTATTAAATTATTGTTATCATCTTGGTGTCTATTTAGTGACTATTGGTGTCAGTTTGTGTCAATTTGGTGTCGGTTTAGTGTCAATTTATAAACGATTGTAGATTCTTATAGACGTGGTGTCTATTTAGTGACTATTGGTGTCAATTTAGTGTCAACTTGATCCCGACACTAAACCGACTCCAATTTAGTGTCAATTTGGTGACAGATTGGTGTCAGGAAATTAATCTTGATAAAAGAATATGGTGTCGGATCGGAACCAATTAGTGTCGGTTCTAAAATGTGATTTTTTTTTAATTTCCCGCTCATGAATTAAGTGAGGGAAATTCAAATAATTTCGACTAGTTGGAGTCGGTTTGGTGACAATTTGGTGTCGTGATCTTTTTTTTCGAGAAATTTTACAGCTCATCCTCTATATAAACCCACTATTCATACCAAACTCAACATTCACAATCAAAAAATTCTCTCTAACATTCATTTCTTATCCACAAATTTCTCTGTAATTCCAACATTTACTAATAATTTTCTTTTGTTTGTTTTTGTAGGAAATTGAAAGAGGTAATGTTTGATGCATTTTGTTTTTTCATATTCTTTGTATTGTATTATCAATTGTCTCTAATGTACACTAATATTCTTCTTTTGTTTATTATTGTAGAAAAATATTGAATTCAAACACACAAAAGAGGTAATTTCAATTACTTTGTGTATTATAAATGTTTATGATTTAATTTTTTGAGTAATTACTCTTTGGTGTTTATTATAATTGTTTAGCCAAATATTATTATGTTTGGTGATTATGTTTGGGTTTATATTTATTGTTTAGGTTTGGGCTTTATATTTGGTGTTCTTGAGTTTTTGTTTGATGATTTTGAGTGTCGGATTTGGTGTTCTTGAGTATGGGATTTGGTGTTCTTGAGTATCGAATTTGGTGTTCTTGAAATCCAGAATTCTACAAAAACAGATTGGGTACTGTGGTATTTACCACAGCAGCCATGCTGTTTTTTTTATCAAAATTTCGGTTTGGAGGCGGGAAGGTGTCGGGATGGTGTCGCAATTTGGTGTCGAATTAGAGTCAGGCCTCAACAATGTACAAATTAGTGTCGAAATGTGGTGTCTACTTGGTGTCGAGGTGGTGTCGAAATTTGGTGTCTATTTGGAGTCGGTTTCACCCTCATTTACTTAAAAGAATAATAAACTATTAGTGTCAGTTTGGAGTCAAAAAAGTGTCTTAATAGAAGTGTAGTTAAATCCATATTTTGTTGTAGTGATATGAGAAGCCAAGAGTTGCAAAAGATTGGAGATGAGTGTGTGAAATGCAAATCTATTGTCCGATGAGTTGACAATTAAACACAAAATCGCAGCCAAACACAATATCGCATATTATAGAGGAACTTGCAATATAAAGTAGTATAAGGTATGTATCTTCTGCATCTCTTCACTCAGACATTGCCTATGTCTCCTAAGACAATCTTCTACCCACGCCTTTTCCTCTTTTGTTAACTTTTAAAAAAATTCATAACTATTAAAACACAACTCTACAATTATTAATTGTCAACTTTGAAACAGTTACCACAAAATCTCATAAAGTAGCATAGGAATGATTGCAAATAGCATACTAGGATTGATTAGTAATGATTAAACACAACTTAGTTTTCCAATCGATTGTATTTTACAGGAGAAAAAATGAAAAAGAAAATTTAGGTTTAGAATATCGTTTTTGCTCTGATACCATATTAAAATTCTATGGGATTCCACTCTATAACTAATTGAAAAAAGAGGGTGTAGCCCAAAATCATATATATTAACTTGGGATGACATTGGCTTTTTATGAGGATCTTTTTGGACCTTTTCTCTAATCTTTTTATGAGGGTGTAGCCCAAAGTTATCATTACACAAGTTATAACACCCGTTAGTTTTTCTTTCTTTTTCGACAATTTTTCTCAAAGCAAAAAATGTTGCAATTTATGAAATTAAACTATTTCCCATGATGTTTTATTATTTGTTTAATTTCATATAATTTCATCAATTGCAACATTTTTCGCATTGAGAAAAATGGTCGAAAAAGAAAAAAACACTAACGGGTGTTATAACTTGTGTCATGATAACTTTGCCTCACTCAAAGCTGTCATTGACCACCAAAAGGCTTCTCATGGCCAAAAATAATGAGAAGAACGAATGCAATGTTTGTGGACGCTGCTTCCGCAACAAGTCGGACCTTGTAATTTACTCCGACAAACATTAAGCAACCCGAAATATGAAGAATAATAGTGTACTACTTAGGGTGTAGATGTGTGCTCTTTAATTTTTAGTTTCTATGTGTTATGTGTTGGTTTGGAGATGAAGGTGGGGTGTGTACGTAAGTACTATTATGTGTCATGCCAATCTCTACCAGGCAAACTCATGATTTTTCAGATAAAACCACCCTCAATAACTCATATTACATACATCTAATAATAAGAAGAATTCAAAATGTCTATTTTACCCTTACTGAAACTTTCTTCAAACATGAGATCAATCATTTATAATTTATGTAATATTCTTTGCTAAACTCCTTTTGTCATGTTTCCTACGCCAATTGAACTATTTTTTATCTAAGGATCTAACCATCTTACTTCTACGTTGGAGAGTGATGAAATGGCATATTGAAAGCCAAAAAAGCAACCCAGCTACTTATATTACAAAAACAAAAAGGCAGGGGTAAAAATTAAAATACTTGAAAATATCTATTCAATCTCTATATAAAGAGGTAAACATAAAGCTTCTTTCATCAAATATACTCACTCACAACACAACACACAACTTCTTATCTTCCTTGTCCCTTTGAGAAAAATGGCCGAAACTAATACTACTGAAGAAAGAGACACAAATGGGTTTTGTAATTTGTGTGATCATAACTTTACTATCAAAAGTCTTTTCATAGCAAAAAATATGAGAAGAATGCTTGCAAGGTGTGTGCACGCTGGTTCCGCAACAAGTCGGAGCTTACAGTCCACTCCGACAAACGACATTAATTAACCGGAAACGACGACGTAGTGTACTACTTAGAGTGTATCTAGGTGGTGCTCTATATCTTTAAGTTTAAATTATTAGTTTCTATGTTTATCTATTTGGCTTGGTTTGGGAATATATGAAGATGGGGTGTGTTATGTGTACGTAGCAACATACTATTATGTGGCTTGTTATTGTGTTATGGATTATGAATAAATAATGAAAGGATGTGTTTTATTATAATTTTTGTTTGGGAATATTAATGTTTAAAGATAATATATAAGCTTTCATTTTTACGTTCTCGAAACCCATATTGAAGAGATACGATGATCGATCTGCCGGAAGTGTGTTTGTGGCCGGCGACTTGCAACTCCCCGCTTCTCAACTCTATAATGTTTTTGACTTTCTAAAATTGAGAATATATTTGGTTAAGATGTTTCAACTCAATTGCTAACTAAACCTTCTACTCATGTTATGCCAAATAATATCAAGTTTTGTATCTAATAATAAAAAATAAAATAATAACTTCAGAATTTTGTTTCTTATATGTTCACGGTAATTTATTATGAAGCATGTGTTAGTTTTTAGTTTTGCCCCAAATTAATTTGTAATCCAATCTTTATCGTAACTAACGATTAAATTTCGATTTTGCCCCACAATAATTAGTTTCCGTCTATTTTATCGCCAAGTTATATTAGGAACTAAAGTGTGATTGCATGCACTGACTATTTCATTCTTAAAGTTATATTATCGGGAAATCCTTATGTGAGTCGAGAGGATAATACACTGTCGCGATATATAATGGTATGTGTGTATTAGCATTGCTAAAGTACGAGCAAAAGTCGTGGACATACATTGATGTTATCTTCTTTAAAGGCCTCCTCTACGCTTCAACTTGCTGGTCGCATCTATAGACATTATAAGCGTTAGAAGATGCAGAAACATGAAGCTCCTCAACCGATATTTGTTTTACCGAAAGAATTTAAAAAAATTAGTCGTCGTGTATTCCTTGTCGAGTCATATGATGCCTCTTATTTGGCTCATCCCATCACCCAATATAGTGGGCTAGGTAATGTTCTCTAAAGTATGTAAATTTTCGACTTGATTCATTAGACCGAAACTTTATATGTTCAAATGCATCTTGAAAAGAGCTGGATAATGTATGAATGAAGACGAGTTTCTAACATATTATGTGATTAAGTACACAAATTAAAAAAATTGAATGTTTTGCTTGTTTTGTTCAAACTGGTCGATTAAACTCTCAATAGTATGATCTCAAATAACTCTCGAATTATCTAGTAAACAAAAAACCATAATAAACTGCAAGCCAGCTAATATTCCAGATAAAACCACCCTCAATAACTCATATTACATACATCTAATAATACGAAGAATTCAAAATGTCTATTTTACCCTTACCTGAAATTTTCTTTAAACATGAGATCAATCATTTATAGTTTATGTAATATTCTTTGTTAAACTCATTTTTAACATGTGCCCTCGTTCAATTGAAATCTTTTTCATCTAAGGATAGTTACTTGCTCATACAAATATATTCATGGTTAATAAGGTATTAAAAAAAGAACATACATTACAAATTAATCCAAAATATAATGTAAAAAATATTTATTATCTTATTGTTGATAAGATGTCAAGGCGGTCCAATGAATCCTTTTACTTTATTTCATTATATCCGAGAATAAGAAAAATTTAAAGTTTTTGGCCCTCGATAAAACTAAACAAATTTCAATAGCTCACAATATGTAGCTCACAAAAATAATGTTTAATAAGTAAAAATTCTGTTAAAAAGATCAATTAACAAAAGAAGGGTGCAAGAGAATTTTAAAATTACAGCTTGAAGTCTGAAACCCAATCAACTTGTATGCAAAATCCTTGACATATGCAATCCTGAGTCCGGTTGACATCACCAGGCCCGTGAACGGCCCCTGATCCATTAGTTACTCAGACTGAGCCCGGTTGGAGTCCAACAAATATTTGTTTGGTACTTGGCTCGGTCGGAGTCTAGCATGCTTAGAAATCAATTTATGAATATTAAATAGAAGGAAACAAATCAATAGAATGTAATTATGTGAATATTAAAGAAAAGGAAACAAATCAAAAACCAGAACTCTAACTTGGAGGTCAATTCATACCAATTACTATAAAGAAAATATTGTAATCGTTTTGGTAATTAATTAAAGTTATTACCGTTTTGTATCTACGATTACATTATTACTAAACATAGCCCTCTTTTTCTTCCTCCAGAGTTAAGCTCTTTTCCTACAATTTTATTGAACAAAAACATATAATGGATGGTTCTAGCTTAAACGTGGAGAATTACTACAGTAACATCGAATTAATTGGTAAGTATGTGTATTTGTTATTTATATAATTTGATCCAAAATATTTACATGTGAGCAACCTTCAACATGATTGTGAAGAGTCTATAGGTTTCCACTCTAAACCAATTCACAAGAGAGAGAGTAGTCTAAGATCTTATATATTGACACAGGAGGACATCGACTTCGGATGTGAGATGTGCATCTTAACACTCTCCCTCACGTATAACTTAATCGTCCCAAACCCAACCCAATTTTATCGGGTTTTTGACCACTTAACCCAAACCCGACCCATCAACCCAAATAACCCGTATTTTCGGGATGAGTTGGGTTGGGCGGGTTGGGTAATTTTTGCACCCTGCACAAACGTTTAAAATTAACAAAGATGTTAAATTATGGTCCAAATGCGCAACCGCTAGACACTTACATGGATCATTTGTCACCTAATGGAACCAAAGTGCAACAGCAAACCACTTACGATGACCAAATCAACAATCTCCTCTCCACTATTTGATATATTATTATGTTAATAATTTGTTAATATATGACAATAAAATAATTACTAATATTTTTAGTTTTAAAAGATACATAAATAAATATTAATTTTGTTTTGTTTGAATTACAAAAAATATACATAAGATCTATGGTAGTGATATAGAGGAAATGAACAAATGTTGGTAATATGGAGGAAATAGAAAATTAAACTCTTTTTTTTCTGAAATACTCTATATTATAAAGAGTAAAAATATTCGAGGATATTTGATGATGTGATGAAAAATAATGTAGGGTTTTGATTTTTACACTCTAAACATTGATTACTACACTTCATTTTCTCTATTTTACCCTTCAATTTACTTTATAAAAATCTTCAAAAAGTAATAAAGTGGAGTGTGGTTATATAATTTGGAGTGTAATGAAGGATAATGACTTTTGGAATTGTGGATAGTTTCAGAATTGCGATTCTTTACCTTTCACTATTCATCTCGAGTATTCGTACATAGTTGGTCTTAACATCACTGGTTCTCTCTGGAAAGGACACCTGCAAAGCCGACAGGGTATTGTCATATACAACAATCAATCCACCTCCAAGCAATGAAAAGTGGAGCATATATTGTTGTCCAATTCGGTAATTGAAAGCATACATATTAAATAATTGAGTTTACCAATGGTCATGTTTAGGCTTGTTATCGAACTGAGCCGTTCGCAAATCGTTCGTAAACAGGTTTGTTAAAATTGGCTCGTTTGCTCGCTCGGTTGGAATTTCAAATCGGTTACTATTCGTTTTTGCAAATCGTAAACTGTTTGCACTCGCTCGTTCATCGCTCGTTCAAACCGTTTATAAAATTAATTTTTGTTAAAATATAGTTTTAGTTGGAACCGGTTACGTGGAAAACACCGTGGTCAATTGTAATTTGAATTTTTTAGTATGCGTGTCGTACCTTTTTGTATTGGCTTTTAATTTTTTTAATAATTGTAGTATATTTTAACAATTGTGCTACCTCTTACATTATTTTTTTCGTCCGTCCCTGTATGTATATGTCTTTAATTAATGCTAATCAACAATTATATTTATGTATTGATATTATACTTACTTATTTCTCTTTGAATACATTAATTAGAAATATAAGAGGAAAAACTCGTTAAATATTATTTTGAAAAAACGTCAACTAAAATAACGAAGGGAGTAATAAATTTAAATTATTTTAGTTAGGATGCGATGCCGTGCCGCCTTGGGCGCTAATTTATAAAACTTGTATAAATATGATAATATGATTCAACACTTTCACCTAATCTGTGTAAACAAGTCAAAAACTTGTTCCGCACTCCATATTTTCACTTCCTCTTTTCCATGCATTCTTCTTTAATCTATGTGTATTTACACTATCAAGAATATCAATATTCTACTACCATATTAGAGTAACTATGGTCTCCTCCGAGAATAACTACAGTTCATTAGTAATATCGTTCATTCATTTTATTAATAAACACATATAATTATTTCTAGTGTAAAGTTGGTACACATGACTAAACATAACATTCTAAGATGATACAAAATAAAATATTCAAAAAAACATGGACCAAAGTTATTATGTGCATGGATTTAGTTTGTGTACCAAAATTCATTATATATTACTCCATCTGTTTTTTTATAAACTATTGTTTTGACTTTTCACGATCGATGAGACACGATTTAAAACAAAAATATCTCTAATTCCACAAGTGTAAAAGTGATAAAAAGTCGATGTTTCAAAAATATAGATTAACACGAATTTAACAAGATCCAACATGACTATATTATTTCTTATCGACTAAATGGTCTAAATTTGACTACACGGATTCCAAACAATAGGTTAAAAAAATAGTGGGAGTAATACACATGATCTAAGATAAAATAAAATAAGGTTAGATAATTAACAAATTTTTTTGACAAAATGATACGTATTACCTAAAATATACCAAAAAGAGAAGAAAAATATAATTTAAATTGATACAATAATCATTTTTAATGATCAATGAACAAAAAACTTAACGAACCGTAAGTTTTCACGTTTTTTATTACTTTCCTAGTTTTTTTAGTTTTAGATTAAATTTATTGTGTTGTACTACAATTTATGCATAAATACACAGAATACCAATTGCCGACGTTCAAGAGCGACTTCGACGCCTCAACTTTCGGACTTTTTAACTTGTACTGTAATTTTATAACATCACTCGTGTGTTGAGCTTCTTTTTTTAATATATTAAGTAGCTGAAAAGTTGCATGAGATTATGGTCCATTGCTTCAAGCTTGGTTTTCATGGAGTTTTCGATCCTTGAGATAAGGGCTCAAACATTCATGCTTTATGCTCATGGAAAACGAAACCTTCTCAGCATAATAAAGGTACATACACTTGCCATTGGCCATTCTTAATTTCTTTAGTTATTAGCCAAGATACAACTACTCCCTCTACACTCGATAACTCTCCTCCTGCTCGCGTCCCCCGAACTAAGCCTAAAGCTTGGTAACTTATACTAAACGCGTGTCAACCACCACTAGTACTTTACCTTCTTACCATCGTCGTCAATGGAAGAACATGGCTCCAAAGGGAGTAGTTCCACGATTTCCCTTGCTCATTTCCCATCTCCGAATGTTGCAGCCTTGCTGAAAATCAAGGTCATTTCATGGTATAATTTTCTCTTTGATAAATGATAAAACTAATTACTCTACGCTATTTCCTTTATTGGTTCCTTTACATTATTCTCCATTCTATTCGTGCATACCAAATGCAACCTAAGTTTAAATTACTGGTATCGATTCTCATAACTTGTTTTACCGTTTTAATGAACGTTTGCTTCCTAAACTTTAAATCATTGGTCAATGAACGTTTATGATTAACTATTATTTGGTTACCTCATCATCATCAGGAGCCAGGAAACTCGATTGCATGCTTCTATACGAGTCCGGGTTGCTAACAGGAGCTTCAATCTGCACAAGCAACCATTGATATCTAAGAGTGGATACTTCAGAAGGAAACTTGATGAATCCAATGAAGTTGAGCTGCCTACAAATTTTCCTGGCGGAGCAGAAACTTTTGAAACAATTGTACTCTTCATCTATGGATCCTCCGCCTTAATTGACCCCTTCAACGTTGCTGCTTTGCGTTGTGCTGCAGAGTTTCTTGAAATGACGGAAGAATATGATGGTTCTGGCAACCTCTGTGAGCGCTTCGATATATACTTGAACCAGGTAGTGCTGCAGAGTTGGGAAGACACAATCATTGTCCTTGAAAGATGCCAAACCTGCAACCCTTTGGCTGAAGAATTGCTTATTGTAAGCCGGTGTATCGAGTCTCTTGCTTTCATGGCTTGCATGGAGATTCTTGATCCAGAAAGGAGAAGGGAGCACCCTGTTATTGCAGTTGAAGCTTTAGCTAATCAACCCTGGAATTGCAATTGTGAAAGACTGGAGCAAATCTTGAATCAAGAATTATGGATTAAAGATCTCATCTCCCTCCCCTTTTCATTTTTCAAAAGGATTATTGGATCTTTGAGGAGACAGGGGATGAAAGAAAAATTTGTCAGCCCCATTATTTTATTCTTTGCATGCAAATGGGTCATACCCACTTCACTGGGGGAGGAAAAAATAATTGATAAATTCTTAGATGATGATGATGATGAGACAGAGAGATTATCTTTGGGCATATTAAAAGGTATTGTTGATTTGTTACCAATGAGAGATAAGACTGGTAAGGTTATTCCTGTAGGCTTTTACTTCTCATTGCTCTCAAGATGTCTCCATCTTGGAGCTAAATGTGAAGTGAGGCAAAAGCTTCAAGAACAGATTGTTTCTCTGTTACATTTGGCCCAGGTGGAAGATTTCTTTATGCCGAGTATAGGTGGAAGCGGTGGTTGTGGCGTTGAGGGAACTAGTACAGAATGTTCGATTTCTTCCTCAACAGAGTTGGCTGCAATGCAGAGTATTTTCTCTTCCTATCTGTCCAGTCATGGTGGTTCCTCACCAAGCAGATGTTCCATTGTTGCAGAGTTGTGGGACATGTATCTATGCCAAATAGCTACTGATTCACAAATGGAATATAAGATATTTATGGATCTTATAGAAATCATGCCAATCTCTACCAGGCAAACACATGATTTTCTTTATAGAGCTCTCAACAACTTCCTTTTGGTAAGTGTGCTTACCATAGAATTACAAGTGTGCTTAATATGTCGTATTACACGTTCCCTGTTTGATTGCTAAAAAATAAGTTGAAATTCAATCCAGCACATATCATCAGGATGAATTTAATAACACTTCCATATTTGACCACTGGTTTTTTACAGTCACATTCAAATCTATCACAAGAGGAGAAAGAGCAAGTGTGCAAGTACCTTAATTGCCAGAAACTCTCTCAAGAAGTATGCGTGGAAGCAGTTCAAAATGAACTGATGCCATTGCGGCTAGTTGTCCAAGCACTATTTGTTCAGCAGCTAAATACACATCAAGTACTTAGGGAATGCTCGGAATCATTTAGATATACCCACTCAGGGGAATTCTCAGGGAGCATTTCAAGCTCGAGATATACAAACTCCAAGAGCCAAAATTTAGGGGAGAGCCCAATGCCATATGATATTGATGGAAGTGAATTGTTAACTAGCACAAGATCTCATCCTTGTTCTCGACCACCCCTCAGTTCATTCTTGTTTAAAGATACCATGATCCCTAGACCACCGCCACCACAGCCGGACTTGAGGTCTGAATTATCAAATACTAGTAAAGAATACTATGAATCTACAAGCTTCAGGATACAGAATCTTGAGCAAGAACTTGTATCCCTAAAAAGAACCCTTCAAATGCACAATACAACTCACAAGAGTGATGACGTTTCAAAGAAGAAAGTTGAGAAGAATAGATCAAATAAAAAGGTTGAACCTGCTTTACTATCAGAAAAGCAACTTCATCAGCATCTGAGCTTGGGACCACAATGTTTAGAAGGAAGAACATTGAGCAAGAAGAGAAATAACACAGTTGGGCAATTGACAAGTTGCATAGGTTCAGTAAATCTGAGTTCACAAAGAAAGTACGCGAGTAAGATACTCATGATTTTTCGGAGGATAAATTTATTTAACAAAGGGAGGTCAAAGAAAAACAATAATTCTGCAACCGGTTTGCATCGAAAGTGAACTAGAAAGAATAAGTCTGCAACCTGTTTGCATCGATATTAAACTACCCCCTTAATGTCATTTTGGGCAGATGTCAAATAACCAACTCAATTTTTGTGTATGTAGTCTATACTTCGTTTGCTAATAACATCTGAAGGGTACGTGTATCCTTTTTCCACAAGTGCCGTTGAAGCAAAACACTCCCAAACTTTTTGGCAATATTTGAACATTATTTAGCCATAGCGTTGCAAAATCCCATTTAATGCCCTTAATAACCCTTGGTGGAAAGTTGCAACTGTCAAAAAATTCATTGTAATTTAACATATAAGATGGAATGTATTCATCAACCTGAGGAATTTTACAAACATATCACTACATAGCGATGACTATAATCCTTCCTTGAGGTTCCATGTCCTATGGGGTTAAAAGATTTTATATTCTCTAGCTCTAGGATATAATGGAATAATCAAAATGGCTCATAAATCTACCTCTGCTTCGTATCAACCGTGAATAGTAGATAGTGTTTCAACTTCACTCTTGGGTCAATTTGAAACAGCCACCCTGTTTCCACAGGGGTAAGGCTGAGTACTAACCCCCTCCACCTCAGTTATATGAAAGCCTATTCAGAGGTATTGGGGGATACTGTTGTTGTTGTTACTATGGTTCTTCCATGAGGTGGCATATAAGCTGAAGAGCCCATACAATCTACTGTGACGTGTGGTTATAGCAGTTTTATCCATTACATCTATGGACCAAGAGGACAAGAAGACTTACATTATCTCTTGAGGCACAGTGTGAAAAGCATATGAAGCTCTTCTTCAATGGCCTCACTTCTCGAATGAGCAGTTCCAATGGCCTTGCATCCTTAGGCTCCTTATTCATCACTTTCATTCTCGTTCTCAATCGGCTTCCGCCACAACACTCCCTCCATCTTCATCCACCTCTCTTTCATCTGCCATCCCTCATACTCTTAACATACAATGTTTCTTGTGTTATAACTAACATTTACATATATTAAACATGAATAAAAATAAAATTACATATCATATCTCAATAATTTCTTTCTGCAGTTTACTGCAGCAGAGGGATAGAAAGACCGCGAATGTAAAATGTTTCAGCCATTCTTTTGGAAACTAGTAGTAAAGAAGTAGTGTAACAGAATTAACCAATATCACTAAACATCCTAAATGTATACTGTTCCAGTCATGAACGTATAAAAATTCTCCAAAAGGTCGAAGAAGGCATCAGAACTGGTGCTCGGGGGCTATGTCAAGCTCATGAAACCAAGCAACTTGATCAACGTAAATGAGATGCAAGCAGGAAATAAGTGGTAAGGAGAAGGGGAGAGTTCTTTGCTAGAAGGGAAGGGAAAACCTTCATCAAACTAAAGCTACTTAGGTAGTTTGTCTCCCAAGAACCACAATTATAGTCATCAACAAAATCGAATCTTTCATGATCCTTCTTGACACTCATATGCTGATAATGAACAAAAAAATCCTTAATTTTACCATCTGATCAGCAGACAATAAGACAATTATGACAAATAAACATGATAATGAACTATATGGATCATGAAGCCTCACAGGTCACAACACATTAGCAACAATAAACGAAATCCAAAAGAACGTCAACTCCCGAATCATACAGAATCCACATATCATTTCAAGTTGCGATTTTTAATTCAAGAAAAACTTGCAGCCTGCGATTAAGTAGACCATCACCACAAGTCCTTAACATAAGTAACTAGAGGTGATATTTAACACTTGTTGCTATCATAGTTAACAATCAAAGAAAGCGATAAAGAAGCTTGAGTCATACATAATTCACACACAAAAGCAAATATACATATACCTAAAATTGTTTTAAGATCCAATTCTTTACTGAAGGAAAGCTTACATAAACAGACCATCGTCAGAATCCATAACATTAATAAATAACAAGACAATTCATGAATCTTGAACTCCACTCGACTCGAACCGAGACCTTGTCATTTTTGGCTACCACATGTTTGTTTATTAATTGGAGTAAAACCAGAGACCTCGTCATTTCCTGTTATCGTAGTCAACGACCTCATCATCCGCGAGCGACCTCGAGAGCTGCACGATGGAGCGTCCAATTGAGTTAATCCAGTCCTCCTTTTCCTTCTCCGTATCCGCAATAAAATACATGGTCTCACTCCTCGTGGAAACCTCAAACGCGTGCGGCTTATTCAGGACATCCTCGGCGCCTTTCACCGTCAGACAACCGCCCACTGGGATCACTCCGCGTGGGACCGAGCCACGTGTCACGGAGCTCTCCTTGAACCAGAATAATTTCCCTTGTTTAAGTACGAACCAGCGGCGCCTCCAGGTTTTTATGTATTCTCCTTGCTTGGTTAGCCACCCGGACCGTTCGGGGCCCGACCAGAACTCGATGCCGTCAGGGTTGTGGGTGGTTTCGGGCTGGGATGATCCCATCACGGCCCGCCATAGGCTCGCCATGGAAATCGAATATAATGGGATGAATTATTGGTGGTTAGGAATTATGAAGAGAGATTGATGGGGGATTTGTATAAATACCAACTTTTTTTGGTGATCGAATTAATTTTTATTACTATTGTAGGGAGCTCAATTTAATGGACATACTATTAGAGCACGCAGTAAAAAATGAATGTTTATACTGTCTCTAATCCAAAAAAGTTTATTTCTCATATATCGAGATAAATGTTTGACCTTTAATTACTCTTTATTTATATATTTTTTAAAATTAAAAAATTATATTATGAAAATACTTGGAAAGACGAATCCAATTATATACATATTATATTTTTTAGAATAAGTAATAATTAGTAATTGATGATCAAAGTTCAATTTTAAAAAAGTCAAACGATATTTTTTTTGGATTGGATGGAGTATTTGTTTATATAATATAATTGACTTGTGTTAAGTGTTTAATTATAGTTAGGGAGTTGTAGTTAAGTTGATTCGAATACTTTTGAAGGGTAATTTACCGCATGTTTTAGTTTTAGTTTTAGAATGTCGGATTCATTTTTTTTACTGTTTTATCGATGATGTGGGCATAATGTTTAATGGTATTCAACCGAATATGACCGATTATAAAAATTGTTTCATATAATCATATAGAGCACCATCTGCTTTTGAGGTTATTCCGAATATAAAATAAATTTCAATCAAGTTTACCACCTTATATGAATTACATAAAACAACTTACAATATAAAACAATTGGCAAAATAATATTTAAATATAAAACTCGATATAAGGGTTGCAATATCTCATAAGTCATACCTGGTACCAAAATTTCGGATTGATATGTTATTAGATTTAATGGACTAAATTTATAAACCACTATCATTCTTTCCGACATATGATGTTCCCATTAAGAAACTTTGAAGTGAGTGATTTATACAAAAACGAATTTATTTTGACTTGAGCTACTCTCAGCCCAGCCCGATTGATCCAAATCGAAACCCAAACCCAAACCCGGTGATCATCTTACGGTCACGAGATATAAAATGTCTTTCTAAATCCTAACAACTTCTTCATCGTTTCAGGACAAAACTGACCAAGACAAACACAGAAAAAGTCAACGATTTCCGATGCTTTATCTCTCGAGCTCATAAACCTCTATAATTCAACTACTATATCACGTAGAGAGGGTTAAGACCGACGTCGTATTGAGATGAAGAAGATGAAAAGCGAAGCTAGCAGCAGCGGTAGTGGTAGTAGCGGCGGCAGCGGTGGAGGGGATCACGGTGGTGAAAGCGTGGTTGAAGATGCCGGACGCCGGAGAAGCTCATGTGGTTATTGCAAATCCGGTGCTAACTCCAGTGTCTCTCATGGTTAGCGCCTTATATCATTTCAAATTATTATTATCACAATTACGATATGGTTTTTGGTTTTTGGTTTTTTAGGCCTTTAGTAATTGTAGCTTTCGATTGCTAATTCAATAATTATGATTGATGTATGGAGATTTGATGCACTAGACTTGAAATGGACCATTCATATATAATGGATGATGACTTTGATATGTCATATCTAATGTAAGATAATGCTTGAATGTTGAGAGACCCGTCCTTCTGCCAGCGTAGATATGTGGTTTATATGGTTTCTAATACTTGAGATATCCTCGAGCAATTACGTGTTTGGCTTGGGCGCTGTTTCTCCTTGAGGTTCCTCAATGCCGGTGGATTTTAATAAAATTTGATAGAGCGTGAAAGGTGATAAGGTCTCCTAGAAGTGGAAGTTCTTAGCAGTGTAGATGTGATATGACAGATGTTCTTAATTCACAATTGGTGTTTATGAAAGTTTTAGTGATCATAAAAATTGATCTTTTAATTGTTGGACGTTTCATTTGCTACAACAGGCCATCAGTAGAACTGTTTTCTGTATTTTTCTTGCTTAGTAGTGTTTCTATGAAATTCTTGTATTGAAAATGCATGATGTGGAGATTTTATTCATTTTTTTCTCCATTGGTTCTAGGAGTTTGGGCCCGCAGCCTTACCGTCCATGACTATCAAGGTTAGTGACAATATTTTACTAAGTTTTTTAAGTAGCACGAGCAATACATGGTATATTCTTTCTGTTGTCTGTTCGTCAAAGTTCCTAGCATTCAGTAACTGAACAGATATGACATCCCAGTGTGAAATGAACTTGGAATCTTATGATTTACTATTAAAACTGTAATAATTGTGGTTTTCTTGAAGTGGAGTTATGGATTACAGGAGGCTAGAACAGCATTATACCCGAGCGAAATCACACTACATATGACTAGTAATCTTATTGATCTAGTTCAGGCTGTGATATCAACTGCACTCCTAATTATGTTGGATTGCTTAATAGTGTTTATGTGTACATGATAATAGGACAGACGTTTCGTGCAACATTTCAACCCTTCTGTTTATAACTACTTTTTTAGATTTAACCATTCCCGAAATTTAAACCAAGGAAGTATATGAATGCAATTTACATGTCACTACCTATATCATCTAAATAAGTTTCAGTATGTTTGCTGGGATGTATTGCTTTTCCTCAGCTCTTCTTGACAGAGGTTGGAGGAGATCTGGCTCTTTCCTTTACAAACCTGATATGGAAAGAACATGCTGTCCATCTTACACTATACGTCTGAAAGCAAGTGACTTTGCTCCTTCTAAAGAGCAACGACGAGTACTTAACCGAATACAAAGGTGTAATATCCTCTATTTTGTCTGTTGCTTGTATTATTCATCAATTATTAGTAAGAGGTTGTCTTTTCTCAGCCTATGGATGTCTCAAACTAAAATTGTCGAAAGTCTTTGTTAATATATGTGGTTCTAAGACCCCTGTTCTGATAGAAACTTCAGTTGCTCACATGAATTACACGAGTATAACTGTGCATGACCTACACATTCTTTCTGTTAGCATTTGTAGTTGCAATCTACATATTTTTATTTATTTATTTTTCCTTGAAATTTAGCTTTTAGCTAGTTCATGAGCATTTTAGCAGTTATTAGGTTAACTTTAAACTCCGCCGTATATTAAGCACCATGACTTACGCTCCCTCCTTACTTGATTGTCATATTTGTCATTTTATACATTCCCAAAACTATGTCTGATTGAGGCTAATTTGCACTTGCTAGACTTCTACCTCCCTTACAGTTCATACATTTAAATAAAGTCAAAACATGACAACAAAAACAGAAAGGAAGGAGAATTATTCCTCAAATTTATAGTGAAAAATTAGCTTGATAAGAATGACGCTGTATATAACTGATGGCTGAATGATTTACTATTTAGGTTCTTAGATGGCTCGTTGGATGAGAAAGACTCAAGCCAGCTAATGGACCATTCAGATGCTCCTAGGCAGTCCGGCTGCCTTTCTCTTAACGAGAGCTCAACTTCTGCGGGGGAGCAATCATTCTCTGTTTTGCATGATGGGAAGGATGTGGGAACGAAGTTCGTTCATCACCTGTCAGATCAGGTTGATAGAGCGGTGCAAGCAGCCACTGAAAATAGTGAGCTTCTGTCCAATGTTCAATTTCCAAAAACATCTGTCAAAAGCGTTGCACCTACAAAGAGAAAGATATTAGTTGAAGGATCAGAAGATTTAATGTTCTCTAGCAATGTAGCGTTCCAGATTTCTGCTTCGTCAAGGAAATACAAAAACGATGTTAACAATTCTGAAGTGTCAGAACAGGTTAACAGAGAGATTGGGCACTTGGTTGAGCTTAGTCCAAAAATGATTGCAGAAATACTGGTGAAATATTTAAAACATATGTCAGATTCTACTGGTTTTTCGATTAAGGCTTGCAATGGTCATATTAATTTCTATTCTTCTCCCGGCCAAGCTGCAGTAAACAATATAGCTGAGAACACTGGAGCAATGGTTGCGAAAGATACCTTCTCAAAGATAAAGCCTAAACAAGGTGAGAGTAAAGCACGGAAGTTTGAGATCCGCACAAAAACATCTAGTTATGATCCAGAAGAATATTCATTGTACAGAAAATATCAGATTAGAGTACATAATGACACACCAGAACATGTCTCAGAGAGTTCATACAGGAGATTTTTGGTAGATACCCCATTGATTTTTATTCCTCCTACTGGTGATGGTACAGTTCCTCCTTGTGGCTTTGGCTCTTTTCATCAGCAGTATTTGATTAATGGGAAACTTGTTGCTGTTGGTGTGGTAGACATCCTTCCAAAATGCGTATCCAGTAAGTACTTATTCTGGGATCCAGATCTTGCCTTCTTATCCCTTGGAAAGTTCTCAGCCCTGAAGGAAATACAGTGGGTAAGAGAGAATGAAGTTCATTGTCCCACTCTGCAGTACTATTATCTTGGTTATTATATTCATTCTTGCAACAAGATGAGATATAAGGCATCATACAGACCATCCGAGCTTCTCTGTCCTCTTCGTTATCAGTAAGTTACTTCTCCAACCTTGTAAGGAATGAAACTATTATGTTGGTCCTTCATTGTCATTCTGGTTAGATGGTTTTAGAGTAATAAAATGTGGTGCATAATCTTGTTTCATAGATATTTCTAAATCAGTAGTATTTTGTAACAAAATTTGATTCTACTGGTGCACGTGTCCCGCTCCTTATTGACATTGAGACTTTTATCAAATCTACTTCTGTTGGCTACATACTGTACATCAGGGGTGTATTTCATCTTATACTTGTGATGGCAGGTGGATTTCATTTGATATTGCAAGGCCATTGCTTGACCAAAACAAGTATGTTGTTTTATCTGATTTTTCTACTCCACTCGATGGACATTCTATTTTTTCCGAGGTTGTTGGAAAATGTGTCCAGCAAAACAATGATACTTTCCAAGAAGGGTCAAATGATCCTTTTGTAGACGAGGATGAAGAAATGGTCCTAAGTTCTGATGAATATGAAGATGAATCTGATTCAGAACCATTCGAATCCACATTCGCTGAAGTAGAGGATGGGGATCTTGATAATGTTTTGATAGGATTGAAGGAAACTCGTTTGAAGTACAAGGTGCACTCTCTACCGTTTTGTCATGTTTGACTCTGGTTTCTTATTTTATCATTTTTAATCTCTTTTAAAGGTCAGCCTGTTTTTAAGTGGTGCTTACTGCTCCATTCTTTTCGGGTTATTTGGTATGCATTAAATATAATTATTGTACGTCATATTAGAGCATCAGCATATAATAAGTATTAGACCTGAGATGCATATGATTTACACTTGCTTTGATTTGGCACTTCCAATGTTGGGAACAGCGTTGAATTAAGGAATCGGGGTTATCAGTATTAGTAAAGAAATGTGGATGCAGATATATAGACTATTCATTGCAGCCTTGTCTAAAATCAACATTTCCATTCCTAGCAGACTTTTGATAATCTTTCTAAGATGCAGCCTTGTTTGCCTGAAGGACATACGTGATGCTATCGGTTCAAGTCATAAAAAATATCTGGATGCTCAAGTGATGAGATACAAGATGGTCGTAGGCCCTGAGCTATGCGAACGAATGGTGTATTCCTTGGGATGATAGTTTTACAACATGGGCTGATCTTCGTTGAGTACCGAGCTTACATTATGCGGCGGCTTTGTTCGGGTCTACAATAGAGAATAATTGGAGACTGCTTACTTGAAAGAAAAATTGGTATCAAAGGAAACAACCAAATATCTGTGTTGTTAGCCTTATACAGAATTGATATACATGAAAATAACCATTCCGGTTTTACCTCGATTGCTTTTATTGCTTGCTTTGTGTTAATTGCTTTGGAAGTTGGAATTTGATTACTTTGTGAAAATGTTTGTGGATTTATTACTCGAATTCACTTAATTTGTACATTGCAAGTTTGCTTTCTGTTTCTTTACAATACAAAAATCACTTCAACCATTGAATTTATTTTACAGATTTTTCCGTGCATTTCCTGTTATATTTTGCCCTTAATCTAAACAAAACGTCTATGTCGCGATATCATATTTCTAACCTAATATGTTTTTTGATTCTTGATTTTTAAAATTTTCCACCTTCAAAGCAATTATAAGTGAGGTTGGGATGAGATTATAACCTCGTCAATTTGATAGATGGACAACTACAAGACAATTGACTGATAATTAGGACGAATACTTCAGCAATACACATGAGGACAATGAAAGCTTGTGTACACTGACAGCAATCTTGAAGATGAAGTGTCATTAAGACGATTCGGAAGTTCAGAACAACAACAGGGTGGTTAAGAATATACAATTGCAGGTTGAGTCAAGAAACCAATTGTCGTAGAAGGTATCATGCATCATCGGCATCACCTCCTCGAGTATGTGCTTCATAACTTGACCAGTAATGTCGCTCATCTGGACCAGAAATCTTGAATCTGCTCCATAGGAAAAGATACAGATATATAAAAGCGAGTGATTTGTTGAAGTAACATAGCAATAGAGCATAGACGACATTTGTAGATATTACTAACCGCTCAAGAACAGATTTGCCTTCCTTGTACTTCTGGCTCTTCTCATGAGCATATTCCTGCGATATATGTTGAAAAGTTTAGAAGCCATATCAGTGTAGCATAGTCACCACAAAATCACTTTCTGCAATCATCGTACATATTTCCATCCGATAATTGATCCACAGCGAACACAGAAGATGTCAACCACAGTGTGCATCCCGGTCATCATCATTCTATCTTCCTTCTCGCCAGTGGTAACGTTTGCCCTGTAAACATTTTGAGCTAAAATATATAAGCAAGTCCTAAAACTAGATCGATATCGAATATCCTTGAAAATTACAATAACATAGATATTTTTAAAAGTAAACGAATAGAACAGATATCAACGTGATGACAATAATGCCAAAGAAGAATAAATAAAGAATAGTAAGTTGCTTCCTGCAGGTCTTGCAGCTTTGAGCATTGTAGGTTAACCACATTGCCTCTCAGGCTTGCTTAAAGATTACCTCAGGACAATACAAATTTTATGCGCAACCAAATCAGTTGCAAAAGAATCTGGATAATTATTATTAATTATTTCATAAATATTTTTCTTCATTAAATTGATGATTAAAATTTCAACTATCAAGTAAAATAAATATAACTGAAAGAGAGAAACCTAGTTTGAGCTCTAAAGGGGACAAAGCTTTCGATGATACAGGATGAACAGACTTGAAAAGGCGACTAGGATGCTGGAATTTCTTGATGTGTCTATAACTACTCAGGCTATCTCATAGCGTGACAGCCGAACATCTAAACAGCCATTCCCGCGTATATCTAAAATGATATTGAAGAAGTGGAATACTTACACCTTATTGAAAAGATAAGCCTTCCCATGCTTGCAGTGGAATGACTGTACGAGAAAAAAAGAAATTACGAAGTCAGGATCATGGTGGATCTTCATGTGAAAAAGCTCTAGCCAACAGAAGTTGAGGGAGTACAAACAGTTCATGTACACAAGACTTGTCATTTGCCGATTTTCAGGAACGTGATTTTTCCTATTACTGCATTATGGATAGCATGGACTTCTTGACATCTATGAATTAAAATCCTTAGAAGCAACCCTGTTCAGCCATGGATAGTTGCATAGACATACACTTACAAACAGGTGAAGTAAATTATCAGCATTTTGTTTCTTCGGAACTAGAGTCAACTACCACCAATTGAAGCCGGTTAGTTTCAGAAGAAGCCTGCCTAAAACAAATTATTGAAGCGACTGCAATTACAAGAAGAATACTAAACCATAGAGTGTGTGCGCGAACAGTCAAAGACTCAAAGAGCATAGAGCACAGTGGTGCTATTACTGTAAGCCGTTCTCAATTTACTCCCATTTTAATTTACTGCAATTCAACACCAAAAAACGCATCCACAAAACCACAACCATTATTATTAGCTATGTAATAAGACGGATTAACAACTTAGAGTAAGCGAACTAATCGTACATTTTACCAACTTACCATATAGAGAAGCGTTACCTATCTTAAGTATTTTCTTTATGGAAGATAATTTGACAATCAACAAAGAATTTAGACAATTCAGTGCTATCCATATAAGTAGAATTGCAAAAAAGTAACTAAACTATATTTGTTCAACAAATAAGCAAACATACTTCTAAATTAAGAATCAATTTTATTTAACTTTGCTTTTATTTTCCAGAACGCTTCCACAAAATTCAATACGATCATAAACAACAAGACATTATCCTAGAATGAGATCAAATGCGATTCACATTTAAACTAATCAGAGAGTGTCTTTATTCATAGCGATTGCAAGATCAATTCTTTGCATTGATGATACTTCAGCAACTAAACAAGAACAAGTGGTAGTCGGGATTTTCGATGAACTCCAATGGTGGTTTTTGATCAAAAACTAAAATTTGTAATCTACCCTCAAAATCAAACTCAACATACATGATCCTAATTCCTAAAGAGATAACCATCCAATCAAATTAAATTCGATTTAACACTCAAATTAAACGCCATCAACCATTCCGAAAAAACAAACTCCGAAACAGAATAACTTTCCCAAAATATTCCTACAAATGACACAATACACACAAGCACCTATATGCAAAAATGGTATACATGACAAAAACATAGGAATAAAACTAAGAATGAATCTTTTTCATTGATCGATCTTTTTCTTCAAACGATAGAAGTTACGAATAGTCGTCAATAACAAACTTTATTGATCACAAACTAAAGAGGATGTACAGCTAGTACAATCTATTTGCAATCAACTAAATAACAAAACCAACTAATCAAAACATCATAATCAATTAAAATCAATCAAATAAACGAGAGATAACATATATATATATATAAATTTTATATAAAAAAAGAACCTTAGAAATAATGTCTTCAGTGAGACCAAGATGTGTTCCACAGTGCTTGCAACAATAAATCCTTCCTTCAAGTGTAACTTCAAATATTCTTCCCATTTTTTTCCCCAAAAAATATTAAACTAATATAAATTATTCACAAATTGAAGTTATTAAATACTATACAACTTTTAATGAAATAAATTACTATATAGAAAAATGAAGAGATGAGATAAAGTTGTAAAAGAAAAATACATAAAACAGATGATAGACAGTTGTATAAGTTAAGGGAAAGAAGAAGGAAAACAAGTGAAAAACTGAATAAATGGTATGTGGAATCCCATGTAAGCAAGTTAAGTATATCCAACATAAACGGCAATGTACCACTTTCATAAATCTAGTAAAACGAACGTGTCACAATCTCACATTATATTGAGACGAATCTAACACGATCCACATAATTATATTTTTTTATCATTTGATGATAGTTATTGATCAAATTTTTTTAAAATTTAAAGACAAAATCAAAAGGTACCAATCATTTAGAAACGGAAGAAATAATATATTCAGTGAGCTTATGCCATTAGAACTCGGCGCAAAAACATATACAAAGTAAATGAGATACTAAAAATTTAATTTAACAAATATAATATGGGAAGATAATATGATATATTCATATATATAACGAAACCTTATGTTAGAATTGTTAAAATATAAACTCTAATCGTCTGATCAGTTGAGGCATATCGTATATTTATTACTTAGTAAATACTATAATGAAGGGAGTGATAACTGGATGAGGAATGTTCCACGTTGTATGTCAACTAAATAAACCATCTTGCATTATTGAGGGGGTACTGGCCAAGTATATACGTACTCATTGCCTTTTGGAGTATTTAATTAAATCCAATTTCAGCCTAATTTGTTGAAATATATCATTACATAGTGAGATCATAATTTCAAGCCAATTCAGGTCTGCTTACAAATAATATTGACCCCCTCCTTTAAAGTTTGAGGATAAGATCCAATCATTGAGATTGTTAATAGCTTTTTTCTTCAAGAAAAAAAAAAAACAATATTTTTATATGTATCTTTTTTGTAACTTCCGTTGTATTCTAAAACTCAATATTAAATGATTTGATGAGAAGACAAATATATAATAATCGAATATCATTCATTGTTATAATGGTATTAAGCTACATATAATAATTAAAAAATATAATTAAAATATTTAAATCCAACATATATACACATTGTGAATTAATTCGAAACTCATCGTACAAACTATAAACTATAATTAAAGAAAAGTATGAAAGTGGAGGGCCGAGAGTAGCCCAATAGGCTAGCTGTTACCTCACTGTGATTTGTGAACCAGCGATATGTAGGGCCTTGAAACCAGATTATAATTAAATAAATGTATAGTTGGGCCTCTTTTCTTTTCGTCACGTGAAACCCATAAGGCCATAACACTACTAACGTGCCCAATTGCTCGTCATCATTAACTACTTAGTCTAGCTCCTAAATTTGAATAATTTGAGTATCAAAATTGTTGTTTAATAAATAATTAGTTTAATGTAATAGATTATTGTTAGTGACCAGAAAGTGTTTACTCCTTTTAATATTATCGCTTTATTTTTTAATTAAATAGTAATAGAACGAATTTTCTACTTCTTTGCACCCATGAAAGTTGATTGCTGAACTTGGCAATATTTGAACTTAAATTTATCTCTCGGCTTTTAAGCCTAGTATTTATAATAAATATTCCTAATACGTACATTTTCTGACTTTAATTGGTTGATATTTTAGAATATAGAATTACGTACTACAAATGATTATTATAATTAAAACGTAACGAATTAATATAATCTTTAACTTATCATACTATAAATTAATTTACTCCAACATTTAAACATGTAAGATGTAACTAACATAAATTATGTGTACCACAATTAAGAAAGCATGTTGGAAGACGAGCCAAAGAAGCAAGAAAAATGATGGCATCTTAATTGGATTAATCACTACATATGATTTGGTATGATGCTTCTTTATCACATTCATATGCATGGTCCCCTCTAACCTTGTTACTTTACCTACATATGATTATCACAATTAATTTAGAATTATTCTTTTTACCAACAATGATAATTAAATAATAACAGATAGAGTAATATTTTTAAATTTATACGTATTAAATGGTACTATGTATAGTTAGTTTTCATACTTAAAAATCACATTTTTTCAATTAGTTTGGTCATCTCATTCACGAGTGAATTGCACAAATAGTCACCAATAGTGTCACCAAGTTACAGTTTAGTCCCCAATAGTAGCACCGTTACAATTTAGTCCCCGAAAATGGCAAAAAGTTGCAAATTAGTCCCCACGTTAACTATTCCGTTAACTTTTAACACCAACACGTGATGAGATGTTAAATTTAGGGCAAACAATGGTTTTTTTGAAGACATAACTCATTTCTGGTATTAGATTTTAATGAAGCTTTGCATTTCAGTTTTATAATGAATTTTCATGGGACACAAAAAGTGAGTTTATATCTTAAAAATTCATTTTTTTTTCTCTATATTTGACCTCTCATCGCGTGTTGATGTTAAAAGTTAACTGAATAGTTTACGTGGGGACTAATCTACAATTTTTTGGCCACTTTTTGGACTAAACTGCAACGGTGCCACTATCAGGAACTAAACTGCAACTTGATAACACTATCAAGGACTATTTATTTGTACAATTCGCTCTCTCTTTCACTATCATTATATATGTGTTTATGCACAGTCTTGTTTGTATTTATTTCGTCTTCATTTGCGATTACAATTTTTATATTTTTGTTTTGGTCTTCGACTCTTTGTTAGTTTGTAGTGTTTATGCACATTAAAGATAATAATAAGAGCAGATATATAGCTATGATGTTCAGAGTAATTACTTAGAAAGATAAAATACGAGACTTTAAATATTGAGTAATATGGCGGTCACATTTTGGAAACTTTCAATTTTTCCTTATTCATATTATATATAGGTAAGTGTTGATATATACATTTATGATATTATTGTTTATCACTCTTTACAATCATTTAAAGATGAAACTCTAATTCTAATGATCTTCATACTTCTATGTCTTATAATATATGAAAGAGGTAAATCGTAAAATACCCTTTAATTAATTTAAATAACTGTAATTTACTTTTAAATCATTTCAACATAAAATTGGTTGTTTTAAAATTCTGTATTCACAATTATGTTGATATGCAAAGCAAAGTTATATTAAATCCATATGGAGAAAGAAAGAGACCAAGTTGGATGGGATGGAATAATGGAACTTTTTTAGGTCTTGAATTGAAACCATCTCCTCAAGAGGGAGAGTAGTAGTAGTAGTGGTTGATACATCACAATCACAATTAGATGCATCACCAATTTATTGCATGTGCCCTATTTTACGAATCATTGAGCAGTAGTACATGCATACATCTATCTTGATTTTGCTTCTTCTTTTTTATAAATTAATAATGAATTATAATTATAGTGATATTACAAACAATGAATACATAAATTCATAATTATTAAAAAATTAAAATATAATATAAAATAAATTTAACCAATAAAATTCGAACTCATAATTTCTTATATAAATATTAAATCGAATATCACTAAATAATTGACTTAGTACATGACATCTATCTTGATTCTTGAGTACCACAAAAATCAAACAACACTATTGATTTCTGTTTCTTCTTCCAAGAATTGTCGTAGTCTTGGATTGATTCCTAGTGCACGTGTGTCACCTCTGACACATTGCACGTACGCTCCATTCGTGCAACCATAATAGACCAAAGAATACTCAACAGAACGACACATTAATTTATTACTATTAGTATTATTATTGGGAACTGTAGATATAAATGATACGTTCATTTAAGGTCTCTCGTTTGATTAGCCCATCGTTCAACAGAGAAGGTGAATCCAGGATGTACTCTAGCGGCTCGATACTCCACCTCAAGAGTGTTTAAAGTAGGCTGGGTAACCACCCACAAGCAGATGCTCCCTTAAACAAATGCAGAGTTACTCATACACCTGTCGTGGATCGAACACACACTTGTGAAGAAGCACATTCTTATAGTGAAACCCTTTACCATTTGAGCTATGCCCGTGGGCGAGAACCGTATATATAGTTACACAAAATCCCCACCCTCTAAACCCATTTCTGATACAATGGTCTACGGACGAGAATTAATGATACAAGAAATTAGAAGTAATTTTTATACTCATTTTAGTGAAGTATTGACTTTATATAAAGTTTAGCCCGTATTAATGTGGATTACTCCATTCCAATCACTTAATTAATTATCATTTTGACTATGTCTCATCAGTATCCCACCCCTTATATTATTAAAATTACTAACTTAATAATTGTAATTAGGGAGAATTCCCCAATTTACAATCCATCTCGTTAAAGGACGTCCGAAGGTGATGGCATTCAACTTACTCAAGAAAAAGGTGGAGCTTTCAGAAGAGTCATTTTTTCTAATTCAATAGACTTACATTATATGATAACACGGTGATCGAATCGAAAATTTTATATTCTCTATAATAATAATAAAATAATAAAAATTTAAATTATGAAGGACTTTTCACAAAAATATATTGACAAGACTTTAATTTTTAACATAAACATCTTTTTTTTCTTCAAATGTCCTCCAACTTCAACACTTATTAGAACTTATCTTTTCATAAATATAATAGGAGCGGATCGCTATTAAAAAATTTTCAATTAAAATTCTTTTTAATGCATAAATCACACAATTACTCCTTATACTCCCTCCATCCCATTTTGTTTGTCCTACTTACTTTTGCACAAAATTTTAGAAAATTTTAAATTCATCTCACATTATCAACTTTCTCTCCATAATTTTGAACTAAATGATACTCAATTTTGGGATTTCCAAAAAAGGAAAAATGAACAAACATTATGAGATGGAGGGAGTATCAATATATAAATTGTCATTATAAATTTAAAAAAAAAACCTCAACATAAAAAAACATAATAACACATAACTTTCTACTAATAAAAGTAGTAGTAGTTAGTTTCCTTTGAAATTGATTTGATCTATATGTCTTTCATTCACTCGAGACCTTTTCCTCTTCAAAATAGAAAATGAATTAGAATTTTATATTGATTTATTAGGAATGAGATAAACAGAAAGATCTTTAAATTATAAAAATAATTTGATCTTTACAAAATACTATACAAAAGTAAATAAGTTTAATACTCCCTCCGTTTCTTTTTATTTGATTGTTTGAGCATTTTTTCCATGTTTCTTTTTATTTGATTGTTTACAATTTCAATGCACTTTTTACAATCCCAATGTACTTTTTTACAATTCTAATGCACCTTTTTACAATTCCAATACACCTTTTTACAATCCCAATGTAATTTTTCACAATTTCTTAATAAAGTACTTTTTCCCCAAACAATCAAATAAAAAGAAACGGAGGGAGTATATATTAGTGGAGTATAATAAATATAGATCGTCTATATTGTTTAAAGATGGTATGTGGGAGTAATATTAAACAGTAGTCTTTACCTTCAACAGTTTGATAAATGGTAAGTTACACTTACCCTCGTGTCTTGTGATATCTCGATATCTACCGCAGCCCTTCTTCTATACACTTGAATTTCATGTAAAACTCATGCCCCAATTATTCCACCACTTTTAGATCCTAAACCAACCCAACTAGTTACATCTCACATTTCTATTACAAATATTATTGAATTTTATTATACTAACATGTAATTGTATTAGAAATGTTGGTGATTCATATATATAAATGGATGTGGAACTTCCATCCTACAATATTGATTTGATACGTGTCATTAAATTTGATGGACTAATCTTACAAATCAATTCAGTTTTTGTATTATGTTTTGTCCTCAATTATATATTTACTAAAAAACATACGTGTCATTAAATTTGATGGACTAATCTTACAAATCAATTCAGTTTCTGTATTACGTTGTCGGATTCACCAGACGACGCGTATCACCAATCAATAACTGTCAGTAACGCCATCCTTTTCGAACCTGTCAGATCAGTGCGTATAGGACTCGCCAGACTATGCGTAATTCGCCAATCGTAACTGCTAGGAACGCCATCCTTTTCGAACCTGTCAGATCAGTACGTATAGGACTTGCCAGACAATGCGTATCGGACTCGCCAGACAAAGCGTATAGGACTCGCCAGACAATGCGTAATTCGCCAATCAATAACTGTCATGAAAGCCATTCTTTTCGAACCTGTAAGATCTGTTCAAAATATCCCTTCAACTTGAAGTAGAATAAAACGATTTATCTTTTTTTTTCTCTTTTTTTCAATGAGACACTCTCATTCTCCATAATCTTATCTCTCTCCCTCGAACTCATGGTAATTTGTCTAAATTTCCATGAGTTTGTAACAATAATTAAAAGTTTTCAATAAAAAAAAAATTCAACAAATATTATAAAAAGAAAATTGAAAAAGATCAACGAAATTAATCCCGCCGGTGAATATTACATAGTAGAAAACCCACCGGCAGGGCAGCGGAATGTGTATTTAGGCCTCAAGAATCGATAGGTTCTGAAACCATGATAAGAGTCTATGGGGTCTCACTATAAAACCAATTGACAATAGAGGGAGTAGTCCAAGATCTTATATATTGATCCGGGAGGATCGACATCGATATCCGATGTGGGTGCGCATCTACTTAACATTATTAGTGAATAGCTATTCATTTTGAAATCATCACTTTAAATCAAGCACACTTAATATTGGTGACATATATATGACCCAAACTTATAAAAAAATGTTTATTGGTTAAAAACGCATGGCATATTGGCATGTATGTAGACGAGCGAAGATGAAGATTTGATATTCTGGCGTTGAATAGAATCTATCTCTGGTCACTATCTAATACACAGAGATAAGATATGTTAGGGATTTGTGGTGGTCCGCCACCTCTATATATATCTATCGCCGGTAGGCACCAGCATATATATAATGCATGCAACTTGTGCTGATGATGAGACCGAGATGTGGCTATATATATATAATAATAATGAAACATACATATATAGTAATAAGCTTTCCTGGTCCATCATTCAATAGCTCGAACCTTCCCAGCTGCCTCGACTAAAGTTCACGTACTCGGACATAAAATCGCACCGAGTTGATGTTTGGAAACTATAAAGACAATGCATGAAAATTTCAGAAAATAGATGCTTGATAGTTGTAAGAAAATTGACAGATATTTCTCCAAACAAAATAAAACTTAGGAGTTGTTGATAAAAGTTCGAGGTGAATATCATCAAATTATTTAACTATTAAGATATTATGTGAATTAATCTCTATCTTATAAAATATTTGATCATCTAATCAAAAAATATTTTATTAAAGAACAAATATTTTTTAATCAATAATGATTCTCAAAAACAAAACCAATTATAAGAGTAAAAATGAGTTAAAAATTAAGTTCATTAGATTTCTAATTAATCAAATATTATGAAAAAATAGGTTATTTTCTTTTAGCTCCCTGAACTATTGAGAGGCGTTTGATTTGTCCCCTCAACTATTCATCTTTTTAAATCAGGGACTGAATTATCCATCTTTTCAATTTACCCCATGAAATGTCAAATTCAAATTAAATTTCATTTTAAAAGAAGGGCAAACTTGGAATAACACACTTATTAACTTTTCGGCACTTGTTACTAATAACAAAACTATATTTTTCAAATTAACCTCTCCTTCTTCCTCACACCCCACCCTCACCACCACAATTAAATTCATCATGACCTATTTAATCTTCAAAATTATTATTTTAATATATTTTTACCAACAATTAAATTCATCATGATCCAAATTAATTTTTAAAATTATTATTTTTATAAACTTAACCAATAACTAAATTCATCGTGATCCAAATTCATCATGATTATTTTTATAAACTTAACCAACAACCAATAATAATTTTTAAAATTATTATTTTTATAAACTTAACCAATAACCAATAACTTTTTAAAATGATTATTTTTATATATTTTATGGACAATTAAATTCATCTTGATCCAATTTAATCTTTAAAATAATTATGTTTATATATTTGACCATTGATTAAATTCATCACGATCCGTTAATCTTAAATTTTTTTTTGATATATTTTACCAACAACTAAATTCATCATGACCCAAATTAATCTATTTAAAATTATTATTTTAATATATTTTATGAACAACTAAATTCATCATGATCCAATATAATCTTAAAATTATTATTTTATATATTTTTTGAACAATTAAATTCATCATGATCCTATTTAATCTTTAAAATGATTAATTTTTATATATTTGACCAACTATTAGATTCATAGTGATCCAAATTAATATTAATACTATCACTTTTATACATTTTACCAACAACTAAATTTATAATTATCTAAACTAATCTTAAAATAATAATTATTTTATATATCTTATGAATATTTAATTCATCCCGATCCAAATTAATCTTAAAATTATTATGGAGAAAAGTATACTGTCTACTTAATAATGTTCCTTATATAGATTTCCTTTTCAGTCACACCCGTGTGCACCATTAATGCCCATTACACACCCCCCCTCCCCCCCCCCCCACCCCACCCCCACCCTCCCCTTATTTTCTTTCTTCTATCACACACACATGCTCTGCTATTGGATAAATATATGTTCCCTATTTCTTCTCTGACTTATAATTTAAATAACTATTCAAATGGATATGGAGAATATTTTCACTACTTTCCCTTTCTATATTATTCTATTCTCATTTTCACTTCCAATTCTCACCTTCCTCCTCTGCTCCACCACCTCCCGCCGCAAGCGCCACCTTCCGCCGGGAAAACTCGGCCTACCCTTCATCGGAGAAACCCTTCAACTCATTTCAGCTTACAAACCGAAAACCCGGAGCCCTTTATCGACCAAAGGGTGTCTAAATATGGCTCTGTTTTTACTACCCATGTGTTTGGTGAACCCACGGTTTTTTCTTGTGATCAAGAAACGAACCGGTTCGTTTTACTAAACGAAGGCAAGTTGTTCGAGTCGAGTTATCCCGGCTCGATAACGAACTTGCTTGGAAGGCATTCTTTGTTGCTCATGAGGGGGAGGCTTCATAAGAGAATGCATTCTCTTACTATTAGTTTTGCTAACTCTTCGATTATTGAAGATCATTTGTTGCTTGATATAGACCGGCTCGTTCGACTCAATATGGAGACTTGGACCGGTAGAATCCTTCTTCTGGAGGAAACCAAAAGGTAATTCAGTCTCACATTTATTTTGCGAGTATTTGTTATTATGATTTAAATGTAACAATAAGATACTAAATTTGTTAGTTGACAATTATTGATTTGATTTTAGTATTTATCTTTGAATATTTGGATTTACAAGATTTAACCGGCCTCGTTTGATCTATTAAAATCAATTTAAAAAATCGTTGATCTAATGTTCTTTTCCCACTAAAAATAGAAATTACAATTAACTATAATTAAATTTGAGACTAAATAATTTGATTCTAGAGTTGGGTGGATGAACACCGTTTAGAATTTTAGATATTACACCAAATTCACGTAAATGTTGATGGTGATTAGGAATAATTTAGTAATATTCTGATTTTTTAACTATATATAAGTACATTTATGGAAACTTATTAAGATAATCCACTTTTTTAATGTTGATTAGTAAAACACCATTTAAATACTCTGTATTGCCCAAAAAAACTCTTTTAGAAATTAACAACCATTAAAGGTTATTCAGTACCTCAAAATATTTATTAAATGTAAGAAGATCTTAATCGTTTTTTTCCTAATATTCTATATAAAAGTTGTTATCTTAAAATAATTTGCTTACATGGTACTTGATTAGTGATGAGTGGTAGCATTTGGGAAAAAAATGGATGAGTCAGATTTCCATGGTTAGTGGGTATCAAATGTTTCTGTTTAAGTTAGCAAAAGAATAAAATTTATTATTATTATAATAGAACATATTTTTAAAGAAAGTATAAAAGTTGTAAAGATAATTGAACCAGTTTGGAAACACGAATCATCATGTGGCTTCTGTATGCTAAAATTATTGTGTCCACCTTTTTACTTATCAACATCTTTTGTTGCTCTTTGTTAAAACCAAAAATATATGTTTGATTTGATATTTTCTCCTATCCTTTGGAGAACCTTCTTTTAATCATTCATGCTTAGCTAGCACTTTTGTTTTCCCTTTTTTGTGATATATCAAAGAAAAAATGTGAAACTTGTCTATTATTACATGCATTATTACATATCCCGTACTATTGTCTTGGAGTATATAAATGACACAAATCGTGAAATGTTTTGTTTTTAATGATATATGAATGCTCGTTTAAGGTCTCGTCACTCCCTATTCTAGAAAGCATGAATATAATGAAATAATTCGGGAGAGAGTAGAGCATGTTCTGTTATGATATACTAGTATCAATTATACTTACATTGGACATTAATATTAATTAATTAATTAATCAATGACTCTTAAATTGGACAGATTACGTTTGCATTAACGGTGAAGCAGCTAATGAGTTTTGATCCATGTGAATGGACGGAAAATCTCATGAAAGAGTACATGCTTGTTATTGAAGGCTTCTTTTCCGTTCCTTTGCCGTTATTTTCCCCCACTTATCGAAGAGCCATCCAAGTAATTTTCTATTTATCCCTTTATCTAACACCCATTTATAAAATGCATAAAGTTTGAAGAAAGTTCAAAAATTAACGAATTGTTGCATTAATAAATCGTAGTTGTATGTTGTCCTGAAATTTTAGGCTAGAAGGAAAGTGGAGGAGGCATTAACATTGGTGGTGATTGAGCGGAGGAAGGCGAGAAATGAGGGAGGAGAGCGGAAGAATGACATGTTGGAGGCACTATTCGAGGAAGGTGGTGGCGACGGCGAAGTGTTTTCCGACGAAGTAATAGTGCATTTTATGCTAGCATTGCTAGTGGCTGGCTACGACACCACTTCAACTATAATGACCCTTGCTGTTAAGTTTCTCACCGAGACTCCACCCGCTCTTCATCAGCTTAAGGTACTAATCTTATTTTATCTATTTGATTAATTAAATAGATTAATTAGTTTAAATTTATTATCTTAGTCTAATTTGTGAATTACTACTATCTTTTAAATGTAAGAAGAGAGAAAGCAAGAGGTTCTCTTTAGTGGACCCGACCCGAGTCACGTTCACGAGCAAACATGTTGGGCTCCTTAGCTTAAATATCTCATATTAGTAATTATCCCTTTCTTATCTCTATTTGTGTCCAAGCAAACGTGGGGATCACAATATCAAATACCCAACTTTCCCTCTTAATTCAATTCCTTTGGAATTTATTTCAAGTAGAACGAAGAAAGTTCACATTATACTCGTAAGGGTGGTTTGCATTGTAGGGTATTGAGTTAGTGTAAGGTCTACTCAGTTCGTACTCTACAAATAGCGAATTTGGGTTCATGTTATAAAAGAAAGTTTAGATTACACTTTACAAAAGTTAAAATTAAATCTTGACAATTTCGTTGAAGCTCACATCAACGTAGTGTAGTGAGAAAGACATCAGCATAAACTTTACTCGCTCTATCCCTTTATCTAACATCCATTTTCTTACACAAAGTTTAATGAAAATTCAAATTTCTTTCATAATATTTATTTTCCTTCCATATTTTCTTACTTAATTTAATAAAATAAAAACACAAAAAGAAAAAATTTATTTTGGGTAAATGATTATTGAGACGAAGGGAGTATAAAATTAAGATTGACAATTACATTGTGGGAGTTTGACTTACATGATGTAAGTTACATTAACCTCTTCGTGAATATCAGTATAAATTTTAGATCATCTTGATCTAGTATTTACAAATTATTAGTACAAAATATTATTTTTTTCGTCCTTAATCTAAGGTTTATTTTTTTAAAATAAAATTTTCTTTTTTCGTATTCATTTTACCCGATCAAGTATGAAAAATTGGAGGAAAATTAAATTCGTGAAAGGAGTTTGAATTACTTAGAGTTTGTGTAAAAGTAAATGATTTTTAAATAAAAGAATGGAGGATGTACATGAATCCTAAAGAGACGAGTAATTGTTTTTGTGTTCAATCAATAAAGAATTAGAATGAGTGAATTTTAGCATAAGTGGCCGACAAATAAGACCCTATGGGCAACACAGTCCCCGACATTCCTAATCAATCGCACACGTGCATGGGCGTTTGACTCTTACACACACCCAAAAGATTCTGTAATAGAGTTACTTTTCTGTAATATTACTGTACTAATCTGGATCTAATTCGGGTATATATAATTTCAAGGCCCTACTTTCCAAGGCCCCAACGAACCAGTGAATCTAAGGTTGGATATTCATTCCAACCAATGAATTCAAGGTTGGAATGAATATCCAACCTTGAATTCACTGGTTCGCTATATAATAATGAAAAATTGAATTGTTGTTAGAAGCGAACCAATGAATCTGAGGTTGAGTATTCATTCCAACCTTGAATTCATTGGTTGGAATGAATATCCAACCTTAGATTCACTGGTTCGTTGAGCCTTGGAAAGTAGGGCCTTGGAATTAGTTTTTACCATCTAATTCAACTTGTAGTAAAGCAAGTTTCTTCAATGGAAGATGCAAGTTGAAAGTGTATTAAATACCATAGTCAAAAAGCAAGAAAATACTGTTGTTAAAGTCAAAAGAGCAAAAGTTTAGGTAGTAAGAACTGGACAAAATGATGGGTTTAGTACTCTGCATGCTTCCTTTTTTATGTCAGATATGTTATTGTTCAGAACTACTGGAAAGAACTAGACTTGTAGGGTATCTTAGGTGTACTCCTAGACCTAGTAGCTCAAGATTTGCTGATTTCAAGGCAATTTAGGAGGGATCTCTATGCTTGGTGTCTCATCTTTTGCAACCCCCACCCCACCCCACCCCCCCACCCTACCCCTCTCTGTATTTCCTTTTAGGATTCTGCATTGCTTTTTCTTTGTTGGGGTAGAAATGGTACAACCACTTTAGTGTGAGTTCAGCCTCTGAATTACATCACCATTTCCCCTAGTTGAACTTGTACTAGTGTACTCTGTTGACCAACATGATATCATGTTTAATGAGGACAGCTCAATCCATAAAGAGTTAAAATATTACTCCGTTCGTCTCGATATGTTCGATTGTTTGGGAAGAACGTACTTTATTAAGAAATAGTGCAAGATTACTAATATGTCCTCAAATAAAGGTGTTAGAGTGTTACTTTATTAGGGACAAAAGTACTTTATAGGGGCAAAAAAGAGAAAATAGGCTTAAAGATTCATTGGAAATGTAAACAATCAAACATTTTAAAACATGACAAAAAATTAAACAATCAAACATATTGAAACATAGGGAGTAAGTATTTGCAATCTTTGATTCTTCATGTGGCATGGGGTCGACTCCGATAAGGAACTACCCATGTATTTGAAGTGGTTAAAAAACGAGTTATAGTTCTTGATCAGCTAAGGTACATCCCTGATTTAGCTTATTCGTGTACTCCCGGACATGATAGTTATGATGAGAGCTAAGGCGAGTTAGAAGTGTAACAATTAGGACAATAATTTAATCACAAATGAGACTCTTGAATACTAGAAGTGCTGTTCATTATGTATTCCTTATGGCTACTAAAATATATCCGGAGGAGTATGGACCTAATTCATTTGTGCAATTGTCATATTATAGGAAGAGCACGATGAAATCAGGGCGAGGAAGGTGAAACAAAGACTCTTGAATGGGCGGATTATAAAGCCATGCCTTTTACTCAATGTGTAAGCGCGTTCTTCTGAACAACTACTCGATCACTCAGAGGCTTAGGAAAATTTGAATGTCGAATTTACAACCATTACACTTATTATTCACTGTGACATATTGATACATGTTCGAAATTCAAATCGTCTTCATTTGAGGAATTGTATTTGCTTTTCAGGTCGTCAATGAGACGCTGAGGGTTGCTAATAGTAGTGGAGTGTTCAGGCGAGCAATGACTGATGTGAAAATAAAAGGTGATCTATATAAGGATATTGCATATTTGTTTGACATGTTCTGTTTCAAAACAGAGTATCTGCAATGACATTTACTTATGTGCGACAGGTTACACCATTCCGAAAGGGTTTAAAATATTTGCGTCACTTAGAGCAGTGCACTTAGACCAGAAACACTATAAGGACGCTCGAACTTTTAATCCTTGGAGGTGGCAGGTAATAAAACTCATATGCTCTCATGTATATTCTCGATCCGAAGATATTTTACTAATAGATGTTATCTAATGATATGAACAGTCAAATACCGCGAGCGCATTTACCCCATTTGGTGGTGGTCCAAGACGTTGTCCAGGGGCTGCGCGCGAGAGTTGAGCTTTCTGTGTTCCTCCACCATCTTGTCACTCGTTCAGGTATCTCGCGTTCTCGTTAAGCCCTGTTTCCTGAATGATATTCGCTTTATTCCATTCCATCTCCATGTACCTAACTTATATGACTGAATGAATAAGTTCTACTAGTACACTTCACGCATCAGTTGAAATTAGTCATTAGTGCAATGATTCTATCCAACATATGGCAAAAATGATTGAGCTGATGGAGTTTCTGTTGCAGTTGGGTCCCGGCCGAGGAAGACAAGTTGGTTTTCTTCCCCACCACAAGAACACAGAAGCGATATCCGATTATAGTGCAACCAAAATTATTGCAGCAAAGCCATAATGTAAGAAGAAAGTGGGATCAAGGATACGTAGGCAGCTACCTAGCAAGCGAGCAGTAGCCAACTATTTTAGTGAGCAAATGAGAATAATGTTTACCATGTAGATAGTACTATATAAGTGATAATATTCGTTCATCTCAATCATAATAATAATAATATTATTGATAGAATAGCATCATATTCCTTCTGCTGTAAGATTGAATAGCGCCAATGATTTACAGTAGTTGTTTCGTATGTTTGTATCGTTGCGAAATTGGAGCACTAGCTAATCCAAAGTTGTAGTTGTGCATGAGCCTGAGAACTTACCTTAGCTAGAAGACGATGACTAATCGATCCAAGTCTGCGGCCTAGCTCACTGTTGTTTCAGTACGCCTAAGCTGAAGCTGAACTAAGCTTGATCAAGACGACATTCGATCAATGCTTCGTACATAGCCCATTACTATATTGTAAAGCTAAGCTCACTTTACTGATGAGGTTGGACAATATTATTGGGACATTCTGTCACATGTTTAATCATGCATCTGTATTTATAACAATCATCAAGGTTTGAACTACCTCTGTCTAGTGGCTTCTATCATCATTAATATGAGACCATTGTACACAAGTGGATATATTTCAATTCTTCACATAAATCTCGGACCTCGTAACGCTTTCGTGAGTAGCTATTCTTTGTAACATGACCCACAAGGCCATAATCATTACTCGTCGAATGCGGAGATGAGACCTATTTCTTCTAATTGTATGCATGAAGTGGTAAAACATTAGCGTATGCAAATGATATGAACCATCACCTAACTTCGTACACCATATTGAATTAGTGCTGCAATATCAAATGTGAACAGTACGAACATATAAACATAAATATGCATTAGTTTATCACCTAACCATATGTGTACCTTAACTTGTTGTGCTCAAGTTTGTTAATAAATACACGTTTTATATGCAATTTTTGGTTGTCATAAGAAATTTGGAACTTGTAGCAAATTTGTGATACTGGAAGAGAAGGGGGGAGTGATAGGACCACATAGACCTCAGTTTGTGTTGTTTGGATCGTCGATAGTGCAGCTTAGCTTCACCAATGGTGTGGGGTTCTACTCTTGCTGATATCTACTCTCGAAAAGTAAATTTATCTTGTTTCCTTATTTAATTTCATGGAAATGCTGCTACGGGATCTATTACTAGTAATGACGAGATCTCATCATCTCACGTTCGAGTTCTTCCAATAACAGAAACAGAAAGTTTTCACACCTTCATTCTAAAAAAATAATATCTTGGAGAATTGCTTGTTTAGAGCAATAGTGTTGGCATTCATATTTAGCTGTTTTTCTTAGTTACGTATTTGTCACATGGAAGTTTTATGTCAATTATGATGATCATTTATCAGATAAAATGAAGTCATTGGTTCATTATTGATAGTTGGAAATAGTTTAATAGTGAAAATATGCCATTTAACATCCAAATGCCTGCTGTATCTTCCAGGCTGATATTGTATTAAGGGGCTACTATGGTTGGAACTCGCGTCGTGCCATCCAGGTCCTTGATCAAGTCTTTCCTAAGGTATTGACCGTTTTTATTCATCAAAAAAGATTAAATAACAAAACCGTGGCATCTAAAGAGAAATGGAAGAAGTTACATCGCTTAATTGTCTATTGCAGGATAGTGCTGTTCATCCGTCTCTGGTAATTGTATACTCGGGGGAAATGACTCGATGGGTCCCATTCATCTGGACTAGGTCCTCATGTACCACTCCCAGAATATGTCGAAAACATGGAAAAGATTGCAATTCATCTCAAGGTATTGTTGTAAATTGTAATATTCAAACAATGTAGTGAACTTTGCCTTGTTGCTGGCAAAGCCATTTGCTCTATAAAATCTCAACATATCTTGCCGCATTATTAATTGTTTTATTGTTGTGGATGGCAAATCGTCATATATTATTATGTGAAAATCAGAGCCTCTCAAAGACCATTCGTGTAGTTTTCCTCAGTTGCCCACCAGTTAGCGAGGCCAAGCTTCATGAAAAACAAGGTATCATATCTTTCAAAGCTCATCTCGGATTATTGATTACCTGACGATTCATCTAAACTGTTACACAATATATTTCTGTAAGTAAAAAGTAATGTGTTTTCTATTTGCATATTTAATATAGTTTCATGTCTTTTGTGTAGTTCATATTTCAGTGAGTTAGTTCGAACAAATGAGTTGTGCCGAGACTATTCTGAGGCTTGTATAGAGTTGTGCAAGAAGATGAATGTGAAGGTTGTTGATCTTTGGTCTGCTATGCAAAAAAGAGAAGACTGGATGAACACGCTTTACGTAAGTCCTGTTAGAAGCAACCTACAGCTTTCCCTTTCTCGTTTTTGTTTCCAATCTTTTAGACGCTGATTGGTATAAGGCGAAATTGTTTCTGTTCGATGCCCATCAGTAGAGCCTTTGAAGACGTCTTTGTTCAGGTCATGCAAATTGGTCAACAGATATTAAGCTTAACAGTCATTATTGTTGTTCAGGGATGGGGTTCCTTGTTGCTGAGGGGAGCAATGTTGTTGTGGAAGAGATACTCAAAACACTGAAAGAAGCCGAATGGACGCCTTCTCTACACTGGCGCTCAATGCCAACCGAATTTCAGAAGATTCACCTCATGATTTAGTTGCTGCAAATGGTAAAACCACTATAAATCCGTCTGAGTGGACATTTACAGGGCAATCCAATGGGAGTAGATGCCAGTCTCGCGTATGCCATACATATTGATGATCTTCAGCCAAAACTTAAGCGATGGATGCAAAGCGAATCATCATGAGAAGGAGTAGTGGTATGATCTTGCTTGTGAAGTGGACGTAAAAAAGTGTGTTAGGTTTTTGGGGATTGAATCTATTAGCATACTTTGAGTTCTTAGTTTTGCAAGGATGTGCTATTAATCTAGCTGTGTAATGTGTTCGACAAAAATATTATATATGTTACTCGTATCTAAAAAATTAACTTTATACGTATGTTATACTTTGTAACATATGATGGATAGATATTGTTTATTAATTATTATTATTATATCGAACTATGTTTCAGTTCCTCGTTGAACCACCTCATCATTAGCGTGGCCACACAACAAACCAGCCATCTTTATGATCCACTTCTGCAGCTCTTGATAAAAAATTGTAAAAAACACTAGCATCCAACAAATATATTCAACTCAAATGGTAACAACATTAGCATGCATACAGCAGCATACTGCTTCACATTGCCACAGAATATGGCAAACTCATCCGGTATGACCAACTATGGCAGCTCGGTCAGGCGTAACAACCAGCTCGAAACAATAATCAGACATCGCTCGTCCACTGCTACCAACAATAGCCAGGCTGCGTCGTGGAATGACTACTGCTCAGCGGAGAGTTTGGCGATGGCAACGACGAATATGACAAGGAAGGGGACCCCCAAGTTTGGAATTCCATGAAGCAGAGGTTGAATCAGGTCCAATCTGTTCTGAAGGAACAGAGAGTTGATTGAGCAAGTGAATGAGAATCATCGGTCAAAGAATTACGAAAATGGTGAACAACGTGCAATTGATTCAGGAGATTAACAACAATATTTTCTAAGGTGTTTCGTTATATTCGGATATATCAGCTCATTTTTCCATCTCCTTTCATCATCAGCAGCAGCTACAGAAACGTTCATCAAAAGGCAAACAACACCAACACAAAATAATTAATTCACTCATCAGTTGACGGAAATACGATAATGTTATCTACCTTCTACGACCCTACGTTATCTTGCTTAAACGAAAGTTTCTTTAAGACATCGAGTTATGTTAAGTTGATGTATTCCAAGTCAAGCTCGTGTGATTATATATATACTACCCTAAATCTGTACTATTTATATATTAGTTCTACATCCTTTAAATTCTTGAATTTTTGTTAAACGGTCCAACTACAACAAGTTAGGATTTATTAGTTATCATAAGAAGCCACGATAATCACTTCAAATAAAAGATGTATATTCATCCTTTTGTCTTCAAATATGACATCAAATTTAAATAGAATCAAATAATAATGACATCATCTCTAAAGTCTCACCTGTAATAAGATACCCTTTGTGTTAAGATGCACACCCACATCGGATATTGGTGTCCGCGGCAATATAAACATTGTCTGTCTTGATTATGTGAGACACGTTCCTCAATTCACTTTCCAGTGAAGATTAGAATATGATACGACGTTTAAACAAGGGTTATCATCTTTTTTTATAAAAAAAAAAAAGTTAAAAAACAATTCGTAAGTCCCCACATATAGTTATCGAATATATTATCTGTAAAGGAAAGGCCTTTTCATTCTTCACCTTTCCTTCATGCAGAATTCTCCCCATGATAGCATATAATCATCAACAATAATATGCAACTCTACATAATTACATTAGCTATAATTATTAATCAGATTATATGATGTCCTAATCTTTCCCTTGTCTAAACGCAAAGCTATTCTTTTTTCCCCCTTAGTCATACCCATCTTCTTTTTGGTTCTGTGCATGTAATTAACAACACAGCATAAAAAAGATTCAATTTTGATCATAACCATTT
>CM016566.1:1556830-1706019 GCA_003412495.2 Echium plantagineum | reverse complement strand
TATATGAATATATCATATTATCTTCCCATATTATATTTTTTAAATTAAATTTTTAGTATCTCATTTACTTTGTATATGTTTTGCGCCAAGTTCTAATGGCATAAGCTCACTGAGATTCGAGGTGAGATTCGAACCCAGGACATTCTGGTCACTGACGAGAGCTTTTCCACTAGACTATTCGATTAAGTGAAGCATAACCAAAAGATTTAATATTATCAATGTGAGATTGTGACACGTTCGTTTTACTAGATTTATGAAAGTGGTACATTGCCGTTTATGTTGGATATACTTAACTTGCTTACATGGGATTCCACATACCATTTATTCAGTTTTTCACTTGTTTTCCTTCTTCTTTCCCTTAACTTATACAACTGTCTATCATCTGTTTTATGTATTTTTCTTTTACAACTTTATCTCATCTCTTCATTTTTCTATATAGTAATTTATTTCATTAAAAGTTGTATAGTATTTAATAACTTCAATTTGTGAATAATTTATATTAGTTTAATATTTTTTGGGGAAAAAAATGGGAAGAATATTTGAAGTTACACTTGAAGGAAGGATTTATTGTTGCAAGCACTGTGGAACACATCTTGGTCTCACTGAAGACATTATTTCTAAGGTTCTTTTTTTTATATAAAATTTATATCTATATATATATGTTATCTCTCGTTTATTTGATTGATTTTAATTGATTATGATGTTTTGATTAGTTAGTTTTGTTATTTAGTTGATACCAAATAGATTGTACTTGCTATACATCCTTTTTAGTTTGTGATCAATGAAGTTTGTTATGATGACTATTCATAGCTTCTATCGTTTTAGGAAAAAGAGATCGATTAACGAAAAAAATTCATTCTTAGTTTTATTCAATGTTTTTGTCATGTATACCATTTTGGCATATAGGTGCTTGTGTGTATTGTATCATTTGTATGAATATTTTGGGAAAGTTATTCTGTTTCGGAGTTTGTTTTTTGGGAATGGTTGATGGCCTTTAATTTGAGTGTTAAATCGAATTTAATTTGATTGGATGGTTATCTCTTTAGGATCATGTATGTTGGGTTTGATTTTGAGGGTAGATTACAAATTTTAGTTTTTGATCAAAAACCACCATTGGAGTTCATCGAAAATCCCGACTACCACTTGTTCTTGCTTAGTTGCTGAAGTATCATCAATGCAAAGAATTGATCTTGCAATCGCTATGAATAAAGACACTCTCTGATTAGTTTAAATGTGAATCGCATTTGATCTCATTCTAGGATAATGTCTTGTTGTTTATGATCGTATTGAATTTTGTGGAAGCGTTCTGGAAAATAAACGCAAAGTTAAATAAAATTGATTCTTAATTTAGAAGTATGTTTGCTTATTTGTTGAACAAATATAGTTTAGTTACTTTTTTGCAATTCTACTTATATGGATAGCATTGAATTGTCTAAATTCTTTGTTGATTGTTGAGATATTGTTAAATTATCTTCCATAAAGAAAATACTTAAGATAGGTATCGCTCCTCTATATGGTAAGTTGGTAAAATGTACGATTAGTTCACTTACTCTAAGTTGTTAATCCGTCGTATTACATAGCTAATCATATTCATAGGTGATCCAGTTAGAATGCTTGTGGTTTTGTGGACGCATTCTTTGGTGTTGAATTGCAGTAAATTAAATGCTCTATGCTCTTTGAGTCTTTGCTTCTAAGGAATTTAATTCATAGATGTCAAGAAGTCCATGTTATCCATAATGCAGTAATAGGAAAAATCAGGTTCCTGAAAATCGGCAAATGACAAGTCTTGTGTACATGAACTGTTTGTACTTCCTCAACTTCTGTTGGCTAGAGCTTTTTCACATGAAGATCCACCATGATCCTGACTTCGTAATTTCTTTTTTTCTCGTACAGTCATTCCACTGCAAGCATGGGAAGGCTTATCTTTTCAATAAGGTGTAAGTATTCCACTCTTCAATATCATTTTAGATATACCCGGGAATGGCTGTTTAGATGTTCGGCTGTCACGCTATGAGATAGCCTGAGTAGTTATAGACACATCAAGAAATTCCAGCATCCTAGTCGCCTTTTCAAGTCTGTTCATCCTGTATCATCGAAAGCTTTGTCCCCTTTAGAGCTCAAACTAGGTTTCTCTCTTTCAGTTATATTTATTTTACTTGATAGTTGAAATTTTAATCATCAATTTAATGAAGAAAAATATTTATGAAATAATAATTAATAATAATTATCCAGATTCTTTTGCAACTGATTTGGTTGCGCATAAAATTTCTATTGTCCTGAGGTAATCTTTAAGCAAGCCTGAGAGGCAATGTGGTTAACCTACAATGCTTCAAAGCTGCGAGACCTGCAGGAAGCAACTTACTATTCTTTATTTATTCTTCTTTGGCATTATTGTCATCACGTTGATATCTGTTCTATTCGTTTACTTTTAAAAATATCTATGTTATTGTAATTTTCAAGGATATTCGATATCGATCTAGTTTTAGGACTTGCTTATATATTTTAGCTCAAAATGTTTACAGGGCAAACGTTACCACTGGCGAGAAGGAAGATAGAATGATGATGACCGGGATGCACACTGTGGTTGACATCTTCTGTGTTCGCTGTGGATCAATTATCGGATGGAAATATGTACGATGATTGCAGAAAGTGATTTTGTGGTGACTATGCTACACCGATATGGCTTCTAAACTTTTCAACATATATCGCAGGAATATGCCCATGAGAAGAGCCAGAAGTACAAGGAAGGCAAATCTGTTCTTGAGCGGTTAGTAATATCTACATATGTCGTCTATGCTCTATTGCTATGTTACTTCAACAAATCACTCGCTTTTATATATCTATATCTTTTCCTATGGAGCAGATTCAAGATTTCTGGTCCAGATGAGCGACATTACTGGTCAAGTTATGAAGCACATACTCGAGGAGGTGATGCCGATGATGCATGATACCTTCTACGACAATTGGTTTCTTGACTCAACCTGCAATTGTATATTCTTAACCACCCTGTTGTTGTTCTGAACTTCCGAATCGTCTTAATGACACTTCATCTTCAAGATTGCTGTCAGTGTACACAAGCTTTCATTATCCTCATGTGTATTGCTGAAGTATTCGTCCTAATTATCCGTCAATTATCTTGTAGTTGTCCATCTACCAAATTGATGAGGTTATAATCTCATCCCTACCTCACTTATAATTGCTTTGAAGGTGGAAAATTTTAAAAATCAAGAATCAAAAAACATATTAGGTTAGAAATATGATATCGCGACATAGACGTTTTGTTTAGATTAAGGGCAAAATATAACAGGAAATCCACGGAAAAATCTGTAAAATAAATTCAATGGTTGCAGTGATTTTTGTATTGTAAAGAAACAGAAAGCAAACTTGCAATGTACAAATTAAGTGCATTCGAGTAATAAATCCACAAACATTTTCACAAAGTAATCAAATTCCAACTTCCAAAAGCAATTAACACAAAGCAAGCAATAAAAGCAATCTAGGTAAAACCGGAATGGTTATTTTCATGTATATCAATTCTGTATAAGGCTAACAACACAGATATTTGGTTGTTTCCTTTGATACCAATTTTTCTTTCAAGTAAGCAGTCTCCAATTATTCTCTATTGTAGACCCGAACAAAGCCGCCGCATAATGTAAGCTCGGTACTCAACGAAGATCAGCCCATGTTGTAAAACTATCATCCCAAGGAATACACCATTCGTTCGCATAGCTCAGGGCCTACGACCATCTTGTATCTCATCACTTGAGCATCCAGATATTTTTTATGACTTGAACCGATAGCATCACGTATGTCCTTCAGGCAAACAAGGCTGCATCTTAGAAAGATTATCAAAAGTCTGCTAGGAATGGAAATGTTGATTTTAGACAAGGCTGCAATGAATAGTCTATATATCTGCATTCACATTTCTTTACTAATACTAATAACCCCGATTCCTTAATTCAATGCTGGTTTCCAACATTGGAAGTGCCAAATCAAAGCAAGTGTAAATCATATGCATCTCAGGTCTAATACGTATTATATGCTGATGCTCTAATATGACACACAATAATTATATTTAATGCATACCAAATAACCCGAAAAGAATGGAGCAGTAAGCACCGCTTAAAAACAGGCTGACCTTTAAAAGAGATTAAAAATGATAAAATAAGAAACCAGAGTCAAACATGGCAAAACAGTAGAGAGTGCACCTTGTACTTCAAACGAGTTTCCTTCAATCCTATCAAAACATTATCAAGATCCCCATCCTCTACTTCAGCGAATGTGGATTCGAATGGTTCTGAATCAGATTCATCTTCATATTCATCAGAACTCAGGACCATTTCTTCATCCCCGTCTACAAAAGGATCATTTGACCCTTCTTGGAAAGTATCATTGTTTTGCTGTTTGATACATTTTCCAACAACATCGGAAAAAATAGAATGTCCATCGAGCGGAGTAGAAAAATCAGATAAAACAACATACTTGTTTTGGTCAAGCAATGGCCTTGCAATATCAAATGAAATCCACCTGCCATCACAAGTATAAGATGAAATACACCCCTGATGTACAGTATGTACCCAACAGAAGTAGATTTGATAAAAGTCTCAATGTCAATAAGGAGCAGGACACGTGCACCAGTAGAATCAAATTTTGTTACAAAATACTACTGATTTAGATATATCTACGAAACAAGATTATGCACCACATTTTATTACTCTAAAACCATCTAACCACAATGACAATGAAGGACCAACATAATAGTTTCATTCCTTACAAGGTTGGAGAAGTAACTTACTGATAACGCAGAGGACAGAGAAGCTCGGATGGTCTGTATGATGCCTTATATCTCATCTTGTTGCAAGAATGAATATAATAACCAAGATAATAGTACTGCAGAGTGGGACAATGAACTTCATTCTCTCTTACCCACTGTATTTCCTTCAGGGCTGAGAACTTTCCAAGGGATAAGAAGGCAAGATCTGGATCCCAGAATAAGTACTTACTGGATACGCATTTTGGAAGGATGTCTACCACACCAACAGCAACAAGTTTCCCATTAATCAAATACTGCTGATGAAAAGAGCCAAAGCCACAAGGAGGAACTGTACCATCACCAGTCGGAGGAATAAAAATCAATGGGGTATCTACCAAAAATCTCCTGTATGAACTCTCTGAGACATGTTCTGGTGTGTCATTATGTACTCTAATCTGATATTTTCTGTACAATGAATATTCTTCTGGATCATAACTAGATGTTTTTGTGCGGATCTCAAACTTTCGTGCTTTACTCTCACCTTGTTTAGGCTTTATCTTTGAGAAGGTATCTTTCGCAACCATTGCTCTAGTGTTCTCAGCTATATTGTTTACTGCAGCTTGGCCGGGAGAAGAATAGAAATTAATATGACCATTGCAAGCCTTAACCGAAAAACAAGTAGAATCTGACATATGTTTTAAATATTTCACCAGTATTTCTGCAATCATTTTTGGACTAAGCTCAACCAAGTGCTTAATCTCTCTGTTAACCTGTTCTGACACTTCAGAATTGTTAACATCGTTTTTGTATTTCCTTGACGAAGCAGAAATCTGGAACGCTACATTGCTAGAGAACATTAAATCTTCTGATCCTTCAACTAATATCTTTCTTTTTGTAGGTGCAACGCTTTTGACAGATGTTTTTGGAAATTGAACATTGGACAGAAGCTCACTATTTTCAGTGGCTGCTTGCACCGCTCTATCAACCTGATCTGACAGGTGATGAATGAACTTCGTTCCCTCATCCTTCCCATCATGCAAAACAGAGAATGATTGCTCCCCCACAGAAGTTGAGCTCTCGTTAAGAGAAAGGCAGCCGGACTGCCTAGGAGCATCTGTATGGTCCATTAGCTGGCTTGAGTCTTTCTCGTCCAACGAGCCATCTAAGAACCTAAATAGTAAATCATTCAGCCATCAGTTATATACAGCATCATTCTTATCAAGCTAATTTTTCACTATAAATTTGAGGAATAATTCTCCTTCCTTTCTGTTTTTGTTGTCACGTTTTGACTTATTCTAAATGTATGAACTGTAATGGAGGTAGAAGTCTAGCAAGTGCAAATTAGCCTCAACCAGACATAGTTTTGGGAATGTATAAAAAATGACAAATATGACAATCAAGTAAGGAGGGAGCGTAAGTCATGGTGCTTAATATACTGCGGAGTTTAAAGTTAACCTAATAACTGCTAAAATGCTCATGAACTAGCTAAAAGCTAAATTTCAAGGAAAAATAAATAAATAAAAATACGTAGATTGCAACTGATAAATGCTAACAGATAGAATGTGTAGGTCATGCACAGTTATACTCGTGTAATTCATGTGAGCAACTGAAGTTTCTATCAGAACAGGGGTCTTAGAACCACATATATTAACAAAGACTTTCGACAATTTTAGTTTGAGACATCCAAAGGCTGAGAAAAGACAACCTCTTACTAATAATTGATGAATTAACACAAGCAACAGACAAAATAGAGGATATTACACCTTTGTATTCGGTTAAGTACTCGTCGTTGCTCTTTAGAAGGAGCAAAGTCACTTGCTTTCAGACGTATAGTGTAAGATGGACAGCATGTTCTTTCCATATCAGGTTTGTAAAGGAAAGAGCCAGATCTCCTCCAACCTCTGTCAAGAAGAGCTGAGGAAAAGCAATACATCCCAGCAAACATACTGAAACTTATTCAGATGATATAGGTAGTGACATGTAAATTGCATTCATATACTTCCTTGGTTTAAATTTCGGAATGGTTAAATCTAAAAAAGTAGTTATAAACAGAAGGGTTGAAATGTTGCACGAAACATCTGTCCTATTATCATGTACACATAAACACTATTAAGCAATCAAACATAATTAGGAGTGCAGTTGATATCACAGCCTGAACTAGATCAATAAGATCACTAGTCATATGTAGTGTGATTTCACTCGGGTATAATGCTGTTCTAGCCTCCTGTAATCCATAACTCCACTTCAAGAAAACCACAATTATTACAGTTTTAATAGTAAATCATAAGATTCCAAGTTCATTTCACACTGGGATGTCATATCTGTTCAGTTACTGAACGCTAGGAACTTTGACGAACAGACAACAGAAAGAATATACCATGTATTGCTCGTGCTACTTAAAAAACTTAGTAAAATAGTGTCACTAACCTTGATAGTCATGGACGGTAAGGCTGCGGGCCCAAACTCCTAGAACCAACGGAGAAAAAAATGAATAAAATCTCCACATCATGCATTTTCAATACAATTATTTCATAGAAACACTACTAAGCAAGAAAAATACAGAAAACAGTTCTACTGATGGCCTGTTGTAGCAAATGAAACGTCCAACAATTAAAAGATCAATTTTTATGATCACTAAAACTTTCATAAACACCAATTGTGAATTAAGAACATCTGTCATATCACATCTACACTGCTAAGAACTTCCACTTCTAGGAGACCTTATCACCTTTCACGCTCTATCAAATTTTATTAAAATCCACCGGCATTGAGGAACCTCAAGGAGATACAGCGCCCAAGCCAAACACGTAATTGCTCGAGGATATCTCAAGTATTAGAAACCATATAAACCACATATCTACGCTGGCAGAAGGACGGGTCTCTCAACACTCAAGCATTATCTTACATTAGATATGACATATCAAAGTCATCATCCATTATATATGAATGGTCCATTTCAAGTCTAGTGCATCAAATCTCCATACATCAATCATAATTATTGAATTAGCGATCGAAAGCTACAGTTACTAAAGGCCTAAAAAACCAAAAACCATATCGTAATTGTGATAATAATAATTTGAAATGAAATAAGGCGCTAACCATGAGAGACACTGGAGTTAGCACCGGATTTGCAATAACCACATGAGCTTCTCCGGCGTCCGGCATCTTCAACCACGCTTTCACCACCGTGATCCCCTCCACCGCCGCCGCCGCTACTACCACTACCGCTGCTGCTAGCTTCGCTTTTCATCTTCTTCATCTCAATAAGACGTCGGTCTTAACCCTCTCTACGTGATATAGTAGTTGAATTATAGAGGTTTATGACCTCGAGAGATAAAGCATCGGAAATCGTTGACTTTTTCTGTATTTGTCTTGGTCAGTTTGTCCTGAAACGATGAAGAAGTTGTTAGGATTTAGAAAGACATTTTATATCTCGTGACCGTAAGATGATCACCGGGTTTGGGTTTGGGTTCGATTTGGATCAATCGGGCTGGGCTGAGAGTAGCTCAAGTCATAATAAATTCGTTTTTGTATAGATCACCCACTTCAAAGTTTCTTAGAAGGAACATCATATGTCGGAAAGAACCATAGTGGTTTATAAATTTAGTCCAATAAATCTAATAATATATCAATCCGAAATTTTGGTACCAGGTATGACTTATGAGATATTGCAACCCTTATATAGAGTTTTATATTTAAATATTATTTTGCCAATTATTTTATATTGTAAGTTGTTTTATGTAATTCATATAAGATGGTAAACTTGATTGAAATTTATTTTATATTCGGAATAACCTCAAAAGCAGATGGTGTTCTATATGATTATATGAAACAACTTTTATAATCGGTCATATTCACTTGAATACTACTATTAAACATTATGCCCACATCATCGATAAAACAGTAAAAAAAAATGAATCCGACATTCTAAAACTAAAACTAAAACTAAAACATGCGGTAAATTACCCTTCAAAAGTATTCCAATCAACTTAACTACAAGTCCCTTACTATAATTAAACACTTAACACAAGTCAATTATATTATGTAAACAAATACTCTTTCCAATCCAAAAAAATTATCGTTCGATTTTTTTTAAATTGAACTTTGACCATCAATTACTAATTATTACTTATTCTAAAAAATATAAAATTTATATAGTTGGATTCGTCTTTTCAATTATTTTCATAATATAATTTTTTTAATTTTAAAAAAATATAAATAAAGAATAATTGAAGATCAAATATTTGTCTCGATATGTGAATAAAGACACTTTTTTTGGATTGGAGAGAGTATAAACATTCCTTTTTTACTGCGTGCTAATAGTATCTCCATTAAATTGAGCTCCCTACAATAATAATAAAAATTAATTCGATCACCAAAAAGAGTTGGTATTTATACAAATCCCCCATCAATCTCTCTTCATAATTCCTAACCACCAATAATTCATCCCATTATATTCGATTTCCATGGCGAGCCTATGGCGGGCCGTGATGGGATCATCCCAGCCCGAAACCACCCACAACCCTGACGGCATCGAGTTCTGGTCGGGCCCCGAACGGTCCGGGTGGCTAACCAAGCAAGGCGAATACATAAAAACCTGGAGGCGCCGCTGGTTCGTACTTAAACAAGGGAAATTATTCTGGTTCAAGGAGAGCTCCGTGACACGTGGCTCGGTTCCACGTGGAGTGATCCCAGTGGGCGGTTGTCTGACGGTGAAAGGCGCCGAGGATGTCCTGAATAAGCCGCACGCGTTTGAGGTTTCCACGAGGAGTGAGACCATGTATTTTATTGCGGATACAGAGAAGGAAAAGGAGGACTGGATTAACTCAATTGGACGCTCCATCGTGCAGCTCTCGAGGTCGCTCGCGGATGATGAGGTCGTTGACTATGATAACAGGAAATGACGAGGTCTCTGGTTTTACTCCAATTAATAAACAAACATGTGGTAGCCAAAAATGACAAGGTCTCGGTTCGAGTCGAGTGGAGTTCAAGATTCATGAATTGTCTTGTTATTTATTAATGTTATGGATTCTGACGATGGTCTGTTTATGTAAGCTTTCCTTCAGTAAAGAATTGGATCTTAAAACAATTTTATGTATATGTATATTTGCTTTTGTGTGTGAATTATGTATGACTCAAGCTTCTTTATCGCTTTCTTTGATTGTTAACTATGATAGCAACAAGTGTTAAATATCACCTCTAGTTACTTATGTTAAGGACTTGTGGTGATGGTCTACTTAATCGCAGGCTGCAAGTTTTTCTTGAATTAAAAATCGCAACTTCAAATGATATGTGGATTCTGTATGATTCGGGAGTTAACGTTCTTTTGGATTTCGTTTATTGTTGCTAATGTGTTGTGACCTGTGAGGCTTTCATGATCCATATAGTTCATTATCATGTTTATTTGTCATAATTGTCTTATTGTTTGCTGATCAGATGGTAAAATTAAGGATTGTTTTGTTCATTATCAGCATATGAGTGTCAAGAAGGATCATGAAAGATTCGATTTTGTTGATGACTATAATTGTGGTTCTTGGGAGACAAACTACCTAAGTAGCTTAGTTTGATGAAGGTTTTCCCTTCCCATCTAGCAAAGAACTCTCCCCTTCTCCTTACCACTTATTTCCTGCTTGCATCTCATTTACGTTGATCAAGTTGCTTGGTTTCATGAGCTTGACATAGCCCCCGAGCACCAGTTCTGATGCCTTCTTCGACCTTTTGGAGAATTTTTATACGTTCATGAGTGGAACAGTATACATTTAGGATGTTTAGTGATATTGGTTAATTCTGTTACACTACTTCTTTACGACTAGTTTCCAAAAGAATGGCTGAAACATTTTACATTCGCGGTCTTTCTATCCCTCTGCTGCAGTAAACTGCAGAAAGAAATTATTGAGATATGATATGTAATTTTATTTTTATTCATGTTTAATATATGTAAATGTTAGTTATGACACAAGAAACATTGTATGTTAAGAGTATGAGGGATGGCAGATGAAAGAGAGGTGAATGAAGATGGAGGGAGTGTTGTGGCGGAAGCCGATTGAGAACGAGAATGAAAGTGATGAATAAGGAGCCTAAGGATGCAAGGCCATTGGAACTGCTCATTCGAGAAGTGAGGCCATTGAAGAAGAGCTTCATATGCTTTTCACACTGTGCCTCAAGAGATAATGTAAGTCTTCTTGTCCTCTTGGTCCATAGATGTAATGGATAAAACTGCTATAACCACACGTCACATTAGATTGTATGGGCTCTTCAGCTTATATGCACCTCATGGAAGAACCATAGTAACAACAACAACAGTATCCCCCAATGCCTCTGAATAGGCTTTCATATAACTGAGGTGGAGGGGGTTACCGGGTTAGTACTCAGCCTTACCCCTGTGGAAACAGGGTGGCTGTTTCAAATTGACCCAAGAGTGAAGTTGAAACACTATCTACTATTCACGGTTGATACGAAGCAGAGGTAGATTTATGAGCCATTTTGATTATTCCATTATATCCTAGAGCTAGAGAATATAAAATCTTTTAACCCCATAGGACATGGAAACACAAGGAAGGATTATAGTCATCGCTATGTAGTGATATGTTTGTAAAATTCCTCAGGTTGATGAATACATCCCATCTTATATGTTAAATTACAACTTTCCACCAAGGGTTATTAAGGGCATTAAATGGGATTTTGCAACGCTATGGCTAAATAATGTTCAAATATTGCCAAAAAGTTTGGGAGTGTTTTGCTTCAACGGCACTTGTGGAAAAAGGATACAGGTACCCTTCAGATGTTATTAGCAAACGAAGTATAGACTACATACACAAAAATTGAGTTGGTTATTTGACATCTGCCCAAAATGACATTGAGGGGGTAGTTTAATATCCATGCAAACAGGTTGCAGACTTATTCTTTCTAGTTCACTTTCGATGCAAACCGGTTGCAGAATTATTGTTTTTCTTTGACCTCCCTTTGTTAAATAAATTTATCCTCCGAAAAATCATGAGTATCTTACTCGCGTACTTTCTTTGTGAACTCAGATTTACTGAACCTATGCAACTTGTCAATTGCCCAACTGTGTTATTTCTCTTCTTGCTCAATGTTCTTCCTTCTAAACATTGTGGTCCCAAGCTCAGATGCTGATGAAGTTGCTTTTCTGATAGTAAAGCAGGTTCAACCTTTTTATTTGATCTATTCTTCTCAACTTTCTTCTTTGAAACGTCACCACTCTTGTGAGTTGTATTGTGCATTTGAAGGGTTCTTTTTAGGGATACAAGTTCTTGCTCAAGATTCTGTATCCTGAAGCTTGTAGATTCATAGTATTCTTTACTAGTATTTGATAATTCAGACCTCAAGTCCGGCTGTGGTGGCGGTGGTCTAGGGATCATGGTATCTTTGAACAAGAATGAACTGAGGGGTGGTCGAGAACAAGGATGAGATCTTGTGCTAGTTAACAATTCACTCCCATCAATATCATATGGCATTGGGCTCTCCCCTAAATTTTGGCTCTTGGAGTTTGTATATCTCGAGCTTGAAATGCTCCCTGAGAATTCCCCTGAGTGGGTATATCTAAATGATTCCGAGCATTCCCGAAGTACTTGATGTGTATTTAGCTGCTGAACAAATAGTGCTTGGACAACTAGCCGCAATGGCATCAGTTCATTTTGAACTGCTTCCACGCATACTTCTTGAGAGAGTTTCTGGCAATTAAGGTACTTGCACACTTGCTCTTTCTCCTCTTGTGATAGATTTGAATGTGACTGTAAAAAACCAGTGGTCAAATGGAAGTGTTATTAAATTCATCCTGATAATATATGCTGGATTGAACTTCAACTTATTTTTTAGCAATCAAACAGGGAACGTGTAATACGACATATTAAGCACACTTGTAATTCTATGGTAAGCACACTTACCAAAAGGAAGTTGTTGAGAGCTCTATAAAGAAAATCATGTGTTTGCCTGGTAGAGATTGGCATGATTTCTATAAGATCCATAAATATCTTATATTCCATTTGTGAATCAGTAGCTATTTGGCATAGATACATGTCCCACAACTCTGCAACAATGGAACATCTGCTTGGTGAGGAACCACCATGACTGGACATATACGAAGAGAAAATACTCTGCATTGCAGCCAACTCTGTTGAGGAAGAAATCGAACATTCTGTACTAGTTCCCTCAATGCCACAACCACCGCTTCCACCTATACTCGGCATAAAGAAATCTTCCACCTGGGCCAAATGTAACAGAGAAACAATCTGTTCTTGAAGCTTTTGCCTCACTTCACATTTAGCTCCAAGATGGAGACATCTTGAGAGCAATGAGAAGTAAAAGCCTACAGGAATAACCTTACCAGTCTTATCTCTCATTGGTAACAAATCAACAATACCTTTTAATATGCCCAAAGATAATCTCTCTGTCTCATCATCATCATCATCTAAGAATTTATCAATTATTTTTTCCTCCCCCAGTGAAGTGGGTAGGACCCATTTGCATGCAAAGAATAAAATAATGGGGCTGACAAATTTTTCTTTCATCCCCTGTCTCCTCAAAGATCCAATAATCCTTTTGAAAAATGAAAAGGGGAGGGAGATGAGATCTTTAATCCATAATTCTTGATTCAAGATTTGCTCCAGTCTTTCACAATTGCAATTCCAGGGTTGATTAGCTAAAGCTTCAACTGCAATAACAGGGTGCTCCCTTCTCCTTTCTGGATCAAGAATCTCCATGCAAGCCATGAAAGCAAGAGACTCGATACACCGGCTTACAATAAGCAATTCTTCAGCCAAAGGGTTGCAGGTTTGGCATCTTTGAAGGACAATGATTGTGTCTTCCCAACTCTGCAGCACTACCTGGTTCAAGTATATATCGAAGCGCTCACAGAGGTTGCCAGAACCATCATATTCCTCCGTCATTTCAAGAAACTCTGCAGCACAACGCAAAGCAGCAACGTTGAAGGGGTCAATTAAGGCGGAGGATCCGTAGATGAAGAGTACAATTGTTTCAAAAGTTTCTGCTCCGCCAGGAAAATTTGTAGGCAGCTCAACTTCATTGGATTCATCAAGTTTCCTTCTGAAGTATCCACTCTTAGATATCAGTGGTTGCTTGTGCAGATTGAAGCTCCTGTTAGCAACCCGGACTCGTATAGAAGCGTGCAATCCAGTTTCCTGGCTCCTGATGATGATGAGGTAATCAAATAATAGTTAATCATAAACGTTGATCGACCAATGATATAAATTTTAGGAAGCAAACGTTCATTAAAACGGTAAAACAAGAATTGATACCAGTAATTTGAACTTTAGGTTGCATTTGGTATGCACGAATAGAATGGAGAATAATGTAAAGCAACCAATAAAGCAAATAACGTAGAGTAATTAGTTTATTATTTATCAAAGAGAAAATTATACCATGAAATGACCTTGATTTTCAGCAAGGCTGCAACATTTGGAGATGGGAAATGAGCAAGGGAAATCGTGGAACTACTCCCTTTGGAGCCATGTTCTTCCATTGACGAAGATGGTAAGAAGGTGAAGTACCAGTGGTGGTCGACAAGCGTTTAGTATAAGTTACTAAACTTTAGGCTTAGTTCGGGGGACGCGAGCAAGAGGAGAGTTATCGAGTGTAGAGGGAGTAGTTGTATCTTGGCTAATAACTAAAGAAATTAAGAATGGCCAATGGCAAGTGTATGTACCTTTATTATGCTGAGAAGGTTTCGTTTTCCATGAGCATAAAGCATGAATGTTTGAGCCCTTATCTCAAGGATCGAAAACTCCATGAAAACCAAGCTTGAAGCAATGGACCATAATCTCATGCAACTTTTCAGCTACTTAATATATAAAAAAATAAGCTCAACACACGAGTGATGTTATAAAATTACAGTACAAGTTAAAAAGTCCGAAAGTTGAGGCGTCGAAGTCGCTCTTGAACGTCGGCAATTGGTATTCTGTGTATTTATGCATAAATTGTAGTACAACACAATAAATTTAATCTAAAACTAAAAAAACTAGGAACGTAATTAAAAACGTGAAAACTTATGGTTCGTTAAGCTTTTTGTTCATTGATCATTAAAAATGATTATTGTATCAATTTAAATTATATTTTTCTTCTCTTTTTGGTATATTTTAGGTAATACGTACCATTTTGTCAAAAAAATTTGTCAAGTATCTAACCTTATTTTATTTTATTTTAGATCATGTGTACTACTCCCTCTGTTTTTTTTAACCTATTGTTTGGAATCCGTATAGTCAAATTTCGACCATTAATTTTTATTAGTCGATAGGAAACAATATAGTCATGTTGGATCCTGTTAAATTCATGTTAATCTATATTTTTGAAACATCAACTTTTTATAACTTTTACACTTGTGGAATTAGAGATATTTTTGTTTTAAATCGTGTCTCATCGATCGTGAAAAGTCAAAACAATTGTTTATAAAAAAACAGATGGAGTAATATATAATGAATTTTGGTACACAAACTAAATCCATGCACAAAATAACTTTAGTCCATGTTTTTTTGAATATTTTATTTTGTATCATCTTAGAATGTTATGTTTAGTCATGTGAACCAACTTTATACTAGAAATAATTATATGTGTTTATTAATAAAAATGAATGAACGATATTACTAATGAACTGTAGTTATTCCATAGTTACTCTAATATGGTAGTAGAATATTGATATTCTTGATAGTGTAAATACACATAGATTAAAGAAGAATGCATGGAAAAGAGGAAGTGAAAATATGGAGTGCGGAACAAGTTTTTGACTTGTTTACACAGATTAGGTGAAAGTGTTGAATCATATTATCATTTATACAAGTTTTATAAATTAGCGCCCAAGGCGGCACGGCATCGCATCCTAACTAAAATAATTTAAATTTATTGCTCCCTCCGTTATCTTAGTTGACGTTTTTCTGAAAATAATATTTAACGAGTTTTTCTTCTTATATTCTTAATTAATGTATTCAAAGTGCAATAAGTATTAATAAAATCAAAGGGTAACCCCCTTATTTATTAAAAAAAAGTGCAATAAGTAAGTATAATATCAATACAAAAATGTAATTGTTGATTAACACTTTAATTAGTGCTAATCAACAATAAGTATATATACAGGGGCGGACGCAAAAAATAATGTAAGAGGTAGCACAATGGTTAAAATATACAATTATTAAAAAATTAAAAGCCAATACAAAAAGGTACGACACGCATACTAAAAAATTCAAATTACAATTGACCACGACGTTTTCCACGTAACCGGTTCCAACTAAAACTATATTTTAACAAAAATTAATTTTATAAACGGTTTGAACGAGCGATGAAAGAGCGATTAACGAGCGAGTGCAAACAGTTTACGATTTGCAAAAACGAACAGTAACCGATTTGAAATTCAAAACGAGCGAGCAAACGAGTCAATTTTAACGAACCTGTTTACGAACGATTTGCGAGCGGATCAGTTCGATAACAAGCCTAAACATGACCATTGTGTATGCTTTCAATTACCGAATTGGACAACAATATATGCTCCACTTTTCATTGCTTGGAGGTGGATTGATTGTTGTATATGACAATACCCTGTCGGCTTTGCAGGTGTCCTTTCCAGAGAGAACCAGTGATGTTAAGACCAACTATGCACGATTACCAAAGGATGCTCGAGATGAATAGTGAAAGGTAAAGAATCTCAATTCTGAATTCGCTACACCTGCATTTATAACATCTTTAAATTTCAAAACCAGCCAGTTTGACCACCTACCTACCTCGCTTCTTTGGTTAAAACTATCCACAATTCTAAAAGTCATTATCCTTCATTCCTTCGCTATATCACATTATTTTTCATCACATCATCAAATATCCTCGAATATTTTTACACTTTATAATATAGAGTATTTCAGAAAAAAAAAGAGTTTAATTTTCTATTTCCTCCATATTACCAACATTTGTTCATTTCCACTATATCACTAACATAAATCTTATGTATATTTTTTGTAATTCAAACAAAAAAAAATTAATATTTATTTATGGATCTTGTAAAACTAAAAATATTAGCAATTATTTTATTGTCATATATTAACAAATTATTGGCATAATAATATATCAAATAGTGGAGAGGAGATTGTTGATTTGGTCATCGTAAGTGGTTCGATGTTGCACTTTGGTCCCATTAAGTGACAAATTAGCAAATGATCCATGTAAGTGTCTAGCGGTTGCGCATTTAGTCCATAATTTAACATCTTTGTTAATTTTAAACGTTTGTGCAGGGGTGCAAAAATTACCCAACCCGCCCAACCCAACCCAGCCCAACCCAACCCGAAAATACGGGTTATTTGGGTTGATGGGTCGGGTTTGGGTTAAGTGGTCAAAAACCCGATAAAATTGGGTTGGGTTTGGGACGATTAAGTTATACGTGAGTGAGAGTTGTTAAGATGCACATCCCACATCCGAAGTCGATGTCCTCCTGGGTCAATATATAAGATCCTAGACTACTCCCTCTATTGTCAATTGGTTTAGAGTGGAAACCTATAGATTCTTAACAATATGTTGAAGGTTGCTCACATGTAAATATTTTGGATCAAATTATATAAATAACAAATACACATACTTACCAATTAATTCGATGTTACTGTAGTAATTCTCCACGTTTAACCTAGAATCATCCATTATATGTTTTTGTTCAATAAAAATTGTAGGAAAAGAGCTTAACTCTGGAGGATGAAAAAGAGGGCTATGTTTAGTTTTAACGTAATCGAAGATATATATAGGGATAATTATAATGTCAGATGATCGTAGATACAAAACGATAATAACTTTAATTAATTACCAAAACGATTACAATATTTTATCTATAGTAATTGGTATGAATTGACCTCCAAGTTAGAGTTCTGGTTTTTGATTTGTTTCCTTTTCTTTAATATTCACATAATTACATTCTATTGATTTGTTTCCTTCTATTTAATATTCATAAATTGATTTCTAAGCATGCTAGACTCCGACCGAGCCAAGTACCAAACAAATATTTGTTGGACTCCAACCGGGCTCAGTCTGAGTAACTAATGGATCAGGGGCCGTTCACGGGCCTGGTGATGTCAACCGGACTCAGGATTGCATATGTCAAGGATTTTGTATACAAGTTAATTAGGTTTTACCGTTTTAGACTTCAAGCTGTAATTTTAAAATTCTCTTGCACCTAGAGGTAGGGGTGGCAAACGGACCGGGCCCCCTCGGACCGTCCGAGGCCCCGGCCCATTAGCCCGTCTCGTGTTCGGCCCCGGCCCACCAGGCCCACGAACGGCCCCTGGTCCATTTAGTAGTGAGACGGACAGGGGCCACTGAATATGAATCCAGGCCCAGGCCCGGTTCGTGTCCACTAAAATTTCGGTGGGCATTCGTCCCGGGCCCGGTTCGAGGCCCCCTAGGCCCCTTAACAACGTCCCCACGTTTCATTTCAACGTGGGGCCGTTCATATGGTCTGAAATTTGAGAACAATTACTAGCGTGGGGACGTTAATGGCAACGTCCCCACGTTTGCACCAGCAGAATCATCAGATTGCATGATCAAAAAACAACATAATCCACATTCAACATTAAACAAACCATTCAACATCAAACAAACCATTCAACACATGAATAAAACAGTAGATAGACATTCAAATTGTTCAAAATGTAAATTAGCATTCAACACAATAAAGAAAATCATTCTAATTGTTCAAACATTCAACATTAAACAAATTTTCAAACACATTCATTCATGTGTTTCTTCTTCCTCCATGAAATCCGCTGCTGGTGGTGGTGATGGTCCTCTACGGCCCTGGCTGATGCGCGTCATAGCACCGCTAATCCCACCCATATGGATCCTCATCTGAGCCATATCATTCCTCAAACCGATAAAGTCAGATCGGAGTTCTTCTTGTGCATTACTCATCCTTGTCATCTCTTGTTTAATGAAGACATTATCAGACAAGAGTTGCGCCATGGAAGTGTTGATCGAGTCAAGGACACTAAAATCAAATGGTGCAGAGGAGGACCCCGCTTGAGCATGCACATTCGAGGGGAATTCATACACCACGTCCTCTCCATTACTTGGCTTCCATCCTTGCGGTGGAACAGGAGCACTGCAGTTATTGTACTTCCAGACCTCACTCCTAACATTTTCATATTGTTCGAAAATCTCCCATTTCGAACGCAAGCCACCATCCCACATATAAATATTTTGGGTTAACACAGAATGTTTCCCAATCATGGAATCCTTTTTCACACGACTTTCATAAGCTTGGATGACGGGAACATTATGTATATTAACAAGCAAATGAGATAGTATCATCCCATATTGATATGGTATCTTCTTCGTCCTTTGATACCACATATAGTCAAGATAATGTGTGGGAAGTTGACATCTTCATAATTCAATAAACACCAAGTAATCAAAGCTTGTATATAACTAAGTTCGGAGGCTTGGCTATTTGTTGGCAAGAGGATTCCTTGAACAACCTTCGTAACTAGCTTTTGAAGCCCATTCAAATTATACTTATAAACTAGGTGGGGTTTGATAGCTCGACGATTATTGTTTAGTACATTTGCACAGTCTGCTAGTTGTACTGGCCAATTATCCGACCACTTGTGATCGGGATAATCTGTGAGGCCCTCTCGTTTCATACCAAAAGCACGCACTAAATCATTTTCGCTTATAATACCACTAACACCATTAATTGTATATTTCAACGCTATCATCGGCACATCATCATCATCATCCTCAAGCCAATTATCAACTTTGACCATAGACTTATAGAATTGTTCAACAACATCGGGATACCAATTGGAAGTAAATATTGTAAATATCGTAACACAAGCATGATCTAAATAGGTGAACAACAAATTACCCGTTACTTCCAAAAGCTCGTCCCTATTAAGATACATCCCCGGCCTCACGGTTGTTGTTTTACCTCCAAGTTGGATTTGTTCATCAACTTCATCCTCGTTAATTTCCTCCACATGAACTTCTTCACGAATTGGTTGTTTACGTCTTCCCCGTGCTCGTGAATGTTCATCTTCAACGGTTTGTGGGTGTTGTTTATTTTTTCGTGTTTTTTTTGGTGCCATGATTTTGGAGATTTGAGGAGTAATTGTTATGATATAAATTGAAGATTTTGCCTAATAATGTACAAACCAACAAGTTTAAGTTGTTTAGCACACGAATTTGACAAGAATGGAAGAATGAGTTGAGAGGATTTGTGAATTGTGAAATTGGGATTTGAGGGTTTTGGTTCGAAATAGGGAAAACTGCCCTAATTATCTGCAGTTTCTGGTTTACAACGTCCCCACGTTGCTTATCAACGTGCCCACGTTGGGCTTCGAAAAACTTCCAGTAGCTATGTTAATTGTGGTCAATTTAAACGTCCCCACGTTGCTTTTTAACGTGCCCACGTTGTTTTGAAACGTGCCCACGTTGTTTTGAAACGTGCCCACGTTAATGAACCAGGGTCTATACTCTGTTTTGCCCCAAATTGTACGTGCCCACGTTGTTATGAACGTGGGCACGTTAATATACAACGTGCCCACGTTTTTAGCCAGCGTGCCCACGTTAGTGAACCAGGGTTTGAAATCTATTTTGCAATAAATTCGATGAAGCACTATTAAAAAAAACAAAGGATTTTATTACTTTTAAGCCGTTCACAGTTTATACTCGTGCGGGCCAGGAGTTTACATCGTTTCAATTATACAAATTAATTAAAGTTCATAATCTAGTACATCTTCGGATTCGGACGTGTCTCCATGTGCTTGAGCTTCGTTTGCCACCTCTTCTTCTTCTATCTCTTCTTCAATGTCACTAATAAAGTCGAAGATGTCTCCGTCTTCCTTGTATTCTTCAAGTGCATCTTTGTCTTGCATCCTTTGCTCGGCGGCCGTCCAATCCTTGATCGCCACACATACCTCAACGGCGGAGCTTGTGAGTCTTGAGCGTTTGTGAGTGTATTGCAATTTCGCCATGCTAAATGCGGACTCACTAGCTATTGTAGACATAGGTATAGCAAATATGTCTTTGGCCATCTTAGATAAAATCGGGAAGCTAACTTCTTTGGCCGACCACCATTTCATTATATCAAAAGGATTACTATCATCACAATATTGATCAAGTTCGAAATTAGTTGTCAAATATTGTGCTAATTCATTTGTGTCTTCCGAATGAGTAGAACTACTAGCAAATTCTTCTTGTAATGCCTTTCTAAGAAGATTATGTTTGGCTCTAACAAATTGACGGGGGACACTTACACTTGCATCCTTTGTGTTTGTGATCTTACCTATTGAATATTTTTTTTGATACTTAGCATACATATTATACATGTAAGTTTCTACATACGCCTTATACTTTTTCCTATCATATTGAAGAATTTTGGGATCATCCACTTCTAAAGCGTCATAATAATGGTCAACGAATAAGTGAAACATTTTGAGTCGAATATTAGGATCTAATATAGCACCAATTGCATATGATAGTGGGATGGGATGAAAATACTTTAAAAACTTATCTAACATATTTGGAACCATATCGGTGACAACATGCTCGTTTTTAAACTTATTCATATGCATAGAGAGATTAACAACACATTCTAAAGCTTGATGAATGTTAGGAGTATATTGAGTTGAAAATTGTTTAGTATAATCTTTGAATGGTTCTAAGAATTTAAGCAATTCCAAACAATATTTCCAATTTGTATACGATAATGGAGTATAATATTTTAAAACGGGAGCATGCCTTTCATAAAATGTACTAATCTCTTCTTTATACATATATGCACGAACTAAAAGATCATAAGTCGAATTCCATCTAGTATCAACATCCAATATTAATTTTTTAAACTTTTTACCGGAATCGATCACAAGTTTTTTGTATTCACGTTTTCTTTCCCCACTATTAAGAATCAATAGCACGGCCTTACGTATAGGTGAAATAAACTCATCCCAAACAACTTTAATGCCATCGTTAGCTACAAGTTGAAGTATATGGCATAAACATCTAACATGGAAAAGTTCGGGAAAATCCGGTTTAGTCAACAACTTAAGTTTTTCAATCGAAGCATCATTAGCCGACGCATTATCAAAAGATATGGAAGAAAGTTTATTTACACACTTAAACTCTTGAGCACATTTAAGTATACCATTTGAAATTTGAATATTGTCATGTTTAGCAATCGATCTAAAGTATATAATTCGTCTTTGTAGGTTCCAATCTTTGTCAACCCAATGACAAGTTACACACATAATGTCAAAATCATTAAAATCACCAATATCACTTGTAAAACAAACATTCCAAGGCAAATTAGAAAGAGTATTGCTAAGAACGATTTTTTCATTTTTAAAATAGTTAAAAGCACACATTCGCAAAGTAGAACGAGGGATTCGTTTAGCCCGAGGATTAATGGCCTTTTGAATCCAACTAATAAAACGCCACCCATCACAAAATCCAAACGGTAAAGCACTACCAATAACAAATTTCATACTTTCCATTCTATAAAACAAATCATTAAAAAGAAACGTCAAACCGGTTTGAGTATCTATCGTTCCTTGTATGCCACCCGTCGCCCCCACAACACTATCCTTAGTCATTTTATGAGTAGACTCTAAGTGCCTAGCCAAATGACCCGTTCCACCTTTACCCCCACCCGTTTTATATGATAAGTCTTTTCTACATATTAAACATAATGCAATTTCCTTAACTCGATTGGGCTCAAAATGTTTCCAAACCCAAGAAGTCTTTTTTCTCTCATTTGTATTAACGGTAGCACTAGATTGGGAGTTCAAGACGGGGAGTTCATCCAAACTATGTTCATCATCTAAATTAATTGGATTATTAGACATACTAGCACTAGCCATTTGACTATGAACAATAGAACGTTTTGGTGCCATTATAAATTCAAGCAATAACAACAACAAAATAAGTATAAATAGAAAGAGTATACCGAATTGAAGGCGAAGTAAGCTTAGAGATTCAATGCAATGAACTTGGTTGAGTGTAGATACTTGACTATGAAATTGATTGTAGATAGTTGATTTGCAATGAAATTGTGTGGAAACAATGCATTGAATGTCCCATTAAATAGGGTCCAACTACTTGGTTTCATCAAAAAATCGACCAAAATAACGTGCCCACGTTGCCAAAAAACGTTCCCACGTTGAAGGAATATAGCCGTTACAAGCACCAACGTGGCCACGTTAGAACACAACGTGGGCACGTTTCTATAAATAAATCCGTTATTTGATCATAACGTTCAAAAAACTAGCCGTTATAGGTTCAACGTGGCCACGTTAATAAATTAACGTCCCCACGTTAGTTAAAACGTGACCATGTCTTGTTCATAACGTAGGCACGTTGATCTAAATATAGCCGTTGTAAGATCAACGTGGCCACGTTATATACAAACGTGGGGACGTTGTTCCTATAGCACCTTCGCAAATTTCATTCTTTTCATCTATAAATATGATACCTTCATCATCTACTTCATTACCAAACAATTTTAATTCATCAATAAGTGTGACACATTATATCAAATGGATCGACAAGAAATTCCAAGTGAAGTACCATTGAAGAGGTTCTACAAGGTTATTCTCGAGCCCACTTGTGAACGTCTTGAACTACCTAAGAAGTATGTTAGAGGATGTCGGCTTTTTCTTGAAGACGAGTGTAAGTTTTTTATTGATGATCAAATATTCGTTTTGAAGTTCGAAAATGGAAGGGGAGATAATGGAGAACTAGGACGTGTCTTCTTTAAGGATGGATGGCGCGAATTTGCAACTCATTTCAACTTAGCACGAGGAGAATTGTTAACGTTCAAGTTTCATAATGAAAAAACCGAGCGACATGGATGTATCGTTTATGTTGTTCGCATATATGGTCTTAATGCTTGCGAGAAACGACCAATTGCACCTTGAAATCTTTCATTAGCTATGTAAACTCCTTTTTCATATGAGTATAAACTGTGATTTTTAATAATATCGTAATAATTTATTGATGCCTCATATTATAACAAATAATTATAATAAATCAATTGTTCAATTTATCGAAACTTCGAAAACGTGACATAATAAAACGTGCCCACGTTAATTACCAACATGGGCACGTTTTCCTCTAAAATTGGCAAACACCTTGATGACATTAACGTGCCCACGTTTGTTATAAACGTGCCCACGTTAGGCCCCCGATCCAGGGGCCTCGAAGCGAACATGGGCCCAGCTTTCTCTTAACGAACGGGCCCGGGCCCGGTTCGTTAAGAAGGCTGAGCCCACCGAAGGTGTTACGTGGGCCGGCCCGGTTCGCTCTTAAGGGGCCGGGGCCGTTCGGCCCGGTTCGTTTGCCACCCCTGCCTAGAGGTGGCCAACGGACAGGCCCCCCTTGGACGGTCCGGGGGCATGGCCCATTAGTCCGGTTCGAGTTCGCTTCGGGCCCACACGGACGGCCTCTGGCCCCTTTTGTAGTGAAGTAGATAGGGGCTTTGGGTTTGAGCCCCAGGCCCAGGCACGGTTCGAGCCCACCTCAAATTCGGTGGGTCTTCGGCCCGGGCACGGTTCGAGTTCGTTTAGGCCCCCTTACTAACGTGCCCATGTTAGATCCAGCGTGGGCACGTTTAGGGCTGTAAATGAACCTGGAAGCTCGACTCGGTTCGGGGTATTTGGTTCGAAAAAGTTCGGTTCGTGGCTCGATTCGGGATAGCAAACGTAGAACCAAACCTTGAAAATCATTATTTGGCTCGATTCGCAAACGGTTCGCAAAAGTTCGGCTCGACTCACCATGTGAAATTATGTAATAATATTTTTAATATAGATTTGTATGAGAACGATTAATCGTCAATTTCTTTGATAGATATAGCATATTTGGTTGAATTTTGAGGTAAAAATATATACTTTATTTTTACTTTTATTTCCTTTGGTAGATCTAGCATATTTAGTCGAATTGTATTTTGTTTCATCACCTTCAAATCAAACTATTCGGGCAGTTCGGCTCGAATTCGGCGTATTCGTCAAAACAAACTTCAAATCAAGCTTTTCATTTTGATGTTCGACCATTATTCGACTCGAGGATGGTAGGGCCGAACTAGAATCTTCCAATGTTCGGTATTATTCGGCTCGTTTACAGCCCTAGGCACGTTGATATGGTCATTATAATCCACAGACAAAACTAACGTGTGGACGTTTGTCCTCTATTATAAATACGATAACATATCTTACATTTCAACTATAAAACTTTGAATTCTTCAATATAGATCACAACTCAAGACTCAATGGAAATGGAATGAGAACATGTTCCAACTCCAGTACCATTGAAGCGGTTTTACAAGGTTATTCTCGACCCATCTTGTGTAAGGATCGAACTACCTCCAAATTATGTTAGAGGATGTCGGTTTTTTCTAGAAGGTGAGTGTAAGTTTTTTATTGATGATCAAATTTTCGATGTGAAGTTCGAAAATGGAAGAGGAGAGAATGGAGAACTAGGTCGTGTTTTCTTTACGGATGGATGGCGTCAATTTTCTACTCAATTCAATTTAGTCTATGGACATGTATTGACGTTCGAGTTTCATAACGAAAAAACCGAGCGACATGGATGTATAGTTTATGTTGTCCGCGTGTATGGTCTCGATCATTGTGAGAGAAGACCTATTGCACCTTGAAGTATTTAATTAACTATGTAAACTCCTTGCCATATGAGTATAAACTGTGTTTTTTAATAAAAATTATGATCAATTATTTATTGTTGTTATTAACATATTTATTGAATTAACTAATGATAAAGTTTCTGATTAAAACGTGCCCATGTTGGCCACCCAACATGGGCACGTTAGGGCAAAAAACAGAGACAAAAAAACCATCCAGCGTGCCTATGTTGTAATCTAACGTGGCCATGTTAGGCCCCCGTACTAGGGCCTCGAACCGAACAGGGGCCCAGTATTCCCTTAACGGACGGGCCCGAGCCCGGTTCGTTTAAGGCTCTGGGCCCCGCGAAGACAATACAGGGGCCCGTCTGGTTTGTTTGTTAGTGGGTTGGGGCCGTCCGCTTCGGTTCGTTGGCCACGCCTACTTGCACCCTTCTTTTGTTAATTGATCTTTTTAACATAATTTTTACTTATTAAACATTATTTTTGTGAGCTACATATTGTGAGCTATTGAAATTTGTTTAGTTTTATCGAGGGCCAAAAACTTTAAATTTTCCTTATTCTCGGATATAATGAAATAAAGTAAAAGGATTCATTGGACTGCCTTGACATCTTATCAACAATAAGATAATAAATATTTTTTGCATTATATTTTGGATCAATTTGTAATGTATGTTCTTTTCTTAATACCTTATTAACCATGAATATATTTGTCTAAGCAAGTAACTATCCTTAGATGAAAAAGATTTCAATTGAACAAGGGCACATGTTAAAAATGAGTTTAACAAAGAATATTACATAAACTATAAATGATTGATCTCATGTTTGAAGAAAATTTCAGGTAAGGATAAAATAGACATTTTGAATTCTTCGTATTATTAGATGTATGTAATGTGAGTTACTGAGGGTGATATTAGCTGGCTTGTAGTTTATTATGGTTTTCTGTTTACTAGATAATTCGAGAGTTAATTGAGATCATACTATTGAGAGTTTAATCGACCAGTTTGAACAAAACAAGCAAAACATTCAATTTTTTTAATTTGTGTACTTAATCACATAATATGTTAGAAACTCGTCTTCATTCATACATTATCCAGCTCTTTTCAAGATGCATTTGAACATATAAAGTTTCGGTCTAATGAATCAAGTCGAAAATTTACATAGTTTAGAGAACATTACCTAGCCCACTATATTGGGTGATGGGATGAGCCAAATAAGAGGCATCATATGACTCGACAAGGAATACACGACGACTAAATTTTTCAAATTCTTTCGGTAAAACAAATATCGATTGAGGAGCTTCATGTTTCTGCATCTTCTAAAGCTTATAATGTCTATAGATGCGACCAGCAAGTTGAAGCGTAGAGGAGGCCTTCAAAGAAGATAACATCACTTGATACTAACTTTACACCCATAAAATCGATGTATGTCCACGACTTTTGCTCGTACTTTAGCAATGCTAATTCACACATACCATTATATATCGCGACGTATTATCCTCTCGACTCACACAAGGATTTCCTGATAATATAACTTTAAGAATGAAATTGTCAGTGCATGCAATCACACTTTAGTTCCTAATTTAACTTGGCGATAAAATAGACGGAAACTAATTATTGTGGGGCAAAATCGAAATTTAATCGTTAGTTACGGTAAAGATTGGATTACAAATTAATTTGGGGCAAAACTAAAAACTAACACATGCTTCATAATAAATTACCGTGAACATAAAAGAAACAAAATTCTGAAGTTATTATTTTATTTTTTATTATTAAATACAAAACTTGATATTATTTGGCATAACATTAGTAGAAGGTTTAGTTAACAATTGAGTTGAAACATCTTAACCAAATATATTCTCAATTTTAGAAAGTCAAAAACATTATAGAGTTGAGAAGCAGGGGAGTTACAAGTCGCCAGCCACAAACACACTTCCGGCAGATCGATCATCGTATCTCTTCAATATGGGTCTCGAGAACGTAAAAATGAAAGCTTATATATTATCTTTAAACATTAATATTCCCAAACAAAAATTATAATAAAGCACATCCTTTCATTATTTATTCATAATCCATAACACAATAACAAGCCACATAATAGTATGTAGCTACGTACACATAACACACCCCATCTTCATATATTCCCAAACCAAGCCAAATAGATAAACATAGAAACTAAGAATTTAAACTTATAGATATAGAGCACCACCTAGATACACTCTAAGTAGTACACTACGTCGTCGTTTCCGGTTACTTAATGTCGTTTGTCGGAGTGGACTGTAAGCTCCGACTTGTTGCGGAACCAGCGTGCACACACCTTGCAAGCATTCTTCTCATATTTTTTGCTATGAAAAGACTTTTGATAGTAAAGTTATGATCACACAAATTACAAAACCCGTTTGTGTCTCTTTCTTCAGTAGTAGTTTCGGCCATTTTTCTCAAAGGGACAAGGAAGAGAAGAAGTTGTGTGTTGTGTGTTGTGAGTGAGTATATTTGATGAAAGAAGCTTTATGTTTACCTCTTTATATAGAGATTGAATAGATATTTTCAAGTATTTTAATTTTTACCCCTGCCTTTTTGTTTTTGTAATATAAGTAGCTAGGTTGCTTTTTTGGCTTTCAATATGTCATTTCATCACTCTCAAACGTAGAAGTAAGATGGTTATATCCTTAGATAAAAAAGAGTTCAATTGGTGTAGGACACATGACAAAAGGAGTTTAGCAAAGAATATTACATAAATTATAAATGAGTGATTTCAGTAAGGGTAAAATAGACATTTTGAATTCTTCATATTATTAGATGTATGTAATATGAGTTATTGAGAGTGGTTTTATCTGGAAAATCATGAGTTTGCCTGGTAGAGATTGGCATGACACATAATAATACTTACGTACACACCCCACCTTCATCTCCAAACCAACACATAAAAACTAAAAATTAAAGAGCACACACCTACACCCTAAATAGTACACTATTACTCTTCATATTTCGGGTTGCTTAATGTTTGTCGGAGTAAATTACAAGGTCCGACTTGTTGCGGAAGCAGCGTCCACAAACATTGCATTCGTTCTTCTAATTTTTTTTGGCCATGAGAAGCCTTTTGGTGGTCAATGACAGCTTTGACTAAAGCAAAGTTATCATGACACAAGTTATAACACCCGTTAGTGTTTCTTTCTTTTTCGACCATTTTTCCCAATGCGAAAAATGTTGCAATTGATGAAATTATATGAAATTAAACAAATAATAAAACATCATGGGGAATAGTTTAATTTCATAAATTGCAACATTTTTTGCTTTGAGAAAAATGGTCGAAAAAGAAAGAAACACTAACGGGTGTTATAACTTGTGTAATGATAACTTTGGGCTACACCCTCATAAAAAGATTAGAGAAAAGGTTCAAAAAGATGTTCATAAAAAGTCAATGTCCTCCCAAGTTAATATATATGATTTTGGGCTACACCCTCTTTTTTCAATTGGTTATAGAGGGGAACCTTATAGAATCTTAACGTGGTATCAGAGCAAAAACGATCTTCTAAACCTAAATTTTCTTTTTCATTTTTTCTCCTGTAAAATACAATCGATTGGAAAACTAAGTTGTGTTTAATCATTACTAATCATTCCTAGTATGCTATTTGCGATCATTCCTAGGCTACTACTTTATGAGATTTTGTGTTAACTGTTTCAAAGTTGACAATTAATAATTGTAGAGTTGTGTTTTAATACTTATGAATTTTTTTAAAAGTTAACAAAAGAGGAAAAGACGTGGGTAGAAGATTGTCTTAGAAGACATAGGCAATGTCTGAGTGAAGAGATGCAGAAGGTACATACCTTATACTACTTTATATTGCAAGTTCCTCTATAATATGCGATATTGTGTTTGGCTGCGATTTTGTGTTTAATTGTCAGCTCATCGGACAATAGATTTGCATTTCACACACTCATCTCCAATCTTTTGCAACTCTTGGCTACTCATATCACTACAACAAAATATGGATTTAACTACACTTCTACTAAGACACTTTTTTAACTTTGTACTTATATGTAAGCTATAAAGACAACAGGTATAAGATGTCTTAATAGATAATTAAAAATGACTTTTATTTATTCAATAATTTTTTAGGGGCAAAAGTCTCGCCAAAAATTAACAACATATAGTAAAATTCTCACACCATAGGCTCAATAATTTAGTGGGTACTTTCTTTTTACCGGAAAACTTCCCACACTTTGTCAAAAAGTATAGACATTTTATACGAAAGAAAAACCCTACCTGACCTACTATTCACAAAACCATATCTCCAATTCTTCTATAATCTTCACCTTTATTCTTCTCTAATCTTCCAAAATATAATTGAAGTCATATTTTATTTCAACAAACCTGAACAATCAAGAATCGTTTCGCCGTCCGGTAAGAAATAGTTAATTACCCCAATTTGTTTACTATTTATGGCTGAATTATTCATAGTCGGTCAATAATTCTATATATTTAAAATTTAGGTGTTTTCAATTATGTATTAGAGATTTATATTCGTGTTTGTGGTTAATTTGGCAAATCGTGATAGTTTATTGTTTAGGCGTTTATGGTTTATGTGTATTAGAGATTATTTAGACGTTTTTTTGTTGTTGCAGTAAATCTTCAAGTTTGAATATCCATTTTGATGAAAATCTGATGTAAGAATATATCTGTTCTACTTGTTAATGTTAAAGTTATATGATTAGCTTCAGATTTTTTTTAAGAAACTTGTAATTGTTGAGATTTGAATCAATTGTAAAGTTGGATGAACTTCAATAGATCAATAGTAACCTATAAAAAAGGGTTATCAAAAGGAAATCGACTAAATATAGATGATGATGGATTTACCTTCAGGGAAGGCTCAAGTAAGCGAAACACTCCTTGAGCATTTAATGGATATGGAAACAGCTAGAGAAGGTAAGATAGTTTCACCTTATGTTGCCTTCCATGATTCATACTTGCTACCTCTTAAGCTTAGTTATCATCTTATTTATGAGACAAGGGAGGACTTGTGTTTAAGGTATCTGAAATGAAAGCGGCATTATTTTCCTCTTCTATTCTTGCTAATAAGTACATTGCCTTTATCTTCCAGTTGTTGTTTTTGAATCACGAGATAGGATGGGGTTTTACTCGTTTGGTTCCCCAGTTGATACGGGAGCATCATGGTATCTTCTATTCTGGCCTTATAGTTCTGAAGACCCATAACATATGGGGTTTTACTCGTTTGGTTCCTAGTTGATAAGGGAGCATCATGGTATCTTTTATTCTGGCCTTGTAGTTTTGAAGACCCATAACATATCTATTATAGTGGTCTGGCTAATCGTTTTGTATTCAATCCTGTTACAGGTTGCAAGGTGTTTGCTATGAAAATCCTTTAGCTCCACTCATATGCCGATTGAGGCTTAAATTATATCGTACAAGTGGGGATAACTCTGTTCTTTATGACCATGATTTAGAAAGGTACGATTCATTTTTGCAACCCATTTCACTGTTTTTGCATATTTGTGACAGCACCGATGATATTCGTGACAACCATTTTGCTTCTTTGTAAGCCAGTATAAAGGTTGATTATTGGAAGATTTGAAATGATTGTCTATTCCTCTTATTTTGTTCATTGTTTTGCCCATCAACTTCAATTGGCACTTGTCGCAGCTGCTAAAGAAGTGAGTTCTGTCCATGATTTTTTTGAGAATAAACTACCATTCATTATAAATTGTGTTGGTAGTTCTTGCAAAAGAATTCAGGAATTGAATCATGCTCAAGCTAATGAAATAGCAGTGTTGGTAGCCCATGATGATTTGGAGACCGGAAAAGGTTTGAATCAGAGTCAATGTTTGCAAAGGGCATGTGATACTCGGTGGGGGTCACATTATAACTCTGTTTGTAGTTTACTAAAATTGTTCTCTCCAACTTGCACCGTATTGGAGGATATACGTGAGGGAACTGGGACGTCTTCTCAACGAGGCGATGCCGATGGAGCTTACAAAATACTAACATCTTTCGAATTCATTTTTGTCTTGCATATGATGAAGGAGATCTTGGAAATCAGCCATGATCTTTGTCAATTACTTCAAAGAAAATCTCAAGATATTCTAAACGCGATGGATCTTTTGAGAAGTACTAAGATGCTAATTCAACAATTTAGAGATGTTGGATGGGAACAATTCATGGAAAAGGTGAAATTATTTTGTGAGAAAGAAGGTATAATAATTCCTGAAATGAGTGCTCCTTATTCTGTTGGGCATGCTAGGAATCGTTAGAAAAAACAAACTTCTAATCCTATGACTATGGAGCATCATTACCACTTTGATTTATTTAATGCAACTATAGATTTTAATTTGGCAGAGTTGAACAACAGGTTCAATGAAACAACTAATGAGTTAATGGTTCTTTCTGTGGCTTTGGATCATAGAGAGAACTATAAAATGTTTAATTTGGAAAGTATTTGTCAACTTGTTGAGAGGTTCTACCCAGAAGATTTCAGTGATAATGAAAAAGACTCTAAAGATTCAGTTAAGACACTACAAGGAAGACATTACTAGTCATCAAGACTTCCAGAATATCTCGACGATATCTGAGTTGTGCCAAAGACATTTTAGAACAGGAAAATCTACTATTTACCCTCTTGTTGATAGACTGATTCGGCTTGTTTTAACTCTTCCGGTATCTACAACAACCGTTGAACGATTATTTTCCGCCATGAACCATATCAAGACCGACGAGCGAAACAAGATGGGTGATAGATTTCTTTCAGATTCTTTAGTTATTTATAAAGAAAAAGAAATAGCTGAAAGCATCTCTACCGATAGCATTATATATTGATGATTATGATAGAGTACAAGGTCGTAGAGTACCTTTAAGATGAACTTTTTAATTTTTATTAATGAATATTTCATTTTTACAAGTTATGTGTATTTTTATTTATATTGTGCCCCTGCAATTTCATCCTGGTTTCGTCCCTGAATATACAGATGCAAATTGTTGAAAAGGCAAGGAACCAATTAATCAATCGGAAACAAGAAAAATAATTACGATAAATGCATATTGATGCTGGAAATCTAAGTTCCAAACTATAACAGAAAAAATAAATATATAAAAATGGATAAGACAACTAACCTTGGTCTAGCAATTCAAACCCCATCAAAGCCTTTGGCTTCGTGTAACTTGTATTTTTATCGAGTCAGTTTTGAGCGCGGGAAACACTATACACACGCCCAAATTAATAACCCCAAATAGTGTTTTTTCTATGAGTGAAATTACTATTTTCTCCCTGGATTAAACTTTCTCAGAAACTATATATACAAATAGAGGGTAATATAGTCTTTTAAGAGTTCAGTTTGAGCATGTATCGATTAACTCGATCGGCTAGTCACTTTTATAATGCAAGAGTAATTGTCATGTTATTTCGAGCATCGAACCATTTCTTTTACTTGCTTTTGGCATGGAATGCTTCGTTACCTACCTCTCAGTTTGATTTTTGAAAACTTAATCGGAGTCTCAAATTTCTTGCCATTCACTAACCTATGCAAACAATAGTGCCGAATACTAATTGATGAGCACCGCAACTATATCACACGATTTCTTGAGAGAAGTTCGACTCACTTTCGTTGCTCATGATTCGAACACCCGAAATTCGTCCAAGCCTTTATAGCTTAGCAAGGTACAAACCACTCCTGAGTTAGGAGGAAATGGATGAAATACTCTTAGCAAGGTACAAACATATGTGCAAGTTGTATTTTAGTCTTAATAAATCATTGATCTGTTAAAGTGGTCTTAGTAATTGACAGAAAATGTGCAATTTAGTGATCTTAAATTAACATTGGCACTAAAATTAGACGGAAAAAGGGAATATATATGAACTTTGGGACAAAATCAAAATTTTAAAGTCAAGTAAATGCAAAAAAAAAATTTGGTTAGACCTCAATTTTGGGACAAAACCAAAATTTGAACACTCAATTCTTCTAAGTCTTAAAATTTTGGTTTTGTCCCAAAATTGAGGTGTCAATGTCTCATTACGTTTCCGCCTAGACTTTGATTCTGCCCCGAAAGTCACGTCTAATCACGTTTTCCATGTAATTTGATTTGACCAAATCGTACCTGGTATACCTGGACCTTACCGGTAGTGCGGTTCATTTATTGATCCAATATTATTACTTATTTATATTACATAAAGTCGATTCGAGCTGGTTCAATCTCATTTAGTGACTATTCGAGTACCAAGTCGATTCAAATATGTTGTTTCGGTTCGATCCGAGTCGAGTATGGGTCCAATTTTTCTTATTCCTCAATCCTCACCAGCTCCGGGTCTAGGTTCGGACCCAATCCTTATCGAGCGGGTTTCATGTCGGCCCAATTTAGTTTCAGGTAGGTCCGGATATGACAAAACCCGTATCGACTCGATTAGATAGTAACTCTATTGATAATCGTATAGCTAAACCGACCAACCCCCAAATTAGTTTTTCTCATCCATGGTTTATTGAACTTCAATTAGTTTTAATTTTATCATTTTGTATCAAACTTTCATCTTCAATATAAAAATTTATTTGATCTATCAGTTGAAAATTAATCTAATACTACTAGAATTCAAATAATCTCAAAACAAACCCAATGTGACAATAAAACTGATGATGACAGCATGAACATGGGAACCATACATAAGCCATGGACCATAGTAACATATATATATATAAGTACAAACATGCTTCTTCTTTAGTTGGAATGAAAACAGTTTAATTTCTAACTTATTTATTATTATGACTTGCTTCAAAGTCAACATAGCATTATTATTATGACCTATCCTAAACGAGATAATGAAAAACAAAGGTGTCTTTCACTAAAACAACAATTTGAGTAATACTTAAGTGTTGTGTCTGGTGATCTATTTTGATGGTAATTCGAATGATATGCATGCTGCGTTTGATAAAGCAAGCTTCATCAAACTTCACTTTTCGGCTATGCATCTATCATGATTCATGCATTCTTCTCAGGACTATAGATCTAGATATATAAAATATTTATGTTATTAGAGCTCGCATCAAACTTTTTACGTTCTATGATTATTTATCAATCAAGATGACGTTATTTTCTACTTATATTATATCAAATTTTACATATTAATATATAATTTGCCAGTTATCTATCTGGATAATAAATTGATCATATGTTATATATTTACTCGGGATCATATATTTATAATTATTATTAGCTCATAGAACACCATAAATTACACAAGTGAACCAATTATATGTACGAAACATCGTCAAATGAGTTCAATGTGCCACTCTTTTACTAGAGAGTGGGCGAGCCCGAAGCTCGTAGAAGGATCAGGATGAATCTTGTTGAAGATATAGTCATTTAATTCCTTGCAAGGCAGATGATCTAAAGAATTAATATTTCCAAATTTAAGAATGTCTTTAATGTTAGATTTAGTCGATTTGCTCATTATTAACCAACAAGAAATAACTTTTTAGACAAATAGTTTGATTTTATTTTCATCAAACGCATAAGATGTGTGTTTGATTTATGAAACATTATTTTGGTATATTATTAGCGAACGCATTAAATACGTGTCCAAGATACAAACATAACCTAATAAATACACATTTAAATACACGCATTGATATTTTATTACACATTTGCTAAGAACAAATAAGTAAATAACCTAAATAAATTTATAATTTAGAAATATATATGTCCTACATATAAAATGAATTTTATGGACGTAAAGTAGGTGGATCGGATTGAAAATAATAATTAGAGCGGCAAAAACACTTATCACCATTCACCACCCAATTAAAAAAAAATGGAAAGCCAACGTGCAAGCCAAACATCTCACCATCCAATCAGAAGTCGCCATCTTTCACTTTTCGATATGGCACCGCCTAGCCAATCACATCTAAGCAATCTGCCAGCTGGACATTGAGTAGCCATCAGATGCACGTGATCCTTCTGACACGTGTCAGCTAGCCGACACATTAGTAGTTTTACTTGAAGAAAATCACGTGACATGCCGCGTAAATGAATGTTATGATGAGTTGGTGAAAAAAGTGTATAGCTGTTTGATTTGCTGGATTTTGAATGATGGATGTTTCTCCAGTTAGACGATGAGACGTTGGATTAGATTTGGTTGATTATTGTATTGTTGTCAAGTTGTTGTTCAACAATTTTGAAGTACTACTTGCCCAAAATGAATTAATACAACCCATTTTATTTGACTTTTTTTGATCAACAAAGTATGATTTAATACGTGAATATCTTTTATTTTAGCAAAAAGTTATAAAATTTGATATTAAAAATATATATATATTAGGACAGATCTAACAAAATCTCACACGACTATTTCATATCTTAATGTTTAATGAGAATTTATGGTCAAAATTTGTAAAATTTAAAGATAAAGGGAGGATATATTATGAATATCATAGTAAGTATTTCTGTTATATAGTACGTATTTGCTTTACTTGCCCTCGTACTTATCATTTTTGGGATTTTTCGTTTTAAATTGACGGATTTTATGTTCTAATAAAAGGAAAAATATAAATTTCAGCATAGAATAGAATTTCAGGTTAATTTAAAAAAAACAATATATTAGGGCCTCCTCTACCTAATTGCTAGCACATGTTAATTCAAAGTATAACATATGATATTATTAATACTTTATAGTAATTTTTTTTTTGTAAATTAGTGGTGATATATGCATTTCGAGACCCTTGATTTCTAGTCTCTAACGAGAACCTCTTTCACTAAAACATTCGATTAACTCTACTACTAGGTAATAATTTATGAATCATTTATTCGTTGGTTTATTAATTTTTGAAACTCATGTATGTAAAGTGCATGTTTTTTTGTCATCAATTAGAGCACATATTAAACTATAGCCCTCCACAAATCTACAATGGTTTTTTTTTTAAAATATCCTCTAAATTATGCTTTTAATATAGGAACAAGAATTAGTAACCATTCTAGAACTTTTGGGAGCTTAATAACCCAATACATAAAATATGTTTCTTTTTTCTAGTTTATTATCATTCGATCTTGGCATAAATCTTTGGTGATCCATTTTAGTCTTGAATTTTCCCAAATTAAAAAAGTTTGGTTGAAGAGATCAAATCTACATTGTTTTGTAACCACGTGGATGATTACCCATCAACTATGTTCACTTCAAACAATGGTTTTCACTTTGATCAATATGCTTTGTGACATGTGAACAATGTAGAATATGTTCTTTTAAGCTAAGCATATACTTTTTGTTCCATTAATTATAATTGTATGTAGACAATATTAGTAATAACTTTTGATTGTTCGATATGTCCATATTCATACTAAATACTTGGTAAGCATATTCTTTGAACTGCAAATTTTAATCAAGTTTGTAAGAATTGAATAAAATAGATAAATACATAAACGTTGGTTCAAATAATCTGCCCCTTTTGAGCTTGAAAAGCCAAAATCTGCATTGGCTATATGAAGCACAACCAACAAGACAAAAGGATTTCGAATTTTAAATTAATGTTGGGAGTTGAAGTCCCCAAAAATAAGACAAATATTCCCCAATCTTCCCCTAATGACAAATTATACTGGAAGATGTCCCCATATAAGCGGATGAATAATGCGAAATAGAGTACCATCATATTAGAAAATTATCTCATAAGTTCGAGGATATGGCTTAATTGATAAGAAATTAGAGTGCAAATCAGTTTTACATCTTCACGTAATTCGAATTCAACTTTATATAAAACAAATATTATTTTGAGTAGTTAATATGCAAATTCCTGTTCAGGTGAAACACATCCTGTGATTTACCTTGTTCATGTACTCTGTAACTGAATAAATAGGAATTGATGAGATGATTTTACGCGTAATAAATCATCTTCTAAAGTTAACTTTTATTTTAGTAACATTAAAATTTTTCATAATAAACTTACCCAACTACCAACGTTCGGACTCCAATTAGATATAGTCGTTAGATTGAAAATTCCATTTGAAATGAAAGTCTATCCAGAAGAGTTGAATGAATAAATAATATAGGAAACACGGCATGATATAGTCTCAAATTAAAGGTCCAATTTCCAAACGTATTCATTAAAATAATTGGACCTTATGCGTGTTAGGTATATCTGTATACGGATAAGCTTCAAAACATTTTTCTTTATTTCCAAATAGAAAAAAGCAACATTATTAAATTCTCCCACCGCCGCGCTTTTCAATATCGCTCTCCACACGCATTTTTCTCGAACACCATTTTTATAAATACGGGCGAATTTAGGCATTTCAGAATAAATATTTGTAGTAAACATAATTTAGGAGTGAATGTTTAAATAAATTCAAGTCAAATTTAGATATTACCTTCTCAATTTTTAAAAGATTGATATATTTTAATTTTTTGTGGTCAACAAAACACAATTTAAAACATTAATATCTTTTATTCTATATCTGTAAAAATTATAAAAACTTGATATTTCAAAAATATATATTACATCTCACATCACTATATTATTTATTATCGTTTAATGATAATTCTTGATCAAATTTTTTAAAATTATTCGAGACGGAGAAAGTAAAATTGTTCGACTGGACATACCTCAACTCTCGTGGCTCCAGAATTGCTTATAAATACCATTCTTTCCTGGCCAATCTAAATACAAGAAATCCACAACCTTAATATCTTAATTTTTTATTATATATTTCGAACGACCAATATTACCATTTGTCGCGCATGTTTATGAAAAATGGTTGATGTTCATAGAAAAACAAACATGAAGATTTCTTCACAAACACCCAACAAATCTTTGAGGTTGTCTACCAAGCCAGAAGTCTCAATCCCACCACCATCAACTTTCCGGGCAGCCGAGCTGATCCCGGCTTCAGATGCAGCTTGTTCGGCTTACGAGCAATATATAAAGCTTCCTGAGCTCAAGAACATCTGGGAAACAACTGAATTTCCGAGCTGGACCGGTGAGAGGCTGCTTAAACCGGCTTTACAAGGTCTGGAGCTGACCTTCCGGTTCGTTTCGTCTGCTCTGTTTGATACCAGAGAATATTCAAACAGAAGGCAATGGAAAAAACGGCTGGAGAGGTTAGCAATCGCTCAAGTTGAGATCATAGCGGAGTTGTTTGATGAAGAGGATCACCAAACATGGCAGCCGCCGATGAGTAAGTCGAGCCGAACAAGCGAGGAAAGCTTGTTACCTGGGCTTGCTACTTGGAAGAAAACGGAAGATTTTGCTAAGAAAGTTTGCTCTTCAATAGAGCTTGAGATGATGAAAATTCCGTGTAGTCTCGGCTTGGGTGAGCCGAACGTGAGCCATAAGCCGAGTCTTGATTATGATCTCATTTGCAAGCCGTTGAAGCTGCATGATATGAAGCAGAGTATAGTAATTTCGCAGAATTACGAAGACCATACTCTTTTCACAATCCACCAGCTTCTTGAAACATGGATACATGTTTCGAAAATTGTTATTGAAATGGTGGTTTCAACGATAACTAGCAAAGATTTCGAAAAGGCTTCGAGTTTTTGCTGGTTGCTTGAGAAGATTTGGAAATTGTTAGCTGATATTGAGGATACACATTTGTTGATGGACCCTGATGATTTCTTGAGACTCAAGAATCAGCTATCAATCAAGGCCACGACGGAAACAGAGCTGTTCTGTTTCCGTTCACGGGCATTGATTGAAATCACGAAACTTTCCAAGGACTTGAGGGATAAGGTTCCGGAAATATTGGAGGCAGTGGTGGATCCAATGGGGGGCCCGAGGATCCAGGAGGCCGCAATGCGATTGTATAGAAGGAAAGACGAGTTCGAACGAATCCATCTTCTTCAAGCGTTGCAAGCTGTGGAAATGGCTGTGAAGAAATTTTATTATTCGTATAAGCAATTGCTTGTGATCGTAATGGGGAGTTTAGAGGCTACTGCGAATAAGGGGGTGGGAAATCTTGATTCGGGTGGGGATTTGTTGGATCAAATAATACTTGAACCGACTTATTATCCGAGTTTGGATGCAGCCAAGACGTTTCTTGGGTATTATTGGAGCCATGAACGTGAGGTTAGGAGTAGGAGAGGAAGTCAAAGTGACCTGAGTTGACTTTGGTGTTGATAGTTTAAGTTTGATGTTGAATTATGTAGTGGATAAGTCTCAAATTTGTCCTTTTTTTGGTTTATTGTGAAGTTAACTTTGTGGAATGGTATTCATATTTCATAGTGCTAATAAATCACTATAGGATATTTTAAAAACGTAGTCATAATCGAGTTAATCGAATAGTTTAGTATAAAAAGCTTTTATTAGCGACCAGAAGGTCTTGGGTTCGAAACTCACATCATCACTAATTTACAAAAAAAATATATAGTCATGATCTTCTAATCTAATTATACAAAAGTAAAATAATGTAATAATAATATTTCCTTTGTTATTTTATGTAATATTGGCGGTCCCCAATCTAAAGGGAAAGAAGATTGTATTTGATCTTGACATGCAACTTAAAAATCACAATCAATACCTAACAAAAAGGTCATGAATGGTAAACTAAGTAATAGTACTTAGTAAATAAACTTAATCTATAAATAACATCCTAATCAATCTTCTCTTACACTAGATGTCTCCTTGAACCCTAACTTCCCATTTGTGCATCATATTCACAACCACTAACATAACTATAATTATAGTGATAAGATGATATTAGAAGCCTATGTGGCCCAATATATTCATAACCAATTTTGAAGTATTAAGCTTATTGAAATTTAGTGTTGTGCATGAGTTGAGTTAAATCGAGCAGTTCATTGGGTTCGGGGAGCCGAGGCTTGAAGCTCGGCTCATAACAAAATGAGTCGAGCCGCGGGCAGTGTTCCCCGCTCGTCAACTAGCTCGGGAAGCCGGCTCGATAGTATGTATGTTAATATTCTTTTTAATAAAATTAGTTATATTATACTTTGTTAGTCATTTTAATTATTATGATTAATGTCAATTTATAGTCAATTTAATGTTTTTATTTATATTATTACATGTTAGTTAATTATATTACTTGTTGCATGTTAATTCATTTTATTAATTGTTTATGTTATAATCTTTTGTTAATCCAATTGAACTTGAAATTTCGAAATGAACTAGCTTGGAGCTCTGCTCGGTGAAAGCTCGTCAAACCGAGCCGAGCTTAGCCTAAATTCTTGAGCTCGGCTCGTGTTCAACACTAGCTGGAACCAAGGGGTGTCCGTTTATGACTTTGGTCGGGTGGATGGACCCGTCCAATTGGCGCAATCGGTTATAAGTCCAATTTTTTGATAGCCCATATACTCCGACCCATTACCATACCCACCATTTTCAACCTCAGACCAAAACCCTAAAGATCCAACTTGTCACCATTTTTCTCATTTTCTCCACAATCCAATCCCATTTCCAACAGAACCAAACGATGTCGTTTAGCAATCACACATTGCTTCAATTCAGCTCATCTCCTTCAACAGCATTAACTGCGAAGGTTCATCCGTTGGTGATATTCAACATATGCGATTGCTATGTGAGGAGACCCGACCAAGCCGAGCGTGTGATTGGCTCGCTACTCGGCTTGGTATTGCCTGATGGTACAATTGATATACGTAACTCGTATGCTGTTCCTCATAACGAGTCTTCTGATCAGGTTAGCTTTAATCATTCTATGTCATATAAAGATTGTCCAGTTTTTGAATTTTGAACTCAATATAATGTTGTAGATGTTGCAAATAGTCACATTTTGGATTTTGATGAGTTGTGGAACTCTTAAGTAATTTTTTATGTATTATATACCTTATTGTAGAAATATTGAATTGTAGTATTTTGGACATACTTTACTATTAAATCAATTATGTTGATTCAAAATGATGCTTTGGGTGCCTGTCAAGACTTAAAGTTTATTTAAAAAATTAGCATGAAAAAGTAAACTTGACAATCTTAAGGATGAGGGAGTATAATATCTGGTGAAAAGTATACCGAAAGATTGTATTTTTAGTGTATTTTACCCTTGATATGATAATTTCGATACAAATGAGTGGTACGTGTATCTATCAAGGCTGCATGGTTTGTTTTTGACAATTGAATATCAAACTAGACAATCTCGTGAAAGAGTAAGACTAGATCACATCTAAGTTTGGCAAGTATAAAATTTGATCAAAGTATTTAATTTTTATTAAGTTAGGTACAGCAACAAGTTGTGATATGTCAGTTATCAAATAGAAATTGGTTTGTTCAAGCTATGCATCCGTTCTGCTTGGTGTAGGTTGCGCTGGATATCGATTATCATCATAATATGTTAGCATCCCATCAGAAGGTGAACCCAAAGGAAGTCATTGTTGGATGGTAATGCTTAACACGCTTCACTTTTGAATGTGTTTCAGCACGTGGTTGTTTCAGTTTAGATGAGTTTTTTTAGGTTTCTTCATGCAATGTATTTGTTAAGATTGTCTGAAACATTCTGTTGTGGTTACTCTTAATAAAATGCACTTTGATTGATTTATGGCTATTAAAATGCATGCGAGTATGATGTGCCAATCCTCAATCAACATGAAAGTATTTAACAAAAAAATTATATGCATTTAGGAAAAGGTTGATCGTTGATATAGAGTTATTTTCCTACCCATGGAATTGGATTTGTTAATTTTCATGCGTTGAATTATTTTTGCTGTTTCATGCCGTTGCTCTCAAGTCTTACTGTATTTGGCAGGTTTTCAACTGGCTTTGGTGTTACAGGTGGCAGCGCATTAATCCATGAATTTTATGCCAGAGAAGCCACCACAAACCCTGTCCATTTGACTGTTGATACCGGATTTAAAAATGGGGAGGCCAGTGTGAAGGCTTTTGTATCAGTTAATTTGTCTCTTGGAGAGCACCCAGTTGCCACACAATTTCAAGAGATTCCTTTAGATTCACGGATGATTGAAGCTGAACGACTTGGATGTATGTGATTTCCTTTGATTCTGATGTCTTATACCAACTTAGTTTATGATACCAAGCCGTGTTATTCTGCATCAAACTATCACATATAGCAATATGCTTAGATTTTAAGATTATCAAGGAAATATTGTCAATGTGTTTGGTCAAAATAAAAAGCTTGCTGATCTTCGTACCTCTGTTCTTAATTGTTTTTACATTGTAGTTGATATTCTGAAGACAACCACAGTTGACAAAATTCCTGGTGATTTAGAAGGAATGGAGGCCTCAATGGAACGGTTACTGGCTCTCATAGATGATGTCTCTAAATATGTTGATGAAGTTGTGGTAAGATTTTTATTCATTGCATATCTGTAATATATTCATTAGTTCATTAGGTGTCCTTGACTCCTTGTTGTCCACTTGACCAAACATTTTGGATCTTTATATTTCATTCCTAATTTGTCCATTGCCATTTTTCTATACTACTTTCAGGAGGGACGTGTGGCTCCAGACAACAGCATTGGCAGATATATTTCAGAGACTGTTGCCTCACTTCCAAAGCTAGCACCACAAGCGTTTGACAAACTAGTGAATGATAGTCTACAGGTATAAGTTCATACAGTGAGCGACTGAAGCTTATCGTGAAACTACTGATGCCAAATGCTGGTTTGAGTTGTCCAATAGATGCTGTGCCTCGTCTGGTAAAAGTAGAAACCTAATGTTTTCTGTTTTCTTGCAGGACCAACTGCTCTTACTTTATTTGTCAAGCCTCACAAGAACACAACTAGGCTTGGCCGAGAAGTTGAACACCGCAGCTCAGATCCTATAACTAAAGTTTGGCAGTCCCTTTTCTTCTGGATGTGCTGGCAGAGATGTCCCTTGACCTGGTAAAATGTTAACCTTTACATGATATTTGTTGCCAATCTTTGTAGGAAAATTATGTAATAGTGATCTTGAGGATGAATATTTGCCTTGGCTTATACTTAGTTCATCTGTTTAAATGTCTGCAATTTTTTCATTGTTATCTAACAATAACTTCATCTATTAGAGAAGCATCCACTTTGTTACTTTTTGTTGTCAAATAGTGGTGTTAGGTCTAGGCTTAATAAAAAGATTGAATGGAGACGTCGTATTTATTTACCCGGCTCCACTTGCTGCGGTCGACTTTCTTCAGTTTAGTTTAGTGGGCATTAGATTTCCCATAATTGTGGTATCTATCTAAGTAATAGGACCATTGAAGTTGTTTGACTAAAATGAGAATGGATGCTGACTATGATATATTGTCTTATATGACCATTTAATTATTACAACTGAAAATGACTTACATTTATACATATCGAATTTAAAGTACTGTCAAGTATAAAAGCCAAAGCAGGCGTTTCACACAAACACATTGAACATGTGCTCGAACATATTCAACTTTGTATTAAATTTACATTAAGTTATATAGTGCTAAACCCATTAAACATTAAATAATGATTCTTTTTCAACTTTTTTTCTTATAGAACATATAAGAGAGACATCATTTCATATAGATTAGTTCCACTAGGGACTCCATCAAACATCATAAGTAGATGCAATAGTTGAGTCCCATCATTGATATGTCCATTATGCAATATATAATATCGAGTAAATCATTATAGTTTGTGTAATAATGGAACTTGTTTTTTTGTCGATTGTCGTTGTTCGATATTTTGTTTTTTATGAAACAAGAACCATATAGGTTAGTGTCTAGTAGTTTTGAAGAACATTTAGAGAAGATAAAAAGCGATAAAGTCGAACTAACTATATTTGTTCTGATCACGCATTAATAAATATTAACTATTACCAAACTCTACTAAAGAAAATTCGACATTTATATGCATTTCATCAATTAGAAAGTCAAATACACACAATTTTGTTACATAAAAAAAGACAAACACAATTTCATACAACTGAAATCTACCACTGGACCAGTTTACATTTTAAGAACTCAACACATTATCCACATTTTGCAACATATGGTCCCATTGATCGATCAGTAAAGAGCCCCAAATTGTGTAAATTCGACATTCCCCACCTACATTTGTTTGCCAACAGTTACAAACTGCATAAATTCTTGGTCGGACTCTAATGCAGCCATAGTCTCCGGTGCCAACACCACCTCCAGATCAACTGTTCCCCCGCCTTCTCTTCCAGGGAACGCTGAAATCTTTCCGTCAAATTTATTGGCTCTCCCGCTCCTGACCGCAATTGGTTTGCCCCACCCGAAATCATTGTCGTACATAGGAAATCTAGGAGAGCTTCCCATTGTAATCATTGCCCCATCAAAATTCCCCAGGGGAAACAAACGTGGATCCCTCTCCCAATCCTCAACATAGCTCCTCACTTTATTATTATCATGCGCCAATACATTCTTATTCAATTGCTCTGCGCACCACCTTAGATCATGCCCCAACACGTCACCTGCTGTCGCATAAGTCGGAATGCTTTGTATCGCATTGCCAAAATATAACGGGTTGAGTTTCGGCTCCACCCTATGGCGACAGTTCACCGCCATCCTAAACGTTGTAGTCTTAGTATCCGGGAATTTCCTTGCACGTGTAACCCCGCGCCAAAGCAAAGCGCATAGAGATTGAAACGACGAAATCTCCGCAACCCGTTTTGCTGACTCGTTTCTTGAAAAGATCAACTGTGTTGGTTTGGTATCACAGAATTTATCAAAAGGGTCATTGCTCTTTTTGCTCATCAGCTCAACAACGTTAATATCTCCGTTATCCACCAGCCACTTCTGATTATTTGTCTTGGCTTTGAGCCTCAAAATTGCTTCCCGGCTGAAACTGAAAATCCTCTCGCTTAGCGGTGCATTTACATCGAACGTCACCTTTGGTCCACCGGCAGGTACTTTAAGCACTGCCGGAGAAATGAATCCCGAATTTCGGCTAAAATCCGGCTGCTTTGAAATCTTCTTCACCCCTCTGTTCACCTCAGCAAAGGTATTAAAGAAGTTCCAAAATGAAGTCCCATCAGTAACAGAGTGATCAACAGAGCAGCTGACGAAAACTCCGTCAGCAAGCTCTGTTACTTGCACGGCCAAAATTGGTTTTAAATGGCCTTCATAGCTCACTGTTCCATCAAAAGTAAAAAAACCTTTGACAACCAAAGGAACATGTTCAGGGGACAAAACATCCTTAACCGAAACATGAGTAGCTTCAACGTGGAGAAAATCGACCCCTGCATCGTTGCATGTGATGTAGACGTAGCCGTCCGAGTCTGTAACTAAACGCCCAGCCAGAGGCGGAAAATGGGTCAGAGCAACAGACAGGCTTTGTTTCAGTTGAAGAACGAAGTCGGGAATCGGGTAGGGGGGGTGGGGAAAGAGGCAGCCCTTTTGAATGTAATGGCAAGAAAGCATTGGTAAGTCTGAGACAGAGAGCTTGAGGTTGGGTATGTCAGATTTTTGTGAAGGGTAAATGGTGCATTTTGAGACCAGAGTGAAAGAAGCAGAAGATGTCATGTTTACTGATTCAGCACAAGGCATGTTTGTCAAAGACTATTCGGGTTGGGTCGATTACGTATTAATCAATATTCGATTGACTGGTTTGCGATTATCGAAAAAAAAGAATAGAGAAAGAAAAGATAGTGCAGTGAGGAGTGAGGGAAAAGATGAATGGGGTGGGGTGTTTATATAGGCGAATGGTGCATGAATTTTAGTGATTTATGAGGTGGTTATACTGGTTTTTGTTTGTTAATTGATAATTGTTGAGTGGGATCTCTATCTCCTCTGTATCTATCTCTATTACTCAAATGGAGTTTGAATATTTAATTATGTTGGTATATCATATATGTAAGAGTATGTTAGATGTTATTTTTATAATTTATTTTTCGTTAGTAATTAGCTCTTTTAGTTGACTCTTGAAACATATACTTATGAATGTTGAGCTATGATATCATGAAGACATGACTGGCAGGCACGTGTATAATTGCATTAACATGACTAGTTTACAAGTCAATTATTGATTAGAAATAATTGTTGTGTAATTGTTTTAATAATGAACTATTTTATGCATAGTACGTGAGAATCGTTAAAATGAAGATTTCATACTTTTAAAAACTACTTAATTTTTATTTATATTCAATGGTTCGTCAATAATAACATTCCATGTAACTATCTAAACTTTGGTTTGGGATCATGTATAATTTTACAAGTTATTTGTTTCTTATTATATAGATATTGATAATAATATTAAAGGATTTAAAATTATAATATGTGTAACAAATATAAGCGCACAAACTTTTTGTTATCCAGTTTTTGTCTAAAAAAATTAATGTATATATTTGTTTTGAAGGTAAAGTGTGATATTGTATTTAATTTTAATAATATAATGAAAATATTTCATCTTTGTTTACTCATGATTAACTACACACGGTTCGCTTTTGATGGGTACCGAACACGGGTACTATACACTATAATTCTTTACCAGATGAATTATGTTCCGAGCCGACTGACAATAATACTTAGAATTATTGTTGTAGAAGAGTTAGAGTCATGGAGTTTTTTTTTTTGTAAATTAGCGATGACGTGAGTTTCGAACTCAAGACCTTTTGGTCACTAGCAAGAGCATTTTCCACTAGACTATTCGATTAACTCGAGGAGTCAGAGTTTTGATCAATAAGCGATCAATCCTGAGCCGAGCTAGCACACTTAATCACTTGTTAAAAATTCGAGATTAAATTATGTTAACAAATTTAATCAACGTAATCTCTTTTTTTTCAACAATCATTACAAAACTGACTAATGATATACAAAGATAGTTTTAGTGAACAATACTAACTACATATTACAATCATTAATATAATAATTCAGGAAAACAAGCTGGAATACCAACCCAAGTCTCCTACTGCTCCAATCAGCAATCCCAATTAATGAGCCACTTCATGTGCATACATAATACATTGTTAATTATAAACTCCCTCAAGAAATTGGGATTTACCTCCAATAGTTCATAATATTTGAATATTCATAATAATATATCCCCCGATATAGGAGATATCCATAATAAATGATAACAAGAAATTACAATCATTCATCACAAAAAATTATAGCATAATTTCATGACAAAAAGTAATGATAAGTATGTCTCATGTATAATGCACTCAAGCTAATGCATCAACTCGAGGTTCCACACTATTTGAAAGGGAACCGAGTTTCAAACCTCGGCTCACCCAAGTTGAGCCAAACGAACTAACTCGGTTAATGCATCATTCGGATTCGAATAGGGATGTCCGGAAATAAAATCAGAACCAAACATAATAAACTTTATTGAGATGGGTGGAACTCCTCCTCTAACAAATGTCTATTATGGGACTTTCATCTCGTACAGCTCAAGCTAAAACCCGAAGTTGGTGAAAACTCCATATTAATAACTTGTTTGGTACTATTTAGTAAGGAGAACGTTTATAAATCTTTTGCTTCAAAAGAAGATGAACCCAATTACCCAAACTAAATGTTTGTAGACAGTACATTTTATGTTCGTTCATCTTATTTATAATATATAATCTTTAATTAACAAATAAATATAATATTTCTATGTAATACTATTATTTAATTCATTTTAAATAACTAAATTTAAATTTGATGTGCAAAATAATATAATTCTTGCGAAATCATTTTGAAAAAAATGAAGGTAAAATATAGTATATTTATGGATAATTATTATACATGTTTATAAGAAAATAAATAATTTTAATTAATTGTATTTTGGTCTCCAATAGTGACACATACACTATATTGTGAGCACATTGTTGAAATGGTCTATGATAGTATGATCGAGTTGTACTTTGGTCTCCAATAGTGACACAGTTGCACGTTAGTCCCCGAAAGTGGCAAAAAAGTTGCATTTTAGTCCCCACGTCAAGTTTTACTTTAATATTTCAGGTTTAGGAGTTAAAATTGGGTAAAAATATAGTTTTAAAGATTTAAAGTTGATTTTTTGCCCCAATTGGTGCCAAAATGAAGCTCCACAACCCCCTCACGCCAAAATTTCCTTTTTTCTTCACCCCAATTAGGGTTGTGGGTTTCATTTTAGCACCAATTGGGGCAAAAAATCAACTTTACGTCTTAAAAATTATATTTTTACCTCAATTTTAACGCCTAAACATGAAATGTTAGCGGAAAACTTGACGTAGCGACTAAAGTGCAACTTTTTGGCCACTTTCGGGGACTAACGTGCAACCGTGTAACTATTGGAGACCAAAATGCAACTCGATCATACTATCGGGGACCATTTCAGCAATTTTCTCTTTTTTTGTCGCTATAATAATAGATATCACTTAAACAACTTCAATGTGTTCGAGCTTTCAATTGACATATTTCTTTCAAGAGGTCTAAAGTTTGATTATCGTAAAGGAGTATTTTTAAATATACTTTATCTGCTTTCAATGTTGCCTTTGCGGCGTTTCAACAACCATGATGCACTCCGTCAGATTTTTACGCGTTTTTAGATTTCCAACACCCAAACGAAATTTCAGAGAAGACGAAGTTGTTTATTTGGAACTTAGACTCTCATTTATTTTGTTTAGATTATATGTCCTATCATATAACTATTTACAACTTCTATTATTTAAAACAAAACAAAATTGCTATATTATCGCTATACATATTTGGGTACTATAATATTCATGCCCTTTCTTGGTGTTGGGATTTAATATATTCTTTAATAATAAATACTCCCTCCGTCCTAAATGATTGATACATTTTGACTTTTCACGACAACCCTACGGGTTGCCTCAGTGGTTAGGGTGTATGCAGATTGCTCCAATTGGCATGGGTTCGAATCGCGCCAGCGGCAGTTTGGGAGTTTTATCCCAGGCTAAGTGCGCAGCGTAGACATGCCTCCATACACTCTGTTCCTGAGGATCGTACCGTGATTTAATCCCTTTCAAGCTGTGGGTTCGGCGTGAAGGGGTGCTTAATGTGAGCGTGATCACATTTTGCTCCAATTTTGACTTTTCATGATCATAAATATTTCCTATTCATATATAAAAAAATTATAAAAAGTTGATATATAGTTCAAAAATAAATATTAAGACGAATCTCACAAGATATCATATGACTATATTATTTCTTATTGGTTAATGAAAATTATTGATCAAAGTTCTTAAAGTTTGACCATGTAAAGTTAAAATGTACCAATCATTTAAGGACGGAGGGAGTAATACTTACGGAAAAATCATTCATAATAACTATACATTATAGTATATACAAGAAATAAGATGGTTGGCGTTTGTGATCTTTGCATTGTGAAATCTTACATACAGTAATACAAAATCCTTAAAATCTTCGAAATGATTGAAGCAATTTGATATCTCTCCGGATTTAGTATTTGATAAGTAGCATATATATATATACTAAAATACTCCTATATATTATGATCTTGTGAACATATTAATTAATAGTTTTGATGAGTAATATGATGCATGTGAGTCGATTATACATACACATATATAGCGCCGGCTTTTTACATTCTGTATGTTTGCTGTCCGATGATTAAAGTCGGCTTCGAATATCTTCTATACAATTTTAAGGCATATCCAAACTGTCCCTTACAATATCGTTAATGTTTTTCTAATTTATAATTATTAACTTGATTGAGAAAGGTCGGTTAATTAATCACAATAATCACTTCATTTCGATTTGTCGGCTTCTATTAGTTGTTTTTAATCTTATCTTATTAGCAACTATATTAGCACATTTTGTACCACTTCACTTTCTTTAATATTTGACTTACTTGCTCCATCATATCTTAATGTCCACTAGCTTAGCTTTAGATATTTAATAATGATTATTATTATTATTGTTATTAGTTTGTCTAAGTGCTTTGACTAAAATGGTTCATGATATATCTCTCTTTCATGTATTTAACGCTCATCAAAATATAAAGAAAATTGATGAAACGATTATATAGATAATATGGTGACAGTTGTTTCTAAGTTTTAGTAAATGGTTGAATCTGAAATGGTCCTTATAATTGATACATAAGGTATATTTTAGTCTTTAAATTAACACTGGTATTACAATTAGATGGAAAATCACAATTAAATCGAAATTTTAGGACAAAATCAAATACTTAGTATTAGGTTGAGGAAAAAGCACGACCGATGAAACCAAATTTTCTATAAAGTTGTTCTAACAAATTTTGATTTTTTCTAACATTTAGTTAATACCCCATACAATAGAAATAGATAGGTCTCATTTTACTACAAATTGCTTATAATCATAGTATTATTAGATGTCATATATATTACGTATATTTTTTGATATCCGATTTCTGGTTCTAGGAAAAATAAATTTCGACTCATTTAATTTAATTTAATTGATATAAATATTGCATATATATTATATTCTTCCCATCTAATAAGTACCAAATGTGCTATTAATATATTACTAAAAAAACGTGGGTAACTTATTATTAAAACACACGCCGGTCTAATTTTACATTCAATGAATCGAATCTCTTGATAACTTACTCACTTATTTGCATAAGTTTAAATGAGGTTTTAATGCCAATTTGAATTTATCTTCATTTTTTGTGCCTAACTTCTACGACTTCCATTGTAATTTCCACTGTTAATTCCACAAATCTATCAACTCAAGCTTTTGTTTTTATTCTGAAGCTAGATCATAAAAATTGCTGATTTTTATTGATTATTAATAAATAATAATCATGCAGCATGTATTATGAACAAGGAGATCAATCACTATTCATTAAAAATTCAAATTAATCGAGATACTCCAATATTTTGTAAATCGTATTTTTTTTTTAAATTGAGATTGTATCAAATTATGATGTGGAGTTCAATAATATATTTGTACTACTAGCTAGAATGATGATGGCACTGCTGGATCTCTAAGGTTTATATTTTGTTATTCTTATTAATGAATAATTACAACAAATTAAAGCCTGAAACTCCAAGTCAACGTCTCATCATTCTTAAAAGGATTACTCCACTTAATAATAATGAATTCCAAGTCAAAGACTCATAATAATAATAATAATAATAATAATAATAATTCTTGCAATTATCAATGGAATCCCTAAACCATATTTCTGCAATAGTCATCACTCGGACGCGAGTACTAAATACTCGCCCTGGTTGCTATTGATGAGCACCCACGGCGTCGCGGTAATATATAGCGTCGGGATAATTAACCTGTGTCGACGTTATATATATGCACCTGACACCTGTTATAAAATTTTATTAGTGATCAAAGGGGTATGAATTCTTTTACCAGGTTGCATTATTGTGTTACTTGAAGACTAGATTTGTGTATATTAGTACTCGGCATGTTACAATCATCGGGGTTAATATAGTGCGTTTTCACGAGTATATTTCTCGCAATGACAATATAGTTAAATGAATTGTACATATTAATTATTATCATGACCAATCAACTAATTAAGTTCGCATTTTATTTGACGTAATATCACAAATTGTTACACCGATTAAATAGTCTAACCTCCCAATTCCATTATTATTACTATTAATTTATTACTTGCATATGTAAAAACCAATCAAATAATAGTAACTTCATAGTCATACTCATGCATGCATCATGGAACTTTGGGTTAAATAAATTAAAGGCATTATCATATATAAATCCAATTTTGAAAGTACCAACAATTTATAAATAAAGTACTCGAACAAAAAAAATAATAATCTTTTGTTACGTGGTATATGTTAGAATAGAAATTTTATAGTATGGGACCTACATGTAAGGCTTTTTGATATAAAAATGAATGATTCATTCACCTACTGTGAATCATAAACGAGATTCTATGAAACGACATTCTTGAATTAGGTTTAGGCCGGCCTAGCAAGCTATCGTTCATGAAAGCTTCTTCTTACCAAACGATTCTTGGAGTCAAACGGTTCGTTATTTCGTTCCCTCCTTCATCCTCCCTAGCAGAACATTGCAACTTGTCCCAATTCAAGGTCTTACGAGACTGATGAATTTGTTTTCAATTAATTGAGGTGATTATTAAAATAGTGGTCCCAGTAAATGAGTGATCGATTAATCGTTATCTTTTGATTTCGGTAAGTGGAAAGTGTGAACAAATAATGTTATGCAACAAATGAGTATCTTATGCGAAAAAGGCTCTATAACGGGTGTGCATCGCCGTGCGGGGGAATTGCTGATTTGACCCCAGTCAAGGCGTAACCAGGATGAAAATAAAGGAGGGCCAAATTTGAGAAAAATAAAATAGAGGGCCGAAATAACTGAAAAAATAGTTAAAGTATCGAAAAAGTTAGAAAATAATGAACCTTAGAGGCTTTAATCCAAAACCTCAACCTACCAATTAAGCTACGCTTAGCTTTCACTTGTTTTACTTATATTTTATATATATATATATCCAAAAATTTTAAAAAATCGCATAAAGAAAAAATGATACCAAAAAACCTAGGGGGCGGTGCCGTCCATACACCCCAGGTCCGCCCCTGGTCCCAGTAGCTGGGTCACTGTTGCACTTTGGTCCCAGTAAGTGACACGGATGCGCAAATGGTCTCTGTAAGTGGCTAGCAGGTGCACATTTGGTATCTGTCACTTATTGGGACCAAAGTGCAACAATGACCCACTTACTGAGACCAAATCAGAAATTCCCTCTCGCCGTGCGTGACCGATCAACTGTTATACATTGGTTCCCAAAAATTGTAACGATGAGCAAATGGTCTCCGTAAATGACTGCCATGTATGTGATCAAATGATTCCCGTAACAATAAGTGTATGCCTATTATCGTGTGTGCAAATAATCCCTAAATTGATTAATAACGTTATACTTGTTTCTGAGTCATTTTAATAATATATATATAAATGATTATATTGAATGAATCTGGATATCATAATGAGTTAATTCATACTTGACATACATAATCAATTATTTTAAAATAAAAAACCGAAATAAAAAAAGTTTTAATAGTTAATAATATTATCATGTTCATGAGATGCTTTTCCTAGCATGGGGAATAATCAACAACCTAGCTAAACAATAGTTCATCTATGAATATTAAATGACTAATATATAGATAGATTGTTATTGGTTCGTTGCACCCTGAGATGGCCCTTCAAAAATTTAAATGGTCTTTTATTTGCGGTTGTATACTAACTATATAGTGTATGAAAGTAAGTAGTAGGAGTAGTTTTCTATTAAGCCGAGGGCATTATTATTGCTGTGATCTTCAATTAAATATTGAAGAAAAATATTCAAGGCATGTAGGTAGGTGACAATTTAGTCAACATCAATACATGAATTTGAATAATAATAATGGACTTTTCTTTTGAGTATTAATCAACCTTTGATTTTAAAACATTATTTATAAATATATTTAACGTTTACATAACTTTACTGTAGAGCAACTCATCACGTTCAAAAGACTGAGAAACCAATGTAATGCGCGCACCCGATATGAACCAAAGTGTCTCATGATGTTCATTAGAAATGATACATTTAGTTCTTTAGTAGAAAGTTTATTACATTAATCATCAACTAGTTAAGGTTTGTGGGAACACAATTTCCTTAAAATAAATTGTTCTTTAATTTAAGTGAAGGTAATAAGGTAATCCGAAAGGAGCTGTTTTCCAAGATAAAATGACTATACCATCATAAACTTAGAAGCACTCTAAGTAGTGTATAGCAAACTTATTGGAACAAGAACTGTCACTACAAAATGCAACGGTTACGGTTTTTTAAAAGGCTGATGCATTCAAAAGGTCGTGGAGTGCAAAGTTTAATTATTATCAGATTACTGGTGTACAAAATATAATTTCGTAGTCAAGAAAGACCACCTAATGCCCCGCTCCCATACTTATGTATATTATATTTATTCATTCGTCCTTAATTTGTACCGTCTTGTACCCGCGAAAACTCTTTGTTATAATTTATACATTACTATTATATCTAACATATAAAGCGAACACAAATATAGCAAGTCTCAAGATGTTAGACCCCAATATTTATTCTTTCTCACTAAACTTACTTAGCCTTCCTTCAAACAACTTATTTTACATTCATATTTTCAATCATTATGAGCCCAATTCACGTAGTTGACTATTGTATGTGACTTCAATTTCAATGAGTACTTGTGTAATCGTCGGTAGACGTACATTAGCAAGTTATTTGTCAACTTCATCCTACAAAATGAGATATTATCATTAAATAAAACAGGTTGGAAATTGAAATACTTCTCTTCAAAATAGATTTATCACAATTGTTAGAGTGGTTTGGTATTTTACTAAAGTTAGGTGTTTAATGACTTGAAAGACATTGTCATTAATCCTTTTAATTATATTTCTTTTGCAATGAATTTACAAAAAAATTGTGTTAGGCTAATGGGCACCTTAGCCCATAAGCCCGTAGTGTTAGGCTAGGTTTAACGTTTACCTATAAATATAGGTATGTATAATGTATTAACAACAACAACAACAAGAATTATCAATAAAATATCTCACTCTATATACAATTTGAGACCCTCAAAGTAATTAAGAGTCTCGATGACTCCCCTTATCCTGGGGATTAAGGTCGTAAGTTATCGTGAAATCTATCTCAATGGTTAAGGATACCTTGACTTTTTGTACACTACTTCCAACTTGAGAATCAATCCTACCGCTATAAATTCATGTAATAGTCGAAAAGAGTAAGAAAATTCATATAACAGTAACGGATTAATAAAAGTTGATCAAGTTGTTATCAAATTCCGAATGAGTAGGTGTTACATACTGCAAATATGTTGATTCTGTTCCATTGAACTTATTTTACCCTTTCAAATTGATGAATACTTCCAATTAGATATATTGTTGGCCGACTTGTGAATTGTGATGATGAAAATAAAAATTAGATGACCACTACAACTATTATTATTACTATTATACTTTATCATAATCGATTACCGAAAGGAATTCAATAAAATTCATTTGGAATTAATGCTTAGCTTTACTGTATATCCTGAGCATGCTCTGTGTCCCATGCATTGCATGATAGTAATAATAGTCAAAGATATATAATTGTAATTTTTGATATGTTGTATATATGAATATAATTTTCTACAATTCATTGTTTTGGGGCTTCATCCATCTTTTCATGAGAATCAAGACAAATATAATGGATCTCAATCAAGTAACCGGTGAATATCTTTGATACAACTTATGTTTCGATTACATAATAAATTTAACTCAAATTGACTTGACGTAATAATAGTCAACAAATCACACCGGCTAAGTAGTTAGGAAAGCCCTGTGTAAGAGACTCGAGTCACTTGACCTTTAAGATACTCTTAATCCGTACTAATATCTATTAACAATCATCTCATAGCCATAAAGGGGATCGGATGGAAGTAATAACACTAGAAAAAGACAAAGTGGGAGATGACGATAATGGTAAATGAATTATTCATCGTAATAATAATTAAATATTTGTTATGTTGCCACATTTGGGAGATATACATTGCATGGTATATATATGTATTCAGACAACACAAGCACCACAAAGGGTGAGCAGCAAAAGACAAAAAGGCGAGGAGAAGCTAAAAAGATGCATGTCCTAGATAAGACACTATCACAATATCAAGCTTAGGTTTTGGTTGGTTGTCCAGCAAGCACTCAAATTATTTATAATAAACCTACTCTTTATTATGTTATTAATATTATAAACTACAATTATAGTGATAAGATAGTATTAGAAGCCTATGTGGCTCAATCAATATTCATAGCCAACTTTGAATTATTAAGCCTATTAAAGTTTAGTGTTGTGCATGAGTCGAGCTAAATCGAGCAGCTCACTCGGTTCGGGGAGCCGAGGCTTGAAGCTCGGCTCATAACAAAATGAGCCAAGCCGCAAGCAGTGTTCCGCTCGTCAACTAGCTCGGGAAGTCGGCTCGATAGTATGTGTGTTAATACTATTTTTAATAAAATTAGTTATATTCTACTTTTTAAGTCATTTCAATTATTATGATTAATACTATCAATTAATAGTCATTTTAATGTTTTTTATTTACATTGTTACGTGTTAGTTAATTTTATTACTTTTACATGTTAATTCATTTTATTAATTGTTTATGTAATAATTTTTTGTTAATCCAGTTGAACTTGAAATTTCGAAATGAGCTAAGTGAGCTAGTCCGGAGCTCGGCTCGGTAAAAGCTTGCCAAACCGAGCCTAGCCTAGACAAAATTCTTGAGCTCGGCTCGGCTCGTGTACAGCTCTAGCTAGAACCAAAACGGGTGTCCGTTTATGACTTTGGTCGGTTGATGGACCGGTCCAATTGGCTCAATCGGTTATACATCCAATTATTTGATAGCCCATATACCCCGACCCATTAACATACCCATCTTCAACCCCAGACCAAAACTTTAAAAATCCAACTTGTCACCATTTTTCTCATTTTCTCCACAATCCAATCCCATTTCCCACAGAGCCAAACGATGTCGTTTAGCAATCACACATTGCTTCAATTCAGCTCATCTCCTTCAACAGCATTAATTGCGAAGGTTCACCCGTTGGTGATATTCAACATATGCGATTGCTATGTGAGGAGACCCGATCAAGCCGAGCGTGTGATTGGCTCGCTACTCGGCTCGGTATTGCCTGATGGTACAATTGATATACGTAACTCGTATGCTGTTCCTCGTAACGAGTCTTCTGATCAGGTTAACTTTAGATTTCTTATGTGTTGGGCTACCAAAAAGAAGATGCATCTTGATGGTACGAGTAGTACCAATTAAATCGTATCAAACATATCACGTCGCCCACTTTGGCCGGGTATTACAATCTCCCCCACTTAAACCCTCAACGTCCTCGTTGAGCCACGTCCAGGACCGTACCACCTGTGTGAGACTCCAATTCTCACAATTTCGGATGGCTCGGCTCTGAACAAAAAGTGTTGAAGTCTTACTTTATTAGGAACAAAAAGTACTTTATAGAGGCAAAAAAAAGGAGAAATTGGGCAAAATAGCACTCATGGAAGAAGAAAACTAACTTAAAGCACCTTTTTACAATTCTTAGCAAAATGGCACTAAAGGGAGGCGAATTGACTAATATACCCCCCTTATAAAGTTAATGTTTTATTCAGTTTTTTTTTCGATTTTTCCTGGTTTTTTTTTTCAATTTCTTTTTGATTTTTTTTTGTAATTTTTTTTTTCAAAATCTTTTCAACTTTTTTTTCGGTTTCTTTTTTTCAATTTTTTTTCAATTTTTTTTCTTTTCGATTTTTCTTTTTCTTTTCGATTTCCTTTTTCGATTTTTCTTTTTATTTTTCTTTTCGATTTTTTTTTTCGATTTTTGATAGATTTTTTCGATATTTCTTTTTTCGATTTTTCGATTGATTTTTTCGATATTTCTTTTTTCGATTTTTTCGATTTCTTTTTTCGATTTTTTCTTTTTTCGATTTTTTCTTTTTCGATTTCTTTTTCTTTTCAATTTCAATTTTTTCGATTTTTTCTTTTTCGATTTCTTTTTCGATTTTTTTCTTTTTCTTTGAGATAAAAAATTAACTTGGAGCACCTTTTTACAATTTTTAGCAAAATGGCACAAAAGGGGATGAATTGACAAAAATACCCCCTTATAAACTTAATATTTTTTTCAGTTTTGTTTTCGATTTTTTCCTGGTTTTTTTTTCAATTTCTTTTTGATTTTTTTTTTTGTTTTTTTGTAATTTTTTTTCAAAATCTTTTCAACTTTTTTTACGGTTTCTTTTTTTCAATTTTTTTTTTCTTTTTCTTTTTCTTTTCGATTTCTTTTTTCGATTTTTCGATTGATTTTTTCGATATTTCTTTTTTCGATTTTTCGATATTTCTTTTTTCGATTTCGATTTCTTTTTTTCGATTTTTTCAGTTTTTTTTTCGATTTATTTTTTTGAAAAAAGAAATCGAAAAAAGAAAAAGAAAAAAAAAATCGAAAAGAAAAAGAAAAAAAATTGAAATTGAAAAGAAAAAGAAATCGAAAAAGAAAAAATCGAAAAAAGAAAAAATCGAAAAAAGAAATCGAAAAAATCGAAAAAAGAAATATCGAAAAAATCAATCGAAAAATCGAAAAAAGAAATATCGAAAAAATCTATCAAAAATCGAAAAGAAAAATAAAAAGAAAAATCGAAAAAGGAAGTCGAAAAGAAAAAGAAAAATCGAAAAGAAAAGAAATTGAAAAAAAATTGAAAAAAAGAAACCGAAAAAAAAGTTGAAAAGATTTTGAAAAAAAAAATTACAAAAAAAAATCAAAAAGAAATTGAAAAAAAAACCAGGAAAAATCGAAAAAAAAACTGAATAAAACATTAACTTTATAAGGGGGGTATATTAGTCAATTCGCCTCCCTTTAGTGCCATTTTGCTAAGAATTGTAAAAAGGTGCTTTAAGTTAGTTTTCTTCTTCCATGAGTGCTATTTTGCCCAATTTCTCCAAAAAAAAGAAAATAGGCTTACAAGTTCATTGGAAATGTAAACAATCAAACAATTTGAAACATGACAAAATTTCTAAACAATCAAACATATTGAAACGAAGGGAGTATTGTTTTCGGGGTCTATTTGAATTGCATAACTTGTCTTAATCATTTTAATAAGCTAGGCATGTACATATATATAAGCCCCGCCACTGAACTTGAAACAATTGGAGAAATATTATTTGCACTATTTCACTCACTTTCCCAGTCTTTATGTTAAGCTGCTAGCTAACATTTCACATTGAAACAAAAAAATGAGGGCGGCAAAATACCAACTTCAGCAATATAATCAAACATCCCAACTTGAATTACCTCAAAGGCAGACTAATTCAGCAAATATCTGAGCAGCCTCACCCACACCATTGAGGACGAAGGAGTTGGTCAACGGGATTAGCCCTATGAACTCTTCAATAGCTCCAATGATTGATTGTTTGGAGTTTAAGGTTTCTTCTTGTTTCTTATCGAGGGTTTTGCCTTTGGACAAAGGCTCTTCTATTTGGAGTATTCGGTTTTGCTTCTTGTTGAGTGCTTGGATTAGGCTCAGGGGTCAGGACTAGCCTTCAGAGGCGTCGGATAATCACGTAGTAGTGGCCATTTGTGGGGTGGGGTGTGTTGAAGAAGAAAGAGTGGGGTTTAATTTTAATTATGCAAAATAATTTAATATTGTCTCCTATACTTTCGAATAGTATCAGGGTAAAGTAATCATTTCACCGAATTAAAAGGGTTATAAAGCACCTCGAAAACGATCAGAAACATAAGAGCATACTGAAACTAACTTGATAGTATAAAGGATAAAATACGAACTAGCCATTTAGTTATTCTCGACAAAATACAAATCCCACATATCTATTTCAACAAGTAGTTCTTCATTTAATTACTCAATTATTTTTTTTTTCATTTTCTGATTTTTGTGAATGATTGATTAATATAGAAAGAGACTCCCAAGTCCCTAATTGGTACTCCTTCCAATTCAGATTCTTTATTTTTATTTTTATTTTGTGTTAAAGTTTGATTAACCATAACGAATTAGTTATATTATAAAAAATTATTTTTATGAAAATATTCTTAAATATAAATTTATCAATATTAATTTTATAATTTTTAAACTAAAAAATAATAAGTAATTGATGGTTATTAAATAAATATAAACAAAAATGACCTAATTGTAAATAGAAGAAAGTATATTCCACCCACATTCATAATTCCAGGTCCTATGAAGCTTCACCATGGGCCCCAAAATCAGCCCCAAGAGGGTCCTACACATTTGCGATGATATTCTTAAACATATATTTTTAAAATAAATGATTAATTATGTAGATATGAAAAATAAATTTATAAGAAATCAACAATTATATTTATTTAAAAATATATTTAAGTATTTTGAACACATACCTTAAAGGTATAGGTAAACTTGGAACACCTACTTTAATTTTGTGTTTGGATTTGGGTGATTCCATGTGAGGGTAAACATTTAAAATTAACCTAGGTTAGAGAAATGTAGGGTAATGCAGGTGAATGTAGGTGAAACTATTATAATTCATGTTTGGATACAATTACCATTCACTAGGTAAAACAAAGTAATTAATAACTTGAGAAACAACATTATAAAATTATTAACTATTAAACTGACATTGATATCCCTCTCTTTATTTCTACACAGAATACCTTGTTTTTATTTGCAAATTAAATATTATTAATACAAATATTAGCAAAACATAAATATGTTCTATAATAAAAAAAATATAAGAAACGTATCAATAATTCTTAGCCAAATAAATATACACATGTTTAACAAAAGATAAACATGAGCAACAGATATCGTGTACTTAATGATTAGTACACATATAATACACAAGGATTTATAACAAGGAATATGCCAATGCCCGCAAATGTTGATTTACATACATTACAAAGGTGATTTGATAATTAGTGCACTAGGAGAAAAAGCTAGACGTATCAACAAACAAATATTGTACATACGAACTGAAACTAAAATGCAAAAAACATGATCTTTTTATTATTCAAGCGAGAAAAAAAGAGCAGCCAAGAAAAAACTGTTTTTTCAAGCGGAAAAAAATAGTTGGCAAAAATACGCAAGAAAGAAATGAAGCGGCAATTTATATGATGAGGGAAATTATTTTTTTAGAGGTAAGTAATATTTCGCGTAGAGTAATATTATTGATAGATAGTTTAGATATGAATAAACCATTACCCACCGATTTGGGGTGGACGATTTGAGTAATAATAATAATAAAAAAATTCGTTAACCTAGCATTACCCACCGATTTGGGGGTGGACGATTTGAGAGTGAATGGAGGAGAATGTGTTAACCTACATTAACCTTAAAAAAATAACTAATTTCAAACGGGGTGAATGATAAATTTCAGCTAGGTTCACATAGGTTCACATCAATCCAAACGGACCATAAATATCTTGATCACCTCCTCATCCCACCTCAGACTTATGCTGACGTGTACACACGCATTATAGACAGTTTTTTATTCGCCTCACATCCGGAACCCAAAATCAATTATTTGTCCGATTTAATTACCATTTCTGAAATCCGTAGGGTCTCTATTTTACATATATATACATATTTGATCCAGTTTGGTAACTAATCTCTCCATTTTCCTGAATCTTATCAATTTAAATAATCGAAATCGTCAATCTAGTGTTCTTGCTCGATATCAATTTAATCAGAACGAACAATTAAGATTTTATAAAATTAAAAAAACTAATCAAATTAAAATTGATTATTTCACCGGATTAGGTTTTATTCATCGTTGAACCGTTGTTTGGAATCGGATTTTAATTTTGGAAAATGGTCAACTCAGATAAACAATCGTCTAACACCGATAGTAGAATGGATGATGTGGATGGCGTTGACGATTTGATAGCAGTTGACTCTTCACCGCCGGCGGATTCGTTTTCCGAGATGCTGGAGGGGATTTTGGTGGAGGATGGTGACGGAGATCTGGTGGCTCAACGGAATCGAGAGGAGATTGTTTTGCGGTTTCTTCAGGCCTTGGATATGCAGGTCATGGGTGCTTGTCGTAGCGATGAGAGGTTGAAGCCTTTCCTGAAGCTAAATGTTTCGAGTGGTGCTGCGGAGGATCTTTTGCTTGCTCACGTGAGCCAGGTAGTAATGACTGAATAATGCCCACGATGATTGTACAGTTTGAAATTTCCAGTTTCGAATGTGTGTTGAAATTTTTAGATTTTGAACTTAATCATTTGTGTGTATGTTGCATAATAATTGGTAGAAATTTATAAAGTGATAACAATTTTATTTTATTTTACTAATGACTTAATAGTTTTAATTCAAAGTGAAGTTTTATATGTCGATTTTGACTTATATGTTCGTGTGGATATTGACCATTGGAAATCAATCTAGACAATTTTCGTGGGATGAAGGGAGTAATAATAATAATAATATTATGACAATTATGATAATGGCAATGATGATAGAATTGATAGAAAAAAATTAAGTAGTAATGTTGTTTGTTTGTGGACAGCATTTCGAGCCTGCGGAGATTGGAATGTTAGCAAGATGCTTGTGTATTCCTCTTGTTTCCATTCGTGTTGGCAAGATCAAGGAACAGGGAGCCTTACTTTGCCCCACAGAGAAAAGGTAGTTGCAATTTCATTACTGCAAAGTGATATGTTGGAACTGAATATTGTAATTGCTGATGGAATTTGAGCATCTTATGTACATACAAAACCTAAAGTTGCTTATCAGGATACATAACGTTTATCCTGTAACATATGTTTCCTTATGCTGACAATGTTGCCACAGGAAGTGTAACTAGTATTGTGTTTCATCGGTGAATCTGTTTTCTGTGTAAGTAACTTGTGTACAATGCAGTTAGTATACTAGTTCAACTTTGTGACGCCAACTTGTAGAACAGAGTAAGATTGGGTGTTTTTCAATCTATCTCTTCGTTTATTCATAATTAAGTTTGCCTGATAATGGTAAATCGTTGTATCAGTTTAGAGACTAATTCAGCTTAATTGTTATCTGAGGGTGTAGTCTAAACTCTAAAACAAATTATTTAATTTTTGTCCTTATCATTATGTGCCACTTAACAAACCACTCATGCATATCATGCATGTTACATCAAATCTTAACATTATGAGCACTTTTGCATACATGCACATATCATAACTCATTAGCAGTGATTTAGTTCTTGAAGTATTAATAACAGATATAGTCATATGCATCATTAGAAGCCTTTACATCTGATTCGTTCACCAAATGATTAGACAGCTGTAATTAAGTGACTTTTGTGCGAATTACAGAAATATTTTAACTATTTGATGATCAATTGTAACTCTGGATCTATCGTTTATCTCTTTGATATGAGATTGTTCATAGCTAGGAGCCACATTTTGACAAGTGAAACATCAGGTTTGTGGTAGTGTATAATGCCTTGTTAGTATAGACAGCTGATAAAGTCATTTAATCCCATTATTATCTTATTAATACTTTTAAGAATTGTTTTGGTAGGAGAGAACAAATTATTATATAATGATTCAGAGCAATTCCAGTAGATTTAATATATATGTGATATGGTACCTGTGCCGTAGCCCACAGTTATCTATCTGTTTGTAGTTCGCTAGTTTGTCGTACATCAGATAGATCATCTTAGCATATGTTTACTTAAGAAATAATTTGCTCAATTTTCTCTTTCTTATGATGGTAATTGTAGGGATTTTAATTTTTTATTCTAGCGACTCACAATTCATAAGATTACTGTATAATGTGTACATCAATGATGACAATGTTCATCTTTCCAAGTAAATATATCTTTTTACTTGTAGGTAAAAGTGGCGTATTCTATTATGATCTCTGAAATATGACGAAGTAAAGGTAGTTTCATTCTCCTATATTATGCAATTATACCTAAGATTCTTTCTGTACAGTTAGTGATTCATTTTTGTTGTTACTATACGATGTTTGGTAGTCGCATTTACTTAAAACTTGTTGCTGTGATGTTACTTTGTAATCTTTATTGTCTGCTATTGTAGATTAGTTATATTGCATAGATTGCGTGTCAAAGCTCCAATTGATTGCCATATAATGTTTTAATTCATGTTACTTGTCCCAACCCCCTACCTCTGACATAAATAAATAAGGAGTTATATCTTGTACAGTCTTGGTTCATCTGTGATGTTCAATGCCTGCTTTGCATAAACGTATTTTATGTCTGTTTGTCTGTTAATTTGTGAGTGGCCTCGTTAACTTTGCTAATGAGGATAATTGCAAATTGTTATTATGATAGGTACTAAGACAGGTGTCAGTAATGAACATAATTAAGCATTGTCGCGGCGAATCACTGAATTAGATTTTAAGGCTTGATGTACCCGGCTAAAGTTTTTGCAATATTGCAACATTATCAGTGAACTAATGTACACAATAATACCTTTTTTAGGTGGCAGCGTTATTTTCCAATGTTGTAAAATTAAAACAATCAGTATAGAGATGAGGGATTAGTGAAGAGCTGTCACTTAAATGCTGGCACTTATTTGTTTAGATGAAGTCTTTCTTTTCCATTTATACACCTATTCCTGGTGGTGATGTGACCAAAATTATGGCAACACTTAATTTTTTCTGTTTTCTGATTATTTTGATATGTATTATCCTATAATATAGCTCACTTTCACTGTATTGCTTTTCTTTTACTCTCCTTTTAGGGGGAATATGAATCTGATCCTTCTGCCAACCTCTGACTTACGACTCTTATTCCTTGGAGATGATGGGTGCATAGAGAGACTGGCGACATTCAGTTTCAACACTGAGAACTCAGGTGCAGAAATTAAGGAAATCTCCGCAGACAAGTCTGGACGGTCTTTTTCTGTGAAGATCCATGAAGATAAGGTGTATTACTTTTGGTGCTCTGAAAAGTCCAAGCTCTTAGGGGATGAATTGCTTCGAAAGGTTTGTTCATTATATGTTTGTTTAGATTGTATCCATGGCTTCCCACCTTGCTGATCTTATCCTGTATTCTAGATGAAGGATTTGCTCGATAGGAGACCCAATTTGTCTGAATTAACTGGAATCAGTGAGTCACGGCTGGACTGTTTTGCAATCCAGCTTCGAGCATATCTTCCGGGATCATCATTGCCCAGTGCTCAAGCTGGTTCTACACATGCAGAACCCCCTTTAGTAGAGAACTCGCTCGAGTCTCTTGGTTTAAGTACACAATCCGCAATCACATACTCAAAGTCTTTGCGTAGATGGCACCATAGCACTAATGGTGTAAAGTCAAGCTCATTCTGTCAAGGCAGCCTCAGTCCAAGGCCAAGTACCTTTAAAGAGGGAGCACCCAGAAACCAATCTTCTTTGAAATGTGTTGCAAGGGAAAAAATTAAGCGTGGTGGAGATGGCTATCTATCATGCATTGATGGTTTGGCCTCTCCATCAAGTGGCACATGCCTGCCTAAATCTGATAATGAAAAGTTTCCTGAAGCTGTTGAAGGTTTTCCATCTCCTCCTTTGGAACCACTTGGGAGACTAAGTGAGTCGTCATCTTTTCTCCCTCCAGCCCCAAATTCTCACCTGGGTTCTCCTTTTTTCTCTCCTTACTATGTTTGGTGTCCACCTGTGGCAGCTGCTCCACCTCATTCTTCGAGGTCATTCTCACAGCTGCCTGTTTCGTCTTCTGATTCCTTGTCTTTGCCTTCTCTCTCAACTCTATTATCACCTGCCAAGTCATCTAGTTTGTTGTCATCTATTCCACCGTTGAATGTTGTTGAATTGCCTCCTCTAGAGTTTCCACCTCTATTTCCAGAGCCTTTGGTTAGGTCACAAGGGGCTACCTCACAACAGATTCTGACATACACACCATTAATGTGTGATTCAATTGTCCACATTCCACTTATTGATGTTTGTTCATCAGGCCAGGGTTACTTGGTCAGTGCAGGACCTGGTATCCAAACAACTATTCCACCGCTACACCCTAATTTTATGAACCCATTGATGCCCGAGTCAGAATCTGTGGTTGAAAAGAGTGCTAGGGAGACATTGCGTCTGCTTATTAATAGCTCTAATCAGCCTAATTCTTTACTGGATGTATTACCTTCTGTTATTATTAGTAGTGATGAGAGACCAAATATATTTGCTGCTGGAAGCAGGGGGCTGTACACCGGAACGAGAGATGTTCATGCTATTACTAATAGTATTGCAGCTATGGGTTTGGTTCAAATGGGAGATCCTTTTGACGGAGGTATTGCTAGAAGAAACATTGGCAGAAAAGAGACCTTGAATCAACCAGAGAATTCTGCAAGCTCTGCATCGTCTGGTTTTAGCGAGGGTCAAGCTGATGCAAGAGGAGACGAAGGATCTGGAACTGCAGATTTGTCATAGCTTATTGCAGTATTTGTAAATTCGGTTTTTGGTATAAGAAGTGTAGATATGGCACTCCAGGTGATGTTACAAGTTGTAAGTAGTTGGTGTCTAGCCCCAAGTGGCCCCTGGTGTTGATTCGTTTTGTTATCTTACAATATTTATTAGTAAATGCGTTCCTCGAATGAGGTTATGCTAAAAATAGCTTTTCTAATTTAAGTTAGTCTTGTCTATCTGGTCAAGTAATTGGACGAATAAATTGGACGTTATTCGTTTGAAGATGGTGGTCAAAGTACTCGAGAAGCCATCATTGAAACTTGATTTATTGTGTTGGATGTGTCAAATGATCGTTATTTCTTTAATATAACAAATCAACATGTGTCAATGAGTATAGTGCCACTTATATCCTAAGTATGAAACAAATGGTCCTCATCGCTAGTTTACCAAAAAAAGAAAAAAAGTATGAAACAAATGGTCAACTCTAGTCAATTTAATTTAAAAACTTATGCTTAATATAATTATTCTTATTTATCATGCTCATTTGAACTCATATCTCAAAGAATACGAGATTTAGAAATATAAGTGGGCCATTTTAAACCTATAACTAACTGGGCCTTAATTGGTCTCTTAATCTCAAGTGAAGCCTCAAAAATAATGGACAACCCGCGACCCAATAATCATTTCACAATCTTTTTGCCCAATTGTCTTCTTCTTCTTCGTTTTGTTCTCTTCTTTAGCTCCAATATCTTCAACGTGGCAGCCACGTGTCCACTATTGAAATCTCCGCACCCCCTCCGCCGGAGCTCCACCACTACTCTCTTCATATTACCCTCCAAAACCCCTCATCAAAATCTATATTTATTCTTCGAAAAACCCCCCCTCAAAAATCCATAATATACCCAAAAATATATACGTACAAAATTCACAAACATCCTATACACTGATACACAGAAAATATAAAACCTCAAAAAAGCCTTAATATATTTTTAAAAAAAATTAAAATAATGATGGGAGACGAAACCCAAAGCTTAGGAGAAATGGAATCACTGATCCTCGACGACGTCACCGTTGACCAATCGTTGACCGGAAAAATTGAATCTTTTTCCGACGCATTGGCTTCTTCATCTCAACCGTCCACTCTCTTCTTCACGTCATCTGATATCTCCGGAACCAACGGTCACGATCATGATCACTCTTTAGTTTCCTCATCTTCTTCAGGTGCGTACCTTAGAATATCTGTTACTGATCCAGCTAACGTACATGACAAGGGTAGTATGGGTAATTCACTAGTTGGCTCGAATAGTTACACGACTTATTTAATCACGACTTTGACTAATTTGGTTGAGTTTGGTGGGGACGAGTTTAGTGTTAGACGGAGGTTTAGAGATGTTGTTACTTTGGATGATCGGTTGAGGGACGTTTGTCGCGGGTTTTTTGTTCCCGTTCGGCCCGATAAGGGCGTTGTGGAGAGTCGTATGGTGGGAAAGAATGAGTTTTTGGAGCAGAGGAGGGTTGGGTTGGAGAAGTATTTGGGGAAATTGGCGAAACATCCGGTCATTCGGAGGAGTGAGGAGTTGAGGGTGTTTTTGACTGCTAGAGGGAAGTTGAATATGGTTAAGAGTGTGGATGTGGGATCGAGGATGTTGGATGGCGCGGTGAAGTTGCCTAGGCAGTTGTTTTGGGAGACGAGTGGGGGAGTGGATGTGGGTGAGGTGAGTCGGCCTGCCAAGGGAGGGAGAGATTTGTTGAGGATTCTTAAGGAGTTGAAGCAATCGGTGACTAATGATTGGGGTGGGGTGAAGCCGTTGCTGGTTGAGGAGGATAAAGAGTTTTTGGGGACGAGAGATAAGTTGCGTGACTTTGAGCAACATCTCAGCAATGCATCTCAGCAGGTTCGCTTTATGTGTTTTAATGCGTTGTGACTTGATGGTGATACTTGTAAATGATGATGAAAATATTTAAAGAAGGAAATAATTGTAATTTAGTGACTTTTAGTGAATTGTTAACTGCGTTACAAATTTGTTGGGTTCTTCAGTCTGTAGATTATCATTGTTACAGTTGCCCACTGATGTGCTTGAAACGTTCTTAAGATGAACTGTGGATTCTTTACTGGGTGGGGGCACAGGGGTCAAATATTGTGATAGAAGTATGGCATGATTCAATATATATGAATTTCTTAGCTATTGAAAGTCTGTATTAATGTTAAATGCTTACACACAAAACTAATTTGCATTTCATATTGGAATGTCTTAATCTATACCATAGTCCTAATGTTAGCTTATTGATTATAGAGAGGAACCGTTTCTAGCATTTGATGAATGTGATTGCATTGGCCATTTATAAAGGTAATAAAGGAATCAAGATTATCAATTGTATTTCGCTTCACAGGCTGAATCACTTGTCAAAGCTCAGCAAGATATTGGAGACACAATGGGCCAATTGGGCATGGCATTTGTGAAGTTAACAAAGTTTGAGTCTGAGGTAGCTGTTTTTGAGACTCAGAGAACACGAGCTGCAGATGTGAAAAATGTGGCTACAGCTTCTGTCAAAGCTAGTCGACTGTACCGTGAACTAAATGCACAAACTGTGAAACACTTGGTAACTTCTTTTTGTAAATCTAAATAAATAGTCCTTAGAGCTTTATTTTCTGTTGTTCTAAAGTCCATTTTTGTTAAAAACAGTTGTATAGTACACTGGATTCTTCTAATATGTATAATCTTGTGAGTTCTCTAATAGAACATAATTAACTTGTTTCGAACTTAATCTTTCTGCAGGATCAGCTGCATGAGTATCTCGGAACAATGTTGGCTATCAATAATGCCTTTTCTGACAGGTCAAATGCATTATTGACCGTACAAACTCTTCTTTCAGATTTATCATCTTTAAACATGAGAATTGAAAAGCTTGAAGGTTCCGCTTCCAAGATATTTGGGGGGGACAGATCTAGGATTCAGAAAATTGAAGAGCTAAGAGAGGCTGTTAAAGTTAGAGAGGATGCTAAAGATACTGCAGTCAGAGAATATGAAAGGATTAAGGTATCCTTGTTTTTCTTGCCTAATAAGATTCTTAATAGGGTTAATGGTTGGGGACATCATTTACCTTTCGCCAATATCACCAATTTAGCTTTTAAAGGGTCTCAGTTGATCTACTGGTGATATTGGGGAAAGGTAAGTGATGTCCCCGGCCATTAACCCTTCTTAATATTTGGCATTATTTCCTACTTTAGTTGTCGGTATTTGGTAAATGAGAGGCTGGCATTGTCTCCATATGGAAGTTCTTGTACTTCTCATTTGCGCTTTTCTTTATGATATTAAGAATCAAGCATATTTTTCTTGATCATATGCAGGAGAACAACAAGAATGAACTTGCGAGACTGGAAAAAGAGAGGCAAGAGGATTTCATGTCGATGTTGACAGGATTCGTGGTTAATCAGGTCGATTTTCTCCCTCCTCTATTCTCACCTTTTAGTCAGTACTTTAACCTTCTGATTTATTTACTATTTTACTCCTGTGCTGGTGGTCTCTTCCAAGTTTTCCCTTAACCGTCTGAAAAGATTTTCTATGGATGATCTTAACAGGCTGGATATGCAGAGAAGCTGGCAAATGTTTGGGAGGAGGTTGCACAAGAAACAAGCGCTTATGCCAATCTTAATCAGTGAAAGATGGCTATAGTTTCGTGTACATTAGAAGTTCTTGGTGTTGAATCAAGAAGAGTCGTAGTTTGTTCTTTTTCTTTCAACAATTTCTTAGTTATGGTAATTCAATGCCAGTGTCTATGATATCTGAAAGAAAAGCCACTTCTTTAATTCTTAAACTCCTCAGACAAGTGCAGCGCATAATTTCATTCATCTCGGCTTCTTTTCCCCTTCGTGGTAAATCGTTTGACACCAAACTTTGTATATATAACTACGTAAAAGACCAACTTCAATTCTTTTTGGTTGATATATTTACTCATTTTGCTAAGGAGTTGCAATATTTTCCCATTATATTTACTTTGTCCTTGTTTCAAAGTATTATTACACAGGTATTGCTCTTCCTGCCATAATTGAATGTTTTGAACAACTCATCATGTTTTGTTGCTTAATTTGTTTCGGCTTGCTACTTAATATACAAGTAGTTATACCGCGTACGTGATGATAACTGGAAAGAACAATGAAAAACTATGAAAATTTGTTCATATGAAAATAAGGCATACTTTCTCTGTTGACAAAGTCGTGAATGCATTAAGAAGGATTCCAAACAGGATTCCAGGCAAGCAAACTGAGTTGACTCTTATATACTTGAACCACTAGAACGAAAAAAGAAATTAAGAATGAAAGAATAGTGGAACTGGAATTGTTTTGCCAACAATTCTATCTGCTTAACATTAATCGATTGTGGAAGGGCCTGCTGCGGAACCACCTTCATCTCCTGAACTGGCTGCGGTTTCCGGCCTAATTTCCTCCAGTTGCTGTAGAATCTGGTGAACTTCTGGCCTAGCAGATGGAGATGGATCAACGCAGTGGAGAGCCAGTTTCAAAGTGTTCAACAATTCGTCACCTATAACTGATGCATCCCTCATTAGTTCCAAATCGAAGACCTCGTTGGTCCATTCTTCTTTCACAATTGAGGCAACCCACTGAGGCAGATCAACTCCATTCATTGCCTCGCCTGGAGACTTCCCAGTAAGAAGTTCCAAAATTATGACACCAAGGCTGTAAACATCAGTCTTTGTGTTGGCCTTCTTGAGCTTTGAAAGCTCAGGTGCACGATATCCTAATGCTCCTGCAGTGGCAATCACATTTGCATTTGCGGCAGCTGTCATCAGACGTGAAAGGCCATAGTCTGTAATCTTTGGGTTGGTTTGTTCATCAAGCAGAATATTGCTTGATGTGAGATTTCCATGAATCATATTCTGCTCAGTGTGAAGATACAGCAAGCCTCCTGTCGTACCCTTTATTATCTTCATCCTCGTCAACCAATCAATTGGAGTATCAGGGCCACGAGCTGCAAATCACAACCGAGATTAGTCATCTTCATATTTATGGTAAGTTCAAACTAATTTCATTAAACAAACTGACTTACCATGAAGGAAGGTTGCAAGACTTCCTTTCTGCAAATAGTCAAAAACAAGAAGCTTCTCTCCCTTTGGGCCTAAGTAGTATGCCCTCATGGCTAGAAGATTTGGATGCCTGATTTTCCCAAGAACATTAACCTCGGCTTCAAATTCTTTCTGCCCTTTTGTGATCTTTTCTCTCAACCTCTTCACAGCAACTTGATTGCCATCCTCAAATATGGCTTTGTACACTGTCCCATATGTGCTTTTACCCATTATCTCTGCAGTAGCACATAAGAGATCATCTGCAGTGAAAACCATAGGTCCATCAAAGTGAACAAGCTTCCCGCCAGTCTCCCCAGCGGCTTCGACTTCAGCGGCAGCAGACGGGACACCCTTTTCTGTCCTGGCTGCACCACTAGCTTTTCCAGCCTCAACACCGCCTTTGGATGCTTTGGTTGAAGCCTTCTTTCTGATCAAACAGCAGCAAAGAATGCAACATATGATAATCAGAACTACAAGTAAACACCCTGCTGCTATGAGAATAATATCCTTGGTGCTTAGTTTTTTATTCTTCCCTTCATGAATTCCTTCAGATGGCCCACCAGGAGCAGGGGAAGGGGCAACGGGGCAAACTGTCGAATCACTAAACCCGCAGAGCTGAAGATTACCAACAAATGAACTTGAATTGAACTTTTGGGAGAGCTTAGAAGGAACAGGTCCAGAGAGGTTGTTATATGAAACATTGAAGGAAGTCAGAGTTGGGAGACTTCCAAGAGATTCTGGAATTTCTCCACTGATGTTGTTATACGACAAATCAAGAAATTTCAAAGCCGAAATGTTCCCAAATGTAGCTGGTATATGGCCACTAATATGGTTATTCCTCAAGTTGAGAACAGTGAGATTCTTAAGGTTCTTGATGGATTCAGGTATTCCATCACCAAAATGGTTATTGTCCAAATTCAATTCAACAAGAGATGTCAAATTGGACAAACTCTCAGGTAAACTACCATTAATACCATTAAATGACAAATCAAGTGTCCTAAGCTTAGAAAGATTTCTTAGATCATCTGGAATGATTCCAGAAATATTATTGTGATCAAGAGCAAGATAGATAAGGAAGGGTGATTGAGTAAGACTAGTTGGGATAGAGCCAGACAATAAATTATGGCTAACATTGAACCTAAACAACTTAGTAGAGTTGAAAATACCTTGCGGTATAGTCCCCGAAAGTGAATTATTACCAAGGTCAAGTGTTTGAAGGCTATGGCAAGAACTAAGCGAAGGAGGAATCGAACCAACGAACCTATTGTTAAACAACTGCAGACCTCTAAGATTTGCAAGAAACCCCAATGATGTTGGAATTGTTCCTGTAATGAAATTATCATGGAGACTAAGCTTTCTGAGAGATTGAAACTGACCAATTTTTTCAGTGAGTCTTCCACCTAACCCTCTCCATGGAAGCTGGATTACAATAACTTGGCCTTGAGCACATTTGATACCAACCCAACTACCAGAACAAGCTCCATTTCCACTATCGTTCCAGCTTTTCAAGAACCCATTTGGATCCACCAAATCATGCTTGAATGCTTGAAGAGCTTGAAAATCTCCTTGTGTGATAACTATTCCATCCCATACACTGCTTGAAGCAGGTTGAATGGAGCAAAATAGCAGCTGAGATAGCAACAGAAATTCAACACAAAGGAACATATTGTAAAAAGACTCATTTTTTCCAACCTTATTAGAAATTTGATGAAACAAACCCAAATCTTGAAGTGAAAAATTGAATCTTTTCACTGAATGTGAACTTCTTCTATGAAAAAACATGATCCCAGAAAATAAAATAAAATAAAATCCCAGCTAGATTAGTGGCATACAAATCAAAATGTGGGAACTACAAAAACAATGTAGAAGAAAAATTGATGTTGGATTGCTAGTAAAGAGAAAATACTAGCTAGATACTATGAAGTAGACAGTTTTTGGAGTAGGAAAATAATGTCTGAACAGTGAAGTAGTGGATTCTCAAGAATTTGTAGTGAGGACTGACGGAGGGGGTGCCACGTGACCAACTTATGAGGGAGTTGGATGTACGGTGGATCTAAATATTTTAAATTGATCGTTCGAGATTGACATAAATTTAAGTTCAAAATACTTGAATTGAATTGAAATATTAAAATAAATTTTAAATTTTACATTTATTTTATGTTTGTATCTATATAGTTTTTTAGTTTTTGTTATAAAAGTGACGGTTCGACTGAATTGATCGGATGGGTTACATGCAAGAAAAAATAAAAAATAAAAGAATCTGTTGTTTTTGGGGGGAAGCCAAAAATGTCGGGTGTTTATTACATTCAGTGACTATTGTATTGTTATGCAAAAAGGGATAAATAACGGCTAGTTTTCTCTGATTAACTTATGAAGAACATTATTTAGAAGTCATTATTATATGTGGGGGAGGTCAAAGTTGTCTGGAGAATCGCAATCAGTATACAACGGCTATGTTCTATTCATGTGGGTCTGAGGATGTCCAAGTGTAAAATGACCTTGATGTCCTCCTCAGTTTGCCTTTGGCTGTCCTAATGTGAAATGATCTTTTCACTTTGGAAGTCATTAGTATGTGACCTACGAGTTTTTGTTGGGCCGTTAACATACGCCAACTTTGTGAGGTAATAGATAGTATTCGCACATCAGTTGGATTAAATTTGAAATAAACTTCTAGTCATCGAACGAGTTATGTTCAGAATGCAACCTCATACGTGATGCAGGCGGAACACGTTAACTGCAATGAGTTAATTTGTTGTTATGTACACCAAGTTTAATGATGATAGGTTACATATAAATATATGATTCAACTTAATTTGAGAGAGGAGACAAATATCTAAAATGAACCCGATGGTAACGGTTAATCGAATGTCCACACCTACACTGGCTCCAAATGTAACCAACACCCACAAAATGAAGCTTGCCGTACCACTGATGAGTAAATAAATCATATCCTAAAAATCTAAAATGATCAAATAATGAAAAATTCTATAATGTTAAACAAGGCCTAAAACATATATAAAACACTTCATTGACAAGTTCGAGTTAAATGACTTGACCAGAACGACGGAATAACTATTAATTTTTCTAAACTTATACTTCACACTCTAGCCAATTACCAAAAGAAACAAAATGTTTTCACCTGTGTTAATGAAATCGACGTAGCTGACTAGTTAAGCAAGAACAGTAAGTTAATGACAAAAGGAGCAAATATATGTCAAGTTATATATAGATAACGATGATAAACAAATTTAAGTTAGAACAGCCAGTGTAAGGTTGGCCGAATTGGCATCATCTAACAAGCGGGACTGCAAGTGAAACACCATCAGCAAAAAATTACAGGCATGTCCAAAAAACTGCAACACCTCCTAGATGCACGCTCCAAACAGACATACCAAGCACCGCCATAAGCAATATTAGTTGGCTGTTTGGTTGAGTTTTTTTCACACACTTACTTTCCAGCACAGTCAAACACCCTGTAGGAGGCAAAAGGAAAATCGGAAGCAACGGTTTAGAAATAGAATAATTTGTACCACGAAGGCATTTGTATATCAGTCTACAAAAGGGAAGTGCTATTCACAAATGCAATTTCATATTTCTACTCTTCCTGTGTTTGTAAGGCATCGTGTAAATATAGTGTACATCACAAGTACGAGAAACTTCTTTGTTTTTTGTCAAGTAGAGGATTAGAGGCAATAATAATTTTGATACTACATAGGATCACATCTTCTATGTTAATGTCATATAGTACAACAGAAAAGGTTTAAACACCGTGCTGAAAAACATCACAAGAACAATAGAATTTGTTAAGGAGGATCAACTCACTTGATTTTGCAATTAGCTCTATACGCCCTCGTCTTTTTCATCTTCAGAATCAGAATCACTGACATTATAACCTAACCTCAAGAAAAAGAAGTTTCATCATCGAATAGGTTCCCAGATAAACGAACATAAGAGTCATGACTGAGGCTACACACCTGGACGCTTAGCTCCCACTTTCAAAGCCGAGGACCTACTTCTGGAAGCCCTTTCAATCCATGCCTTCCCCTGGAGTTAACAGAATTCTAAAACTTAGATTGTTTTTCCACGTAGCTAAACCAAGATTTGAGTATAGTAATCTAATTAATTACTCCCTATATCCAAAAAACATTGTCCAGTATAAAATTTGGATATTGACGGTTGATTATCCATAATATTTGCTCCACCATATATGAAGTGTTAGTATATTTAACGTCAAATTCTCTACGTGCATCCCATTGTGGATTTACACAATTATTTATCATGCATGGTTACATTACATTATAACTACCCTATATTCACAATAGTACAACCAATTAAAGCATGGAGACACAATTGGAGGCACATAAGGTAGTTAAGTCATGATCATATCCCTGTTCTTAGTGCACTTTACTATCAACATAATTAATGTATTCAAACCAAATTGAAGTTAATGTATGTCAACTAGTTCTACTAACTTCGTTAATTTTGACCATTGAAAATAAATTAAATAACAAATATTAAACGAATATTCAATTCGAAGATACGCAACTATAAACTAAACTCAAAATTAGAGTCAAATTATTAGGCATATGAACAAACACCTTGTGGGCATTTTTGGGAACACCATAGCCACTGTAATACATCTGGCCCACAAGCACCTGCATGGACACGTCACCAGCCTCCGCCTCCTTGAGGGTATCCTCAAACCACCGCTTCACGCAGTCCTCCACCACCGTCGATAACGGAAACCGTCGCTGCTCCACCGTAGATGATGACGTGGAATTGCCCATTTCCATACCCTTCTTCCTCAGTCCCACACGTGTCGGTTGAATCGATTCGGGTTTGTGTAGCCCACTTGGCTTAGCGGGCATAGATACGGGCTTGATTTCGGGTCGGGTTTTGTTGATCCGGTTGCTGATGATGAGCCTGGATAGGCGTTGAAAATTGGCTGGAGATGGAATTGACTTTCCCATAAAACAAAATACGAATTTGGAAACAAATAAGAGTGTGACGATTTGAATATATTTGTTACATCTTTCTTTTTTCTTTCCTATCACAAATATGGAAAACAATTAACTATGGAAAAATAGAAGAGAGAGAGGAGCAGGGACGGACGCAGAAAATAATATAAGAGATAGCACAATTGTTAAAATATGGAACCATTAAAAAAAATTAAAAAGCCAATACAAAAATGTATGATACTGATATTAAAAATATTCAAATTACAATTGACCACGACGCTTTGTCATTCTTTGAAACCTCTGTATGATAGCTTCATTTGAGATACAATTGAATATATCTTTTTCAATATAAACCACTAAATTATCGTTCATTATCACACATTCGATTGCGAATACGACCTTTTACAATACTGGATGAATAAGGTAAAAGTAAAGAAAATATTGCATCAATATAACTAACTACATTATACAAAATTCAATGCTTAACAAGTAAAATTGAACATTTTTTCTAATTCCATCAATGTTGCCCATAATTGGATAACACTTCCGATAATCCGTGCATTATTTATTTAACATTCGTGTCACTTTATTTGACGAATAACATCAAGTTACTAGTAGGCTAATAAATTCAATGAACACAATAGTTAATCTAGTGATAAATTATATAAATAAATAAACTTTATGTTTTCTTATTGATCTATTATACTAATGTATCATGTATGTCTTTCAAATTAACATGGAATTTGATCGTCAAATAATGAAATAAACTAATGTATATCTTCCGAATAAACTCTATTGTACTAATATATCCACCTATAGTCTATGTAATTTTAGATTGTTAGCAATTAAAGAAAGATATAACAACAATTCTCACATAAAAGGTAATCTAGTAATATTGAATTAAGGGTAAAATAGTAATTTTACGGGGTAAAATCAAGAGGTAGCACTTGCTACCCCTTGCTCTAATGTGCATCCGTCCATGGAGAGGAGTTATAACTTATATATGTAACTTCATTTAACATTTAAAAAAATTATTTATCGTGATATTAACCGAATATAACGTAAATTTATAGATATAATACAATTCAATCTTTTCTAATACTTTTTCTTTTCTTTTTTTTTGTAAATGAGCGATGTAGTCTTTATAATACTTTAAAGAATTTTTAATATCATATGTGCTGATTAATGATTGAGAATACATAACAAACTTATTTTACAATCAATTTTGTATGGAATTCCTCAAAAAAGTTGTTTTACCACTTTTTCTCGATAGGTTGCTGAAATTTTGTTCAGGAAAAATAGATCCCGACAACCAGTGAAAAAAAATTATCTCCAATTAGTTTAATTGTATATATCATATACTACTTATATGTGTCTTCAATTTCAAAGAAAATACATTTATTTTCATACTCCAATTTAAATTTCGAAATCATTTCTAAAATTTAAGAATTTTCCAACTTAATTATGTATTTGTTGGGCCGAGCTATTTAGTTAAGATTTTCAACATGTAATTGGTTTCCAAACAGGGGCAAAATTTTGTCTCAATGTTGATTGAACATAAAATTGAAGTTTGTGTATTGAATTATTAGACGAATGAGATAGAAATGCACATTATTGGAAAGTGTGGGAAAATATGTGTTTGAACAAGTGGTGATTGTACATAATATAACTATGGCATGATCCTAAAATTACAAATGGCATATCTGTCCCTCCCAACTTGAGCTCACGTCGTTTTGTGGCTCTCCTCACAAATGAGTTGCCAACAGTTGTCGGACTCACAATTAGCTGCAAGGAGATGACTAATCCAGCATTCATGCCACTCTTGACATTTGCCCACTCAATTATTCGTTTTAGTAGTCGATGATTCAATAAACTGGTTATACCTTAATTAGTGTATGACTTGCTTTAACAAACAAATTTATCTTTGTACTTATCTTAAATAATCTAATGACTTTATAGAGTATACGGCACCACCTTCTCCTTAATGAATTTGTAATTGTTATTCGTTAAATGCACATGTATTTTGTAAATTTTGGGTTGAAGTAATATTTACGGACATTATATAAATTATACTACTAAACAAACTTTATCTGAGAAGATCGATCAGGTCACAATGTCACCTATACGTACTCTACCAACAAGGGAACACTCTTCCAAATATATGAAACGCCTTCTCTCACTATTCGAGGTAGTAAAGTAGATGGGAGTTTAATACTCACTCCACCCCTAAATAATTGGTACATTTTAACTTTCATGGTCAATAAAATATGATTTAAAACATAAATATTTCTTATTTTATATATAAAAAATTATAAAAAATTGATATTTCAAAAATATATATTAAGACGAATCTAACAAGACGCAACATGACTATATTATTTCTTACGTCTAATGAGAATTCTTGATCAAATTTTTTAAAATTTGACTACAAAATTCAAAATATATCAATCATTTAAAAACGAAAGGAGTATATATTTAATTGACAAATCATCATGATTTGAGTTTAATTTTAACAAAAATAATCTTGAAAACTCTTACTATCAAAATAACTATAAACCTTTATTTTTATAATAAAATTTTGTTTTGCCGTTCACAAAACTTCTAAACACAAGTAATATGTGAATTCACCACTAATTACATTTTCTTCGTGAGCCGTAAGTGATAGAAGTATAACCCCCATCGTATACGTATAGTTGTTGACAAAGCAGAGCATAATTATCATACACGCAATAACGTTGGTATGTGATAGAAGTATTGCATAAGATGATAAGGCTTCTTTCTTTTCTATTGACTTTCTAAAAGTTGCCAATTTTGTGGGTCTAAATTTCCATTAATCGCTCACTCTTTTGTTTCATATTCTCTATTTCTTACGTACCAGTACTCCACATTTTAGACTAATATCATGATAAACGATGGGACGTAACTAACTCATTTGATTATTAACACATTTGAGTATATTCAAAACCTCCACTAACAAATATCATTGTCACAACTCACAACTTGTGTTTATATCTTATAAAGGTAGAACTCAAGTTTAATCTTGAGAGTGTTGATAGGGTCGTCAAATTGATGAATTTGCGATCACAATGCAAACTCACCTACTTAGTCACACATATAAGTTTAATCTACGTATATCTTATTTATAGTTGTTTGAAATATGAGTGTATGTTAGAATCCGCAAGTTTGAAATATTAATGTTGAAATGGGATTCACTATAAGAATGTGTTTCTCGACAAGCGTATGGGTTCGACCCACGGCAGGTGTATGAATAACTCTGCATTTGTTCAAGGGAGGACCTGCTTGTGAGTGATTACCCAGAGTCTACTGGGCACTTTTGAGATGGAGTATCGGACCGCTAGAGACACATCCCAAATTTATCTTCTCTGTTGAGCGATGAACTAATCAAGCAGGAATGCTTAAGATGAGCGTACCATCTTTTTTTTTTAGAAAACTAATTATGATCAAAATTATTGTCCTATTGTCAGTTTGAAAGTGACACAAAAAATGAAACATAGCATAAGATAGCCACACACTCTCTATCTTCCTTGTGAAATGACATCATATTAATTATTGCACACCAAACACGCCATACAATAGATACTCCACCATACGAGGAGACCATAGAACAAGCCATCATGGTCCCCACTTTGACACGAATAAAATAACACAACTATAATGAAATAAAACACAAACTCAAATAGAACAACCAAACATCACCTAAGGACCAAGCAGACAAATAATCATTTCTTACATCTTCGATTCCGCAAGTTTCAACATTTGCTACCTTGACCCATTCAACTTTATTTATAGATGATTCACTCACTACTCGGTAACACTTATCACCACATTCACAAACAACCAAATCAAACCGTCTTATTTTATTAAGTGGGGTCGGCTATTCGTAAACGAATGCTGATTCTAAATGGCAAGAACGAGTCCGGGTACGGATTTACCCACCCGATTGGATAAGCTACTCTCCCAAACTGAAGGACAATGAAGCGATGTAATCTCCGGATAACCGGAGGCCGGAGATTGGCTTGAGTTGCTGAACCTTGTAACAGTCAAGGCTGTGTTGAAATACTCCCTAACCTGAAAATTTTTTTATGTAAGAGCGACGAAATATCAATTAATAAAAATAAGAAAAACTAAAAGGTTTAGGGGAATTTCGCGATAATATAAAAATCGAAGAATCCTCAATTACAAATTACGAATATATAAATTTCAAACTGAGGCTCGAAGTAGAAGGTCGGGTTTTGAATAGTAAACGTGGTGCAAACCTGAGTAATTATTCCGTCAGACACGGTCCAAGCATGTACCCAATTAATGTTACGTTCGTTGTCGTAACCTTCGACAAGGACAATGTTACCAAAAGCGACAATCGTTTGAGGGACAAAGGAGAAGGAATTGTTGTCGTCGGAGTCAGTGCCGGTGAGGAGGCGCATCATAAACTGGTGGGGAGGGGGGCCATGGAACCACCACTCGAGGTCGGAGGCTAGGAGCTTGTGAACGGTGTCCACGTCACGTGAACTCAAGGCTTCGTAAAGGGCGAGCACCACCCCCTTGTTTCCAGAATCATCCAGACCTTGCTCTTTGATGTTAGCCAGTTCCGAATATGAGGATGGAAAATGTGGGGTGGGGTGGGCGGGAGGGTAGGGTAGGGTATGTGATGGGGTGGGGGGGTGATGTGAAATGATGAGATGGGGTTGGGATGGGTGGATATATAGTGGTGGTAGGAAGGGTGAGATCTGTAATTTGTGTGGTTATCAAGGGTTTATATGTAAATTCATTGTTTTATCTTTTGGTTTATCATACTAAATTCTATTATGATGATTACGTGGCGGGACGTGGTTGGTTAAGTGTGACTTAAGTTTGATAATTTCGGCTGAATTTAGATGGACAGTTTGAGTTATTCCTGATTTGAGCTTAAGACATTTTATTTGACTTGGATATACTTTATGTTTTATTTATTTAACTAGGTTGTTAATTTTTTTTTAAAAGAAATTCCAGTGAATAGCATGGAGTAATTTTTTTTACACTATCTATAATGATTAGTGGTTACCCACCATTGTTTTGGCCTATGATATTTTATTGACAATTTCATTCCCTATAAATCGATCCGTAGTTCCACCATATTCACATCTGAAAATTATAAAAAGAGAAATAAAGAAGATCGAATACTTAAAATCAAAGAAGTTAGGACCATCAAAGTTTTGAATTAATATCATAATAAATCAGTAAATTTTATTTACCCAATTTGTCTTTTAGATTACTCAATAATAAAGTCACATATATGCTCATGGGGGTATGCAAGAGCCCAAAAATGAGGTTAGGCGAAGTACCTGACCTGGGTCATGTTTCGGAAAGATCCAATTTAATAAATAAAGCCAAATAATGTGTTTTTGCATTTTAGAGGAAAATATCTCACATTTCCTCAAATGCTTAACTCGTTCCTGTGGCTTGCTTTTCTAAAACAAAAGTCACGATTGTCTTGTTTAATTATGCTCCTCGCCTTTCATGATTCCTTTCAATAATACAAAATGTCATTATTGTTATAACTTATAATCAATGAAGAAAGACTAAACAATTAATATATGACGACTACACATAACGTTTAAAAGTGTATATATCAAGCCAAGTTCGTGTTAAAAAGTTTAGTTAGCCTTAATGATACTCGAGATGAGTTGTCAGGTTCAGGCAATCTTAATTTTCCTGTGTTTGAGCATAACATCCCTCGAGCTAGAGGCGGAGCCAGCATGTGCCATGGATGCCATCGAGGCACAATTGGTTTCATTTTAGTTTTCCCTTTTAATTTTTTAAATTTTTTTTAAATAAAATCTATATCTTACATAATTTACACAAATACCTAATCTTAATTCATTACTCTCTTCAAAACATATGATTAATTAGTAGCTCAATAAATTTGCCAAAAAAAAAGATGTTTTGTATACAATAAAACTAGGCCTTTTTTTGTAATTTTTTCCTATAAATTGATCAACTAAAAGAACTTCGTTCTAATTTCGCCTATATCTCGAGCCAATCAATTCAATGCAAACAAGCATTGCCTTTCCAGAATTAAATATGAAAGATACTTTTGTCATTTTATTCCGACCGGCCACCGTCCAACGCAACCAAGTCAGCAACCACTCTGAAAACTTTACCCCCTTTGAATGGTAAAGTGTCTTTCACAAATCCCAACCTGGCTTTTATTTTGTGGTCGAAACAATTTCTATTTCGTTATTGCAATGTCATAAATTCTAACTTAGAACCCATGATAATGACGTACCTTTAGGCATTGGGATTTTAGTGGCTATTTTTGCCTTGGGGAATTAGTTCACGTCGTTTTCTTTACATCTATCTTAATTTAGTGCATGCTATTACGAGATATTTACCTTATGCTTCACGCAATTGTTCATCTGTCCATTGTTGTGTGTCATTGTCTGTGGTAAATCAATTGTGTGCCTCTTGCTCTTAATCTATTTTCAAACAGGAAACCTGTAATTATTACTCGTTGAGCTGAGTGCGTATTAAGTATATTTCGGATTGACTCGATAACTTATAAACCACATCATATGATATTAGTAAACTATATACGATAAGCCATGTGACAAATACGATCAAAAAAGTATAACTAGAGAAAATCAGACCCGTCACCAAGCTACAGACCAAAACTGTGTTTTTTAAGGGCGAATTTACTATTTGCCCCTACGTGAAGTCCCTCAATTGCTGCACTTACAAATAGGGGACATAATTATAATTTCACACCCAAAAATCACTATTTGGATGCGTATCACAGATCAGGTGATCTATGAGAATAATCTTTTGCAGTAGCTTATTGATGAATTTTATTTAAAGTGGGTGACACGTTGAATGTCAATAAATAGTCAAGTGGTATATTTTAGTATTTTAGGACAAAAACTTTCCTCGTACATATGAGGAGATTCTCACAGTATTGGAGTTTGAATCAGCAATACTGAAAAACAATCAATAGTCAGCAATGGTGAGAAATGATTAATGGGCACTAAGCAAATTAAGCTATGGTCGTTTGAACAAAAATGATCCTTTCTTCACACCAAGAGGTAAGGTTTCAAAAGTTTTAAGCTCCAAGAGGTTCAATAAAAAAGACGACCTCCTCTTATTCTTTTACTAACTTTTGTTTGTAACGGTCCATTATTCGTAGAGTGCCTACTAGTCTGGATAGAATTGCATTAAGTAAAACATGTATAATAGGTTCGATCAAGTGTTTATTATAAAGAATATTGTACTAATGACATTACAATCACAAGTTCACTTACTCTATCAACTTGGCTATACTTAGAATATTTATTAACTTCTTGAAACAATAAGGACGAAGGAACGATGAAACCCAAACTAATCTTTTGTGAAAAGTTATGATTCTTTTATTCAATAATGATTCATTATAATAAAAAGAATATAAATTATTATTTTACAATATCGTGTTTCATTCTTATGATAAATTTTAGATAATTCGTACCATTCCATAGAAACAGATACACTAATATCAATTATATAAACTTACGTTTACCTTTCAGATTATTTATATCAATTTGTTTAATATTTTACATTGAAATTACATTTTGATAACGTATAACATTTTACATTGAAATTAAACACATTTTACATTGATGATAATGAAGGAACCTTGAGTTCATATATCTTACTGTCTTGTGTCTTGACTGGTATAATTTTTTAGCAGTAGCCGAACTTATTTCAATTTTGAGCTTAGTCCATAAATCGATATTCCCAATTCTCTCATTTACCAAATTTTCATCAAAATACTTCTGTTTTACATGGTAACAATCTGAACCAAGATATATGTTCGTAAATATTAGAAACAAAATTCAAGTTTAAAGTTTAAACAATCATAATCTCTCTGGTATGAATGCCCATTCTGAGCTTGATATGCATGCACTTGTTACTTGTATTGAGAAGGATAATAAGCCAGCAAAAGAACGAAAACACAAACATCTTCTAGGTCGCATACATTACAACGATTTCACAACCCAACAAATGGAAATGATGGAGAATAGGAAGATGAGTAGAAATAGAGAGGTAACAATAGAAAGTTAACAACTGTTAGTAACGGATACCAAAATGGCCTGAAATCCACAAAAGCCTCAAATCACACATAAAATACTTTTAACAGACGAATGCATGCACGGCTCACAATCATGCCATCATCTGAAAGAAGTACAAGCCACCAGAATAACAGGATAAGAGAATTAGGTAAGATCATCCTCCTCTAGCTCTTTCGCCTTCAACGATTCCTTGACTCTCAAAAGAAGAGTTGTCTTCCAGGCATCCTACAGATGAAGTATAATGAGAAGTGTACACACATGCAAGATGCTATAAGAAGGTGAAATCGAACAAGAAAAAGCACAATTAACCTATACACAAAGCAGTTCATAAGGGTACGTCTCAACTTACCAGTTGTGTCATGCTATCATATTCCTTCACCGCACTGGTAAACTTGACCACATCTTCTTCATCAATTGCAGCGGACAAATCCTATTGTTAGGGAATACGAGGAAAAAATAGGGTCAATGAAAACTATTTCTCAGAGCGGAATATCGCCCAGAAAAAATAATAAAGGTATAGAAGATAAGCCGAAACATACTGCTAGAAGTTTGTATTCACGCGTTCCGGAAAATGTGGGATCCATATCCTGCAGACAACAAGAACAAAAAGTTTAGCATATTTATAAAGACACTGAAGAAAAGCATAGTGTTAAAACTACAATGACAATTACCTGATAACGCTCTAGCGCATTGTTAATTGCAACAACATCACCTTTACAGAGTTGGCAGATTCCAGCATTGAGCAGATGCCCTTTGACCCCATATTTCAATAAATTGTTACTCAGTGATTGCTTTGCTATATCCTCATATATCTCAATAGATTTAGGATACCTGCAAACAGGTTCACATGGTATTATTTTTGTTGCATACAAGACTCTTACTTGATATACACTAATTAAAGAGAGCATCCTGGACTTCACGCAGTCAGATTCCAATCTCTTTTTCAGTTTTCATTATATAAACTCTATTGCAGTCACAAATATGATTGAGACTTGCTATCAATCTTGAAACACTAAGCATTAAGTGAGTAATGAATTCGTAAATTTAGATTAGGATTCTGGAAATACATGACTAGGAGGTGCTAACTTTTACCATATAGTCATAATGTGGCAAAAAGGCAGCAGCAGAGGAATATATGTCTTCTAAATTTATCATCTAGGATTAGGCATAAAATTTGGTATCGACATCAACCAATAAAATATAAAAGGGTCTCTCAAGAACACGCCCAGTACTAATTTAGGCATCTAAGCAGGAACATGCACTATCTAAAAGAAATCTAGAAATATATAATACAACCTGCAACAGAAATGAACAGATTTTAACAAAAAACCTATAAACATACCTTTTGTGTTACTTTGAAATATGAAATAGTTACACCTAAAAACATTTGACCAAATGATCGAGATGTACTTATACATCGTAGACATGAAATGAAGATCTCCAATTACTAATCACACAACAGAGGAAATGTTCTCATGAAACTTTAAGCCACATCGGTAGTCACTGTTAAAAACATACATATACAACTTAACGACAAATGTAGAAGAAATAAAATACACTTACTGCTCCAGTTGAGCAGCGAATTGGGCAACTTTTTGCCTGCACTGGTTAGCAGAAGTTGTTACATTTTCACTTTCGAAAAGCTCAGCTGCTTTGTCATAAAAATCAATAGCTTTGTCCAAACTCTGTTCTTGCTCATATAATTCGGCGATTTCCTGCACGTTTATAAGAATATAAAAACATCTTCTATGTTTCTTTGCTGAAGTTTGTACTATCTTCATGACTTCAAATAGATTGAACAACGATATTAAAAATTAGAACATGATATTGCATTGAGTAATTAAACAAAAATAACATACCTTATAATATCTTGCAGACATATTGAGCCTTCCAATTTCGAGGAACATATCTACAGCCTGCTCCAAGCAAGATATTGCCTCTGCAGATAATTTTTTTCAAATTAAAGAGCAGTTTTCAGGTTTGAGGCCTTATAATTACTCCCTTCAATTCTTTTTAAATTATGTATTAAGTTTTAACACCTCAAAAGCAAAGCGACTTTGCTTTAACTATTAATTTTTAAAATAATGTCCTAACAAGAACGTGAATTCTTCAAATTTCTAAATTGTTATGCTCATAAGTCATATGCAAGGGTTGTCATAATTACTCTATCCAGTTCTTTTCCACAAAATAAAGGCAGTGTGGTCCGAATTGCATTACAAACCGGTACCCTGTACAAGGAACGTTCCCAACTTGGAACTTCATAATAAAATTTGGAATTTCATTTAAGGGTTAAAATACTCCATAGGGCTAGCAATATGATTCATATTATCTGAAAATATAGAAGATATCCAAAACAGAAGTGCAAAATGAAAAGTACTGCCATTAGAGAAAAGTACTGGATGAACGTCTCATAGAAAGACATAACATATGTTGATGTGCTACAACATTATGATGAAAGCATGCAGGTTGCTACAGTATCAAGCAAGTCAGAAAATAAGTTATTGGGGATGCAAACACGAAAAATGTCACCTACAACGACTTCTAGATCTGGAAACACTTGAGCCAAAAACGCAACAACTAAATCACTATTAGAAGCCTAACATTAAAATATCAGGCATCAAGTGCACTCACAGAGTCACAGCTGTCCTGCCTAAATCTCATGAAGATTAAAAAAAACAGAAAAACATGAAGACTCTATATGAAGGAGACTGACCCTTAACGTTGCACTTCTTATAGCAATGAGCAGCATCGGCATAACCATTCGCAGCTTCATGTTTGCTGTCCAACTGCATATTCAGGGTCACGCAGTCAGCACAAACTACCACTTTAATTTACCTTGAAGAAATGATACAAGTCAACAATATAAGTCTTTTAGCAACAAAAATGAACACTTGCCTTTATGTAACAATTCGCTAAGTTGACATATGCAGCTCCAGCTTTGTCCCCTGGTAAACGGTAGGTCATAATCAATAACTATAATCCAATTAAGGAAACAAAGACGTTATGTCTTCTACCCAAGCGTAAAAACCATCCTTCAATGATTTCTTTACTGAACTTCTCAAGAACATTAAATACCAAATCAACTCTCCAATTCGTAATCCAAAGACATGGCTTTTACGCCACGACTAGATCACATAACCCAGTCCGAATTGGTATCACCTAAGCCAGCCAAATTGAACACCCAAACAATGTAGCATGACTAAAATCTCATGGTTTAGCTAGCCTAAACCGAACCAATTATAACAATACAATATTAATTTCCTTGAAACTCTTTGTTGAACCAGAAGAAAGCATTCAATCAATGTTCCAAAAACCTACATTTGCTTCTATTTCCATTAACAAATAATCTGCACTTCAAGCATTCTATACCAAAATTACATTAACATAATCTGTTCCATTAAAAAACTCTGGTAATTTATCTAACCAAATCCTAAACCAATCATTAGAAAACCATAATCAGGCATCATCAAACCAGAACCCTAAAACAATCAACAAGAAAAAAAACACACACAAAAAAACAAAAAAACAAAATATATTCCATTAATTCATATCCAATCAAATAAAGGGTATCAATTATTTAATAATCATAAAATGATCTGAAGAAAATAGAAAAAAGAAATATAGAAAAATTACAGGATTTGGCGAGTTTGAAAGCATTAGCAGCTTTATCGTATAATTCAGCAGCATCTTCTTGTTTGGAGCCGAAAAGAGCCCAACTTTGAAGCTTTTTCTCAGCTTTTTGCACGAAATCTTCTGCTCTTGCTAAATGATCTCCCATTTTCGTTTTGCTTTTTTTGTGAGATGGTTTAAGATTATTAAACAGAGATGAGATTAATGAATGAGGTTGGTTGATTTGTCGACAACACGTGTATATCAATGCTCACCGTACAATATGTTAAATTGCTAATGACTTTTTTTATTTATTTTGTAAATTAGATGAGATGATTATCGATAGTATCTTTAGCTTACTAGCAAAAATATTTTTCAGCAAGTTATTCAATTAATTCTTAAATTACTAATGACTTGATTTGGTCCTCTTTGACTTCAACTCGGTTTTCGAATGTACATTAAAAAAATCTCTTTTGATAGATAATACAAATCCAAAAGAATAAGTGAACAATTATTTGACTACATCAGAACACGTGTTTGGAACGTAATGACTATAATTACCCATATTACAACTATTGTAACATTATACAGATTAAAGAAACATCTGAATTTGTGTTATAAATAAAGGAAATAATAATACTAATAAAGAGAATAAGAGAACGGAGTAAGAGAGATTTTATTTATTAGCGTCATATAATACATGAAAGATTTATTTATAGACATACAATATAACAATGTAGTGGTAGTAGTGGTCTACTAAAATACTCTAATTACCCCTCTAACTACTCATATTTAATAACTAGACATTCATTAATATAGTAGGTTTCATAACACTCCCCCTTGAATATTAGGTCACTAAGAAGATGCCTCGTTAAAACCTTACTAGGAAAAACCTTATGGGATAAAAACACAGTGAAGGAAAAAGAGTACATTATTCTTAATATACGCATAAGATGTTGCCTCATTAAAACCTTAATAGGAAAACCCATTTGGGACAAAACCTTGATTAAAGAAAAAGAGTACAACGCGTATTAGCTCCCCCTCAAAACAACATTACTTTACATTCTTTAGTCGACGTAGTCCCATACACTTGGATAATTTCTCGAACATTGAGGTTGGGAGTGACTTCGTAAAAATATCTACCAAATTATCACATGAACTAATTTGTTGAACATCAATTTCACCATTCGTTTTAAGATCATGGGTAAAGAAGAATTTTTGTGAAATATGTTTTGTTCTATCTCCCTTGATATATTCTTCTTTTAATTGTGCAATACATGCAGAATTATCTTCATACAATGTTGTCGGGACTAATTTCTCGGATGATAACCCACAAGTACATTAGATATGTTCGATCACAGTTCTTAGTCAAACACATTCACGACTTGCTTCATGTATCGCTAATATTTCAGCATGATTTGGTTATGTAGCTGATATAGTTTGTTTCATGGATCGCCGCCATGAAATAGCTGTCCCACCACTGGTGAATAAATACCATGTTTGTGATCTTCCATTATGTGGATCAGATTGATATCTCGCATCAGCATATCCAATAAGCTCCAGTTTGGGTGTGTTTGGATATAATAATCCCATATCCCTAGTACCTTTAAGGAAGCGAAAGATATGTTTGACACCATTCTAATGTCTTCATGTTGGCGCGAAACTATACCTTGCCAATAGATTAACAACAAATGATATGTCTGGTCTTGAATGATTAGCAAGATACATCAATGCTCCAACAACACTTAAGTAAGATACTTTTGGACCCAATAATTCTTCATCATTTTCTTTCAGCCTGAAAGGGTCTTTGTTTACATCAAATGACCTAACAACCATCGGAGTACTCAATGAATGTGACTCTTGATATACAAATATTCCTTTATTTGAGTGTTCAATTTGAAGTCCAAGACAAAACTTTGTTTGTCCAAGGTCTTTCATTTCAAATTCCTTCTTTAGACAGTTTACCGCTTTAGAATCTCTTCTAGAGTTCCAATTATATTCGAGTCATCGACGTAAATTGCAATTATTACAAATTCTTTTCCTGATCCTTTCATAAAAATACAAGGGCATGTAAGATCATTCTTATACCCTTCTTTGGTTAAATAGTCACTGAGGCGATTATACCACATTTCGCCCGAACTGCTTCAATCCATATAAGTACTTATTCAATTTGGTTGAAAGTTGTTCTCGAGAACTTGAAGCATATGCTTTAAGCAAGTGTAATCCTTCTGGGAGTTTCATATAAATGACGTTTTCAAGTGTACCATAAATGTAAAAATAAATATCATGAAATCATATTTACCAAATTTCATAATTTTTCCTACATTTTTTAGTCACATATATAAATATAATTAGCTAAATAGACATAGTAGTGATTTTCCTCCAATATTTTAAATTTAATATTTCGATTTATTAATTTGTAATTTTAAATTATGATATTATATAAACTTGTAAAGTAAAATTAAAGCTACTTCCAAACATCAAAACCATGAAAAAAGAATAATGTTTTGGTAATGTATAATGGTGAGCATGTGGAGGCATGGGCGTGCGTAATGATATATTGACTTGAAATAAGTACCCCATTTTTTAATTACTTTCTACTCTTTTTATTTTATTTTAATTGATATTTTGAAAATGTGTGTCAAATTATTACTAAATTATTTTTTTATTGATTTTTCAAAAAATATAAAAGTAATATAATTGACTATTTAAAAAATATTTTCATAATATTATTTTATTATAATTTTTATTACATATACATAAAATAATTGATAATCAAAACATATTTCAGTAGTCGTAAAGTTAATTAAAATGGAATGGAGATAGTAATCATAAACCATGACTAATAAATGATGTGCATGAATTTTATCATGACACGTAACCACTTGTCAGATAAATTAAAAATCTTGAGTATGGGCACTCACAGAATCAACTTACATTTACTAATCTCATTAAATAGCTTGGCACCCATAGTTTGCTGAAATATCGATAAATTGTTTGTAATTTCGTATCTCGTTAATAAATTATTCACTAATCTCATCAAATAATAGTAGAATAAAAGGTTCCTACAAACGCTAATCCGCCTCTGGCCTCGACCACAAGCACAACTCAAATGTCACCTCAGCCTCAAGACGGCGGCGGAATACTCACGCCGCCGCTGCTTCCTGAGGTGAACCAACCTGATGGGGTTGCTGACGATGATCGGAGGTCTGGCGGAGGATCGATTTCGGGAGCCATATTCAACGTGTCAACTGGCATGGTGGGTGCTGGAATCATGTCGATTCCGGCAACGTTTAAGGTTCTTGGAATTGTTCCAAGCTTTGTAGTCATATTGGTGGTTGCCTTTTTTGTTGAGGTTACGGTTGATTTTCTGTTGAAGTATACTCATTATGGAGAGTCTCATACTTACGGTGGATTAATGAATGAGTCTTTTGGGAAGTTTGGATCAGTTGGGCTTCAGTTGTGTGTTGTCGTCACTAATCTTGGAGCATTGATTATCTACTTGATTATCATTGGTAAGTTTTTTTAATGGATTTTGAATATACCATCAATTGGATATTTGTATTTTATTGCTTTTCGTTATCAAGATTGGATTTTTATTGCTATCATTATCAAGATTATACTTTTATTGCTATCGATTCTCGTCTTTAATGGTCGAATTTTAGAGCCGATTAGATGATTGTATCTTCTTCACTTGAAGAGAATAGCGCGGTGTTCGAATTTTTTGGAGGTTTTTTATTTGGTGTGGGAAGATGAGTTGTAGTAGGTTAGAATTAGATGTTTAAGTCTACCAGATTGGTATTTGTATCAAGGATCATGTAATTGCCCACATGTCATTTTGCAGGAGATGTTCTCTCAGGAAGCCAGACTGATGGATCAGTGCACTTGGGCATTTTGCAGGAGTGGTTTGGTGATCATTGGTGGACATCTCGCGAATACTCACTCCTTTTTGTAGTGCTGTTTGGGTTACTTCCTTTGCTTCTGTTGCGTCGTATAGGTTAGTGTAACATGTATATAAGTACTGGATTGCCATTTTCCTAATAGTAAGTTCGACATAAGATGTGTAATAGGTGAAATGATCTTTTGGGGATTACTTTTTTTTATATGATACTGTGTTTTGGAGTAGTCCTACAATTAACTTGTTTCAATCTGTCACAGATTCGTTGAGACATGCGTCAGCGATGTCAATCCTATTGGCAGTGTTGTTTGTACTCATGTGCTCAGGGATGGCAATTTATGCAATGTTGAAGGGGAGAACTCAAACCCCAAAACTGCTTCCAGACTTTTCTCATGGGGTTTCGTTCATTGATTTATTCACAACGATTCCAGTGTTTGCTACAGCATTTGGGTGCCACGTTAATGGTAAAGTATACTTCAGCTGGTTCAAGTTCAGAATATTTTCTGCATCAGAGGCTTGAGGCATAAATTTCCTTCTGTGTTTTTATAGCCAAGTTCGATTTACTACCACTATGTCAAAGTCAATTACATAATTTTTATGGGTGTTTCCATTTTGTTATGCAGTCATAGCTAACTAGAACAATGCAAAAAAAGAAAAGAAAAACTAGAACAATGCATGTTACATGCTTTTAGCTGGCTGGAAGAATTTGAGAGTTCCGCTTGGATTTGAGCGTGTTGTTATGACTGTTTTCGAACTGTTGATAAGTGTCTCAATCGTCTTTTGCAGTTCATCCTATCAGAGCAGAGCTTGACAAACCATCTGAAATGAATGCAGCAGTTCGCATCTCACTAGTCGTCTGTGTTGCAATTTACTTCGCTGTTGGTTTCTTCGGGTATCTACTATTCGGGGACTCAATCATGGCAGACATGCTCGTCAACTTCGATGAGAGTTCAGGCTCGTTAATTGGCACAATAATCAACGACACAGTGAGACTGAGCTACGCAATTCATCTCATGCTAGTTTTTCCTGTTATGAATTTTTCCCTGAGGGCAAACATCGAAGAGCTCCTCTTCCCAAAAAAATCTCTAATGTCCTTTAACAGAACTAGATTCCTGGCCCTTACATGTATTCTATTAGCATTCACCTACTTTGCAGCCATAGCTATTCCAAACATATGGTACTTTTTCCAGTTCATGGGAACGACCACGGTTATGTTCCTCATGTTCATCTTTCCTAGTGCCATCATTCTGAGGTAGGGACTCATCAACTGAGATCTTTCGTTGTCTTAAACAGTTTCATATCCTATTGTGTAAATAATTAGATAATTGAATTTGAACCGTGCCTTATTATTCTGCAGAGATATTCATAATGTATCCACCAAAAGAGAAAGGGTATTAGCAGTTGCAGTAATAGTTTTGGCAGTGGGAACGAGTATGGTCGCCATCTACTCTAATTTGTCCAACTAAAAAGGTAAGCTATGACATCTCTGAATTGGCTAATGGTGATACTACATTCTTTCTCCTTGCGCCATCGTCTAGTTGCCTTTGTGTTATAAATTCGAAAAGTGAAGCTTTAGTTGCAAGTATCTAAGTCATCATCTGGTAATATTATCACATGACACCAGAAGTTAAAAATACATTTTAACTCATAAAATTGATTTTTGTGTTCTAGGGGGAACATATCTAAGTAGAAGACAATATTGATGAATTATTGAGAGCTGCCCAACATGAGTTTATCCTTATCTTTGGCTGTGATAGCAGACAAAACATATATTAGCTTGGCTGGCTGATGAATTCGTTCACATGATGGCACACTTAACCTCAACGTGAAGGCTTATCATCAAGTGCTTGCAGTTTGTTTTATTTCGATATATTGTCCATTTATATTTTGATAGATCTTCCAAAATGTATTGTATACACAAACACTGCTATATTACGCTTCACTATCAAGCATAACGTACTCAGTTAGCAAAGCGATACACATTTGAAAATGAGGAAGAAAGACCTCAGTAAACCGTTCAGCTCAACCTGGCAACTCGAAATGTAATGGGAGCAAATAGGATCAAATTCTCAAATAGCCAGCAGATGCAAATAAATAATTTTCGACTTTCTTCCATAGTGTATGCTTGAGGGGCAATTTTATATCAACTGTATTTAGTTGCATGAAATCTTTTTTCCGTTTTCAGCTACATCTAGTAGCTATTCCAAATTAGATAATGTAAAAAACGGAGTACTTATTTATGGGCTAACAGGTCACACTTTGGCCAAGTATCCTACAAAGAGACTCCCGAGATACACATATTGTAACATGTTCAAAATACTATGGAAACCTTTTCATCAAACAAACTACGATTGCATAACAAAACTGTAACGCTTGGACATCGTGCACAAGCACTGTGTAGGTACAAAATTCAACAAGTTAACAGCAGTACAACGAAAATGACATAAGAGATGATACATAAATTATCCATTCAACCTCCCACACCACCATCAGAGAGTAGGATAAACTCGAGTAAGCCCCGCTGCGGAAGTTAACGGGTATGAGCCAACTCCAAGAACCGAACAGCTACAAGACTACTATATGAGTGGCTGAAACCTGATCCTATCTCCTGCAATGATCCACACAAGCAAACTTTAGCAATGCCTAGGGGTTAATGCGGAGATGTGGAGTGATAAATAGCACTCTGAAATGGCAGCCATTTTCCATGATTTATTTTGGTAGGAAGGAAGTAGAAGGCAATTAAGCAGCATCAAGAATTTCTAATAAACAATTTTCTGTTCCTCCTTTGTTTCCAAGAAAAATAACATAAAATGAACCAGAAGACGAACCTGCCGCTTTTCTTTGATGGGGCAATTAATCCCCTTTTCTCTAAGCTCTTAAACCGGTCTCTAGCAAGGGTACAACATCCCTAGTTCCAAGAAAGAAAAAAGATTAATTAGGCCATCAAGGTTGAAAAATCAATTGCTTCAAGTGGAAAATAAGAGAAGTAAACGCACCTTTAGCTTGCGAAGGGAACCAGTGACTTCTTCTGATAACAAGACTTGAAGAGGAGCAGGATCAAACCTGCATTAAAAGGAAGCAAATTTACTTTCCATCGACTTATACGATCAGAAAGACTCGAACAATGACTACAGCATATGTAATAAATTAGCATATTTGGCTACTCTGTCCAAACACTAAGCAAATTTAAAAAGTATCATAGTCAAATACTCCCTCTGTTTCGGTATTGTTTGATTGTTTAGAAATTGTCATTCTTCAAAATGTTTGATTGTTTACATTTCCAATGAACTTTTAAGCCTATTTTCTCATTTTTTTCCCCTAATAAAGTACTTTTTGTCCCTAATAAAGTAATACTTCAACACCTTTATTTGAGGACATTTAGTAATCTTTCACCGTTCCTTAATAAAGTACTTTTATCTCAAACGATCAAACATATCGAAGCGGAGGGAGTATCATATTAAGCATTAATCTAACTTATACTTCAATTTGCGACTTTAACTCATAGAAAATTAAAAATGCAGATATTAGATTTAGATCATATTAAAATTTAACCATTAAGGATATAATTGCCCTTACTTGTACTTCCCCAAGCGTGGAGGAGCAGTTGTTAGTTTTTCTTGTTTTACAACAGTTCGGCGCAGATGTTTCCTTTGCTTTTCTTCATCTTCTCTAGCAATTTCTTCCATTATATCTGGCAAGCTGCAGTCAGGATGGTGACTCAATGTTAAGAATAAATCAAATGCTAACAAGGTTTCTAGGAAGGGGCATACAGCAGAACAAAGCATGAAATGATACATACCAATCGATCTCTTTAGACAATTGCTTCTTTATTGCGTCTTTTTGCTCTGCTTTCAATTGTTCTTTGCGCCTACTTCTCCGGTTCAGCTCAACTCGAGTGACCAATTTAGTTTTCAGGGGTCTGGAATTTACAGGCAAAATTGTTCAAAACAATACCCAAATGGTTCTAGTTTAGATTCACAGTCAGGTAAAAAAAATCAAGGGTAAATGGTTTACGTTAGAGGAATGTGTCCACTAATCTCATGCAGCTTTAGAGATTTTTCCAATTAATTAACGAACAATCCAATGGTTTCAGCAATTAACACATCGTAAAGAAAGAAAGATAGGCTGAAGGGTCTACACTAGATACTGTATCATATATTGCTTTTTCCTCCCCTCCACTTCTGTACACCATATTTCCAGTAGTTACTCAAATTGAGGAGACTCGTTACACTACTTATGGTTATTATCTATCCTGAAGTAATATATCGTGGGACATGATACATACCGAGGATACTGGTAGGCGTCACGGATAGTGGAGGAAGATACTAGAAGTCTTTCATCTCTACTAAAAGAATACATAGCAGAAATTTGAACAGAAGTACATGGCAATGGGCCTAATATATCACCTTTTTTCTGAATCCATATCCTCATTGTTGATAAGATCTTCATTTGGTTCCTCCTCATCCTCATCAGTCCCATCATCAGCATCGAGAAAATACCTCTGGAAACATGTGTACCAGAATATTAGATGTAATGGAGGCATCACAAAGATTCTTGAGAAATAATGTTGTTATTAATATCTGATAACTAAACAAAAGCATACAGTTTCTTCATCAATAGCTTCTCCAGGAACTATTAGGGGAATAGGCTCAGGGCCCAACTCTTTTCGGTAAATTTTTTGCATTTCATCTGCAACAGCGATAGCTAGCGAATCCTGAAGTGTCAACAACACCGTTAAATCTTGTATACAAGAATACTTTAGAAGGCACCAGAAGGAATTAGATATCATAAGAACCTGATGACTCTCAGCGGGAGGATTGAATGAGCAGCCAGGAGGCTCAACTTCTACAGCAGGTATAATGGATGGCTTTTGCATCTGTCATTAGTACAGGTAATGATGAGCGTGAGAGGAGCTTAGACAGAAGTTAGGAGATGATAGAACACAGTGCATTTACGGAGCAACAGATAATAATATAATAGAAGAAGCTGACTAGACCATGCATTAGCAATTCCAGGAACTTTTACAAATATACATTGTCAATAGGAATTTTGAGCATACAATACCTTTCTGGGTTTAGAGTTTTGTTTGCCTGCAAAAGAATGAAAACAGGTTCAGTGAGATTGTTTTATTGTTATAATTCTTCAAAAAACACACTAAATCATGAACATATCAAGTTTATTGAGTATAACCTTCATCTTCCCATATGTCAACAGGTCCCTGAGTAGAGGAAACATAAAAACTTAAACAACGGCAAATGTGTTCCAAAAGCATTTTCAGTACAAAAGAAGAAAACATTTACCTTTCCATGAAGTTGAGCATCATCTTCCATTGTTTGAACCTCTTTACCTTTCCTCTTCGGTTTCTTCTGTTTGGATGATGGTATTGGCTGCACAAAAGCATTCTTTTGCAAAATACTCTCATAATGCAACACTTTATCTCTTTTCTTTTCGATCTTACGCTTGGCTGAGAGATCTGAGTTCATGACTTGATGTATCAGTATAATATTAGAATATAATATATACACAATGCATGGCTAGAGTTAGATTGGTATTCGTAAGAGCCTAGTGACATACCCTAACCAAGTTGGTAGTCATTCAATAACATTTTTGAATCATTAACAAAGTATGCATATATTATGTTTTTTCTAATATGTGCCCTTAGGGGGAGGGGGAGCACATAAGACCTGACTCATAAGTTTGGGAGAAAGAGCTTAACTGAATACCAATTTATGTCATCAGAAAAAGGCAGTCAAGATCATTTGGATATCCAAACAGTTAATAAATCCTTAAATAGATTCATTATGGAACCAAAATGGTACTATGGCCATTGAACTAATTGAATGAACACCAATTTCATTTCAAGATATGACCTCAAAGAGTGCACTTCTAAAACATGATCTTCCCCACCAAGAGGACAGACAAATTCCATTAATCAGATGAAGATTAGCCATAAATCCTATAATCCCACTTTGAGAATGAGCCAGTCTCGAAGATAATAATGATCAAAACTGAATGACTGGTTTTCTCAATTCGCTTTATTACTAAGATGACAATTCCGGTTCATTTCTAAGTTGCATGTCAAGTATGGTAACAACGTTCTCCACGTTAACCGATTCCAAAAAAAAGAAAATCTTTCAGGAGACATTGAGAAGTAATAATCCGAAACTGAATGTGCAGATTCTTAAAAAGCTCCTCAATGATACTCTACATATGCTTAAATCATCAAATATAACAGGCATAAAGGCATCGATACAAGGATAACAAACTTAAAGAACAACAACAACCCCCCCTCCCCCCCCACCACCCAATATATATAATTGTATACGTAAATATATATGTTGTAGTACAGTTCATCACATTCTTCTTCTCTCATACAATTGCAACATCTTCCTTAAAGATCACATTTTTATAATACCCTTCTGTTAGAATAGTATATATATGTTGAACGGGTATAATATTGGGAACAAATATCAAATACTATCATTTTCCATGTCCTTCACAGATACCATAGTAATTTTGATTTAAATCATAACGAAAAAAGGCCTTATCTCATTCAGTGCGTCAGTGATAAAAAGAGCATAAATTTTTGCAATTGATCAACAACAAACCAATCCTTACACTCGTAATTGGGGTCGTCTATATGAATACGAAAAATTTATGAACAACAAACCAATCCTTATACTCGTAATTGGGGTCGTCTATATGAATACGAAGTCTTCGATTAAAACCGCAAAATAAGATAAATATATAATTTATGCAAGTGATGAATAAAATGGTAGGTGTAAAAAGAAAGTACCAATAGATTTATCAACTTGGAAAATTAATTCACTAGGAACATCAGCTAGAGACCCTCCAGAACGAGCATCTTTTGTGGTCTTCTCTAAGTACTCATCGAAATCTTCAGTGCTTATATTAGCTCTCCATGCCTTTTTACCTTTTCTCGAGCTCTTTGATATCTTACCCATGCTTTGTTCTGTTGTACCTTGATGAACTAGGGTTCAGGTACAACCCTTTAATAGCTGATGATAATGAAGAAGAAGAAGCAGAAGAGGAGGTGATAAAATGCGTTTAGGTTCGAATACTTATATATGAAGGTGTATGTAAAGCCCACGTAGGAACGAGCTTGGTGGATTCTGCTGGATTGGGCTTATCGTACAAAATAATATACAGAAATAATTTTGTATCAGAATTCAGAACACTCGTAATTTTTTATAAATGAGTAAACTCTAAAATTCTTACTTTTCCATATCTCTTCACAATTATGTTTTAACTTCATATGAATATTTTTTATTAAGTCTAGTAATTTGTTTAGGTTATCAAACCATTTCTTTACCTGATTCCGATCATTATATCAATTTTGCAGCCATCAATTTGATTTTTTTGACAAATTAATGAACATGTATTGGGATACTCAGTTAATTTAGACATAAGTTGTGTTGAAAATCATGAAAACGAGTCAATACGGGTATCACAATGGGTAAATACTCTTTTTATTAGGGTATGGAGCGATTGGTTTTGTTCGAGTCAAATTTTAAATACTAGTCATGCAGGTATATGCATTAGGTTTTTTAGCACAAAATGAAACAAAAAATCGTATGACCCGTTACTCTATACATTGAAGTACACCCTTACAAATATGTTAAAATTTTAAAAAAATTAAGAGTTGTACCAAAAAACGTGTGAGTGACCAAAAGTACACATAATACCCAACATGAGTGATCGAAAGTATACAAAGTCATACTAGGGTGATCGACTAGTGTTTATTAACAAACGTGAGTGATCGATGAAGCCATTTGCTCTATATTTTATCTTTTGATAATTATTCAGTTGTTTTCGCTATCCAATACACGGGTGGACCTTCGCCCAACCGTGTCCATTATGTTAGTGGTCCGTTAAGACCATAACATAGTCCAAGTGCCCAAACATGTCCATTTTGCGGGTGGAATGTGGGCCAACCGTATTCGTTATATGGGCCCATCGTGTGAATTTCCCGCCAATTAGCAAAAACGCACAACACGTGAACGGTTGCATGCGTCACACCTACATCTATAAAACCAAAAGAAATTATAGTAATTTGGTAGAGAGGTTTTACAACAATGAAGAAAACAGCAAAATGTCCATTAGCAGACCTCACTAATACTGCTTCCGATGCATCTTCAGCTGCTAATTCCTATCGTCATTCCCATTCCGATTTCTCTATTTCCTCGCCCAACCCTCGAATTAACACTAACAGTAACGATCTTACTTAATAATATAAGCTCTCCCTTTCATTTTAATTGACGTTTTCGTTTATTACTTCATTTTTTCGTTTTTTTAGACAAGTGATTGATTTTGTCTTGATGATTTGTTTTCATAAGACTTGTGTTTCTGTATTTTCATCATTTAGCGTGTCTGATATTTTGGAGCTTTGTTTTGCTTTTTGAGATTTGTAGAGTTAATGATGATACATAATTACCTTTTAGTCATTATATTTATATAGCTTGTTTGTTATATTGTGGTTTAAGAAATGAAGAGGCGATTGATCATCGAATTATGTTACATCATTGTTATGTCGATGTTGAACTACAGTAGTTGATATGATTGATTAGTTCGATAATACGATTGAATTTAAACCACGAGGCTTGTAATTGTTCGTTAATTTTTCGAAATTACAGAAACCACGAGTTGTGTGTTACTCTATGATTTGCTCATGAGTTTTTATGCTGCTGCTGGTTTGTGTTTGTAGGGGGGGAGGGTTCCTTTATTGGGTGTATATATAGTTGTCTACAATAATCGAGCTGTGATGGACTTATGTGATTTTAGTTTTTATTAATTTGTTATTGTGGGTTTCTTTGTTAATGGAAGACTAGCGTCTAGCTTACTGGTTTCGCTTACTATTTGTTTATTGTGTATAAGGCAAGGGGAAGAAAATTGCTGTGTTGAATGGCTCATCCCTTCACATGAAAAGTGAAAGGGTGAAAGCCAGTGCAAGTATAGTGCCATTGGGTGATCTTACTGACGCGAAAAGTAGCAAGAAGGTGTTATCGATGCCTCTACTAAGGACAACAATTTTGAGGTAGTTTTCAATCCTGGTGTTCACTTCGACTGTTTAACATACTCTAGTTTGTCAGATAATAAAGATTTGCATGTAGCTACTATGGAGTGCAGTTTCTTTAATGTAAATAATATGACGATATGTTACTTAATTGTCAATTTTGTACAGTATTTACGCAGAGATATAAGGAAAACATACCTAAATGACTGTACAGTTCAGATAAACCGATGGTTATCTTAAAAAAACAGTTTTCTGTTGTTACTTGTTAGTGGTTATTTGATTTTGGTATAGATAATTTTCCCTTGTGAAATGTTGTCGGATTGATTCTAGTCTTTATGATCATATTTCTTTCATCTTGCCTCAGTAAACGCAAGAATGAAATCGAGAACACTGACCCAATAAAGTCATGGATAAAGCCTCATCCAACGAAAACAAAGGTTTGTGATGAAGGTTTCCATTCTCCTCAACTTTGTTGGTCTTTCTCAGTATACTTATGCTTACACATGCAGTTGAAGTACTATAGTTCTTTATATTGTGTCAAAGCATCCTTAAATGTTCTTTCATTCTGTTCCTTGGCTTGGTCCTTTCTTAAGTTTATCTTAGTATTATGCAATAAATACAGATCTGCAAAGTGAGTTAGGGACTCTTTCAGATTGTCATGAACAGTGTCTTTCCTTATATGGGAAATAGATTAAGGTACATCACCTAAGTTTTGTAGTTCTGTCATTTGAAATTACAAGTCGATTAAAAACAGACTATGAAGTTGAATCTAATGGTGGTAAGTAGACATGTAATTAGCTCGTTATAAAGAATTAATTGCTGATTTTGTCGCCTTCAGAGTCTCATTATATCTAAACTAGAGAAGCCTTTCAAGTGTTCAAATCAGAGGAAATATGTTCTAGAACTGAATTCTTGTTTATGCTTGTCGTGTAGTGAGTTAAATTAATTTCTACATCTTAGTTAGATGTTGATACTGTGCACATAAATTTTTCTATCGGCTTATATCCCAAATAACTGTTTTCTGTAGAAGAAGGGTATAACACAGGAACCTAAAAATGAGTATTGCTTGCCAAGAGATTATTGTGAGAAACAGAGAGCTTACTTTAAGGAGATTGATGATTTTGAACTACTTGAGGAGGAGATCTCATACCAGGATTTGAACAAATGTTAATGCTACAGTTGGGCACCAGACAAGAATCTTTCTGACAAAAATGTTGTTCTTTTAGAAAGTATATAAACAACTCTTACACGTTAGTTATTGATGGCACTCTCTAGGCCTCGTAGAGAACTGAAGGTGTTCATATATAGAATGTTTCAGAAATTAAACACGTTGTCACCGGAAAGTAAAATTTGGACCTTATGTCGCATAACTGATTGCGAGTATAGCTAAGCATTATCCTGAATTGGAATTAAGTAACTATAATCATGGTGCTGAATTTCTTAACTGCCAGCTTCTGGAATTACTGATGTAGTGTCATTGGGGCTCTTGTTCGTGTATTTCTTTATGCTTCTCTTGATTAAGAGTAAGAGATTGCTGGTTGTGAGACTTATTTGTTCACTGACATCCTTTTAAGTTCTGCATCTCCTTGTTCTTTCTCGATGTAACTTACATGAAGTTACAATGATCTTGTTGTTATGCACACAAGAACTTTCCCGGTGTTAAAATTGGTTAAAAGACTATAACATTTTCTAGTTCTCCACATATTTTGAGATTGCTTAAGAAATACTCCGTATTATAATGTGATTAGAGCTATAAACTCCATCAAGTTAGCCATCCTTTTTACAGTGCTTAGTTGCCTTATGAGTTCTTCATAAGTCCATAACTGCTCCTCCCAATTTAGGACATTAATCTTTTCTTGATACTTAATATGTCGAGTCAAAGTTCTGCCTACAGCAATTAAGCTGAAAGCATAAACACATCTTTTTGTGCGTGCTCAGACATTTAGTTATTCATGATAGAGAGGGGGAGTTGATGCTGTGGGTTTAGAGGCATCTTGCCTCGGTGCCCAGTGCCTACCCTTGGACAAGTGAGTTATTCAAGGGTGGTCCATTTTTCACATTTAATATTTTGGAGAATTTTATCGACATGGTCAACTTTTATATTCACTCACGTGTTGTTATGTTTCTGAATTTCACATTGTGGGCAGCAAAATGGAATTATGTTTTAATCATCACATACTTGGTAGTTAAACCCTGTCGTTACCTTTGCAAGTAAACTCCTTCATTGATGCACTTTTGTGATTAACATTCGGGATCAGCTCACATAATAAAAAAGATATACAACTTGTCGCTCTAACAATTTCAGCTTCGTAGTTGGATTACTACACTATTTTTCATGTGAGTTTGTGCAACTGTTTGTGCTCCATAGTAGATTCCATTGTAATGTCTCTTTAATTCTAATAATGACCTCATTTAGAGGCGTACATTGTTTATGTGTGCAATAATGTATAACAGTCCCACATTTATGATACTATACGATTATACGAAGATCATTGTGAACATTTTCATTATTTTGTGGCAATGATCCTTAGCAGAGATTTATGATACTATATGATTAGACGAAGATCATACTCAGGCGATGTGGGACTTGGACGAAGAGACAACTCAAATCAATATAGCTAAAGTTCCAACCCTCACTCTTACAAGCGAGGCAGCACGTCTGAGTGTAATTAGAACTTGAATTGCTCTCACCACTCTGCCAGTGTGTGGTTATTCTTCCATTTCAGGTATTGATTTCTCCACCTCTGTAGTCTTATCGTCTTCGTTATAGTAATTCTGATTCGGTTGATAGGCGTCCACATAATGTGGTTGTACTCATTTTATCTCTGATTATAATTGACATTAATATTGCTTGCAAGTTGGAATTAATTATCAAAAGGCATGGCTAAATGCTAATGATGATTTTGTAATTCTTGGTTTTGTTAGATTCCAATGAGTCAAGACTGTGATTGAGTGAATAGGGAGATGTTAGATATACCTTTTCTTACCTCACTGCCCTTCACGACATGGCATATATAATTCTATAACATTTAGGAATCCACTTGTGTATGCATAAATTGACCCTTGCCACAAGAATTATGCCTCCTTCTGTATGCTAGTCACACCTTATCGAGATATTTTTCGTAAAACACGTTGCAATTTGACAGGGAGAAAATTGCCGACATAGTCCCCGATAGTGGGCCGAATTGCACTTTAGCCCCCCTCAATAGTTACACGGTTGCATTTTAGCCCTCGAAAGTGGCTAAAAGGTTGCACTTTAGTCCCCAGGTCATGTTTTCCAATAAAGTTGGTCTCAAAACACGATTTTTAACTATTCGGTCCCACTATCGGGGACTATTTCGGCAACCATTATATTATAGTTTGTCCATTAGCTAACCCATAATTGTAGACTTTATTACAAAACAACCATCAAAACTCTTGTTTTGACCCCACAATTGTTAAAAATTGTGTTTTGACCCCAACTTTTTTGGAAAACATGACCCCACTAAAGTGCAACTTTTTGGCCACTTTTGGTGACTAAAATGCAACTGTGTAACTATTGGGGGCTAAAGTGCAACTCGATCTCACTATTGAGGACTATTTTAGCAATTTTCTCATTTGAAAGGCAAAGAATCTAAGCTCAACTGTTCACATTAATTGACATTTTCGCCTGATCAGTTTTAATTACTTTGAAAATCTTATAACGAGTTAAAGATTTTACTCAAAATTATTTTTGATTGTATTACTCTATTGTGATTGTTCACTAGTAAACCACCAATAACATAAAAGGTAATGAATTTGCAAAGCATCATCATAATTCATATGTAGGAAGCATTATTGTGGGTGGGGTCAATGTAGGTACCATACATTATGGGCATATTATTGGGCATGCCCTTTTTGGTGTTGCATTTGGGACACTTCAATTTACTTTCACCCCAGAATAACCAAGCAAAACTAAGTAGCTTCATAATAACCTTTGTCACCCATTCAGATTTCACATTTATGGCAAAAATATCGGTAGCAATCACTTATGTTTATAAAATATTTCTAGTCTATCTATCACCGTTTCAAATCGCCCTTCAATCATCTATATTTTTAAAACATATTATTTTTTAAAACGTAAGTCATAACCTGGAAACATGTTATAAATATAAGTGATTATTGTAATTTTTGCCCTTCGTAATTTTAGTTATTCGTCAAATTTATGAGATTCGAATTATATCAACATCCCCAATTTAAGTGCAGTAGTCTATTCTCTGATCTGGACCGCTTTAAGTTTTGAAAACAATTGTGGTCCATTCATCCCAATTGTTTGGGTTTCTAGTACTATTTAGGATTGACTATACATTAAGAAAAACATATTTTATATATGAAAAAAATACATCGGACTTGACCCAACAGTTGAATATGTTTTATGTTGTATGCCATTTAATAACATAGACCTACCTTGTCGATTGTTCAATAGCCTGATAATATCGGATCAAATATTCTAATAAAGAGCTCTTGGGTTGAAATCTTGTGGGAGACAAGATGTCTCGTACTTTACTACAATTGTCTATTAGCTAATATGTATTCGTTATTTATACTACCATTATATTCATAATTTCATTGCTAAGTTACAATATAAAAATAACATAGACTTGCCTTCAAACCTTACCAATGCATTGATTTCATCATCCATTACGTTTGTATCTCATCCATTTTCGCGTTTCAAACAATTAATGAGTATGATTTAACAGGAATTTAGATGATGTTCGCAGAAATGTGCGCAAAAGTTTGACCGAGGAAACGAAATAAAAAAAGTATAATGACATTTTAATTTTATTTTTATATTCGACTGAATGAAAAATAACAAAGAAGTGAATGTCATAATCAAGAAATGGAACGTAAAACATTAACGTTATTGAAATGAATCAGATGATTTAGGTAATGTGCCTAACTTTTAGCTTTAAGAGCTATACATAATTAGGTCCCATGTGATGATGATGAAAGCTTACAAATATTGGTGAATGCATGATGATGAGTTTATGAAGAAAGTTGAAGGGCATCTTTGAAGGTTGAACAGAATCAAGATAACAAAATTGTACATATATGATGACATGAACCACATTGAACAGTAACCTTTACTGTGTTCCTCAAAATCATGCATCTTTTAAGGTCAAATAATTTGGTAATGACGTTGAGGATAAATGCATTATTATTGGTAAATAGGGTTGTCCAATTAGGATGATTAAATTATGATCACCAATTAAAGACCAAACCTATAATCTCTAGTGATGTAGTTGCCTAGCTAATTGCTTAGTATCTATTGGTCTACAATCTTCCGCTTCACAAATGATGTTTATTTGATGGATGGATGTTAATATCAACTCTATTAACTCAACTACTTTGAAACTATCCAAGCCTTCTAGCCTAGTGGTACCGAACTCGAGCCTCTTTCCATGAGGTCTCAGGTTCGAATCTCGCAGAGTATGTATATTTAAATGTACTGATGTAATGTAGTTGATATCGCATGAATTCGTAATTAAACGTACATTATATGTGTTCGGTAAAGATAAAATTGAAAGAATTTATTATCCAGAAAGGTGAAACTTATATTTACAACAGTAGCTCAAGATGCCGATGGCTCAATAGCCTCATGGCATTCGACCTAACCTTTTATGCAATAGGTCATAGATTGGAACTATGTTGGAGATAATTTTGTCTCATATTATACTCTAGCTTATAATATCATTATATTCATAATTCATCGCTAATTTGGAAGAAAAAAAAAATAATAGCTCAAGATAAATGGTCACATCAATTCTACTACTATGAACAATCTTCTAGATTCCTAATACATCACATCATCACAAGTTTACACTAAAATAGCTTAAGCACCAATTATGCAGGGAGATTCTTCCAACTCCACATTTATATTCATTGCAAAAAGTAAAGCATCCGCATACATTACGCATCTACTAATATATGAAAAAAATGCATTTCTATAAAAAAGAATCCAAACTACTAGTTGAACAAATAACTCCATCTACCACATCTACATCTTATTGAAAATTCTACAACATTGATTTATCACATACTCCTCAGTTTCGATATATTTAATTATTTGGGGAATAAGTACTTTATTAAGGAATAATGCAAGATTATTAATATATTCTCAAATATATTACTTTATTAGGGACAAAAAATACTTTATAGGGGCAAAAAAAGAAAGAAAATAGGTGTAAAAATTCATTAAAGATGTAAACAATCAAACATTTTAAAATATGATAGAAAATTTAAACAATCAAACATATTGAAACAGAGAGAGTATGATTTAGACAAGTAGTACAAAAATGTTATTAGTAACAAGTCCATAAGTTGCATCTTATGAGTTGTTGGATGTCATATTGATAAATTAATAAATTATAAATAAGAACTTTTAGTTTCTCATTTTTGCATATATAATTCCAACAGTGCTCTATATTAACCCAAAAAAAAAAACTTTAAAATTATGTGGTGCAAGTGAGAACTCCATTTAGAGTAAAAATTGAGAGTACAATAAATGAATTAGACAATACATGCATGATCGTCGACATACAATAATAGTGGAGTTTATTATAAGTGGCAAGAACATAAAAATATAAGAATCAATGCACAATCCATTTGAATACAAATAAAAACCTTTAGTATCATTTACAATAAATACTTTATTAAAATCCGAAAGTACCCATCATGCCTCAAAGCATAACTTAATGTTAAGTCATAATAAGATTGTGATGGAGTCATGAGAGATACTCTTAGACATACATCGCAGATTACAACTCGCATTTGAAGGTAATATTTTGTTGAAATAACATTATTGCGTTGTGTTTCGTTGGTGATCGTTTTAATGCTTTGTTCATCCCCTCCGTATCAGATATATATCCCTAAGGAATAAGTGCATATACACGAGTAAAAATATTGTTGTTGGAGGATGCTCCATCTTTATATTTACTTGTCATTCTACACATTTGCACATTAATTAATAAAACGAGAGTCAATTATTATGTATTGAAATGGTACAACGTTATTAGTGAAAATGGGAAGAATTAGTATAGTAGTGGGAGTATGAATAGTGAATATATAGTGACAAGACTAATATGTGCACTAACAATAGATGCATTACCTACCTACTTATAAATACTCACACTCTTTGCAAACCCACACAATCATCCACTCCCATTTTTTCCCCAAGTGGGACTATATATTATCATCTCATCACTAAGTCTAAATTCAAATTAATCTAAGCTAGAATAATAAATATATACACATATCATTTTATCATTTCCCCTTTTCTTTAAAGTAGTTGAATAATAATTATGGAAAACAAAGAAGATGATTTCACTAAAGATGGGACTGTTGATCTTCGAGGGAGGCCTATTCTTGCCTCTAAAACTGGAAAATGGAAGGCTTGCGCTTTTCTTGTTGGTAAGTTTTTCAGTTTCTCCCGATGATCGAATGATCTAGTAGTTAAAGGTTAAGAATTACTATCATGTTATTAATTATAAAAAAACGTAATCGTAATTTATCTTGTTTTTCAATTTTTATGAACAAATAACTGTGATTATCGTATTATACCCAATTATATGATCTACCATAATTCCTTTTCAACAATTTAATTAATGTTCTAAAGTGATATGGTTCTAATTATATTAATCAATCTGCTTAGTAGTAATCGTTAGTTGTCGCTTCTTGTTTAAAGCGGTCATATATACATAAATCAAGCACTCGTGTTTAAATTACCTCCTTACACTTTAAGCTAAAAGTATTCACAAATCATTTTTTTTACTACACCTATATTAATTTTCACAATTCATAATACATATTTTTCGATTATTATCATTCGTTTTAGTATAAAATAAACATTATCGGCCTATAACAAATACTAGAATTAAAAAAAAGGAGTAATAATAATGGATGTCAAGACTAAAGCTTAAAAATGTCAAAAAACAGTGAGGCTTATCTTATCTTGTTTTAATGGATTTGGCACATTATTATTATTACGAAGGGCCCGTCGATTGACGCTCCATTTATAATCCATTCGAGTACAGAATTAACTATTAAAAATGAGATCGTTATTGGCGCTATCGATCTAATCCTTTCCATTATTATTATTATTATTATTATTATTATTACAGGATATGAAGCATTTGAGAGGATGGCTTTTTATGGAATAGCTTCAAATTTAGTGGTATATTTGACCACTCAACTTCATGAGGACACAGTTTCTTCAGTGAGGAATGTCAACAACTGGTCAGGAGCAGTGTGGATCACTCCAATTCTTGGGGCCTATATTGCTGATTCCTACTTGGGTCGCTTCTGGACCTTCACCTTCTCATCGCTAATTTATGTTTTGGTAATATTTCTTAATCACTCAATTCATCATCTTCGATTTCTATAAAATATTGAATTTGATTCTCACCGATATATAAAATTATGTCAAAATATTATTATTCGTATATGTAAAATCTAATAAGTTAGGTCACTATCTAAATTTGGTATAAAAAATAAGCATGCATTATTATCTTTAAATAAAATTGTCTCCCACTAATGTAATATATATGCATTATCATGATACCACTACTTGCATTGACCACTCATTTTCCCTCTTCTAGTAGACCACTAAATTAGCATATATATAAATAGTGCATTTAATTTTTTTTTTTTAATTTGACTAAATTGTAGTGGTGAGGTTCTTTAGAAAACAAATTTATCATGGTATTTTCCCTTTTATTCCTCCCACCCCCACCCCCACTATTTCTTAAAATAATAATCTTGAACAAATAAATAGCGATGCGCATTTTACATCGAAAGTTAGTATTTTTGAAAATTAATATATATTTTTGAGCATTGTACTCTATATTCGAAACTTATTATTTTGACGTCATGCATGTATTGGTGCATTAAATTGGCTAGTTTTATAGAAATATCTAGTCGCATTAGTGTCATGAGAATAAACAAAAGTAGAGTAGACCTTGTACTACAAATTTAGTAAAAAATGTTACATCAATTTAAGTAAAGTTGATAGGGTTCGTTTGGTTGGTCGAAAATCAAATAATTATTGTATTTGCTATGATATATATCTAATCTTCACAATGACATGTAGCACATACAAGACCACACTGGGAAAATGGAATTATTGTAGGACCATTTACTATGTATAGATGGCTAATAAATACTCCCTCCCGTCCCTAAATGATTGAACAATTTAACTTTTCATGATCAACAAAATACGATTTAAAACGTAAATTTCTTTTATTTCATATACGAGCAAATTATAAAAAGTTAATATTCCAAAAATATAAACTGAGACGAATCTAACAAGATCCCACATGAATATATTATTTCCTATCGTTTAGTGAAATTTTTTTATCAAATCTTTTAAAGTTTGACCATGAAAAATTAAAATGTATCAATCTTTTAGAGGCGGAGGGAGTAATAAATTAAATGAGAGGATATATATAGAGCATATATATCAAACCTCAAATTGTTATCTTTGAACTGAGCTCATAAAATTGGACATATACGTATTGCCAGAATATATATTGTCAGGATAATGAGCTCAACATTAGCTATAATATATTTTTCTACAAGTTCATGTGCATCTATTTTTAGACAAAGGTATAATAAATAAAGGTGATGCTCCTTAAGTTATTAATATATTGCTTTATCTTTTTGATTATTCTGGAGACTTATTATTTTCATCATATATCCTTTTTTCGAATCTTGACTTTCCTTATTCGAATAATAATAAGAGAAGTGGATGACTTTATTAGGGCAATAGAGAATATAATTAAAAATAGAAGGTGCTAAATGTGTAAGGCCACACTAGCATCAAACTCAAAATGAATGTCGATAGTTATATATGAGCATGACTTAATATTAATTGGTTTAAAATAGTAGAATCAAGTTACGTTTTAATCCTCATAGTTTAAAAGTTAAAATTTAGAAAAGTATTTTTGCAAGTGTGATTTAATCCCCAATTTCACGAAAAAAATGCTAATATCATAATTATTTGAGCATGAAATCAAATTGGGGACTATATATAGCAATTGTATAACCACTTTCAAGAATTAAATTCCGAAATTTGAACTATCCGATATCTAAACAAAATTCAGTCCCATCTTCACGTACCGGGCACATTGACAATTAACTCTATATATATACTAGCATGCAAAAGTATATAATTAAATTGTCGATGACTCAATATAATCTAGTGACATCTAACTCAAGTTGCCATGTTCTATACTACAATATCATCATGATTTTGATTTGTTTCCAATGATTTTTTTTGTTTGTAAATTAGCGATGAGGTGAGTATCGAACCCAGGATTCCAACTAAAAGTTATCATGTTCTATATTACAATATCATCATGATTTTGATTTGTTTCCAATGATTTTTTTTTGTAAATTAGCGATAAGGTAAATTTCGAACACAGGATATTCTGGTCACTAGCAAGAGCCTTTTTCACTAGGCTATCCGATTAACTTTGTTTCCAATAATTTTTGATGTAGGGCATGGTGCTTCTAACATTGGCAGTGTCAATTAAATTCTTGAAACCAACATGTTCCAATGGTGTATGCACCAAAGCCACAACTTCCCAAGTTGCATTCATCTACACTGCTCTCTACACCATAGCCATTGGAGCTGGTGGGACCAAACCCAACATCTCCACATTTGGTGCTGACCAATTTGATGACTTAAACCCTAATGAAAAAAGACTTAAGGCCTCTTTCTTTAATTGGTGGATGTTTAGTGCTTTTTCAGGTGCTTTATTAGCCACACTTGTTCTTGTCTACATTCAAGAAAATCTTAGCTGGGGTCTAGGGTATGGGATACCCACTGTTGGCCTTATTGTCTCCCTATTCATATTCTACATGGGGACTCCTATTTATAGGCATAAAGTTAGGAAAACAAAGAGTCCTGCAGGTGAACTTCTCAGGGTGTTTATAAATGCAGTGGCTAATAGGAAGTGTGAGCTTCCATCAAATCCTTCCATGCTTCATGAGTTTGAGAGACAGTATTACATTAGCACTGGGAAACGCCAACTTCTTTATACTCCAATGTTTAGGTGAGCTTAATTCTTTGTTTTTAACTATGACTAAATTGTTGAAATTGTCCTGAAAGTGGGTCGAGATTGTCGTTTGGTCCTAAAAAGTTCAAAAGTTGGAAACTAGTCATTGGGATTGGACATTGGTTGCAACTTATTGTCTAAAAACTAACAGAGCTGTTAAAATTTGACGGAACTTTTGTCCTCCAAAATGGAAGGTAACTGCACAATTATAATTAAGTGTAATATCTTTGTCAATTTTTGCAAATCTTATCAAATTTCGGTAACTATTTGAACTTTTGAGGACCAAATGACAATCTTGACCTAATATGTAGGACCACACTGTCAAGTTTCTCCTTTTGATTATATACTACAAATATATACATTGTTCTTGTAAGATTAGAAATAACAGCTATTTCACTTTATAGTTTTTATAAATGATAAGTTAATAATTGTATAATGGGAGAATTAAAGTACCATAAAAGATACTTTTAGTCTTAAATTCGAAAAGGATTGGTGGAGTGATGGATATTCCATGGTACGTATGTTTAGATTTATGATGGTTTTAGGAGCTGGCAACGGGACCTCTTTAGTCTATTCTATTCATGTAGGAGTATATATATATACTATTTCCGTCCCTAAAATATTGGTATATTTTGCCTTTTATAGTTAAATTTTAAAAAAATTTATCAATAATTTTCATTAAACGATCATAAATAATATAGTCATGTGTACTCTTGTTAGACTCGTCTCAATATATATTTTTGAAATATCAATTTATTATAGTTTGTCGTATGTAAAATAAATAAATTGTGTTTTGTTGACCATGAAAGTCAAAATGTACCAATCTCCTAGGAATGGACCACCAACTCATCATCTCCAACATTATGGCAAAAGTGGGACATTTTGCAATTATGAGGGGCTCTATAGTACACACTTGAATGTGATATTTATACTTTGGCCTACTGGATTTTTCCTATCCAATAAATATAGGCCATATATATAACTATATATGCATGTGTAGTCAACGTCTTTGGTCCAAAGTAATTGGCTAAAGTCAACATAGATAAATCATGCCTAAGGTTGGATCATGGTTGGCCCCTTTTGATCACCATATCTCAAGTCTTTTCAATTCGTTTATGGTCTACCACAATGCAGATTGATTCGTTTTACACTGTTTATGATTTATTCACATAAAGATATGATGATGTGTTTGCACGTTATTATGTCAGCCCGAGATCGGAACTTGTTCTCTTACTTGGAACTAATACACCTCAAGAACTAGTAAGTAATAGTTTATGAGTATATGGTTGATTATTGTTTTACAGGTTCTTGGACAAGGCAGCAATAAAGCAAGAAGGCAGTAATATATCTAGGCAACCTTGTACAGTGACTCAAGTGGAAAGTGTGAAACTTGTCCTAGGAATGGTAATGATTTGGGTTGTTACCTTAATACCAAGCACAATTTGGGCTCAAGTGAACACTCTTTTTGTGAAACAAGGGACCACTATGAACAGACACTTAGGTTCAAGTTTCCAAATCCCAGCAGCCTCACTAGGAAGCTTTGTTACACTCTCGATGCTGATTTCGGTCCCCATGTATGATCGATACTTGGTGCCATTGATGCGGAAAAAGACAGGGAACCCGCGAGGAATAACTCTGTTACAAAGGCTCGGAATTGGATTCGTGATTCAGATCATAGCCATTGCTATTGCTTATGCAATTGAAATGAAGAGGATACAAGTTATAAAAAGGCACAATATTTTTGGGAAAGGGGAAATAGTCCCAATCACAATTTTCTATTTAATGCCTCAATATGTCCTATTAGGCATTGCTGATGTGTTTAATGCTATAGGGCTGTTGGAGTTTTTCTATGATCAATCTCCAGAAGATATGCAAAGTTTGGGGACCACTTTCTTCACCAGTGGAATCGGCGTCGGGAATTTCTTCAACAGTTTCTTGGTGACAGTGGTTGATCAGATTACTGGAAGGAATGGAGGGAAGAGTTGGATTGGGAACAATTTGAATGATTCTCATTTGGATTACTATTATGGCTTCTTGATGGTTTTATCTGCTCTAAATTTAGTGTTTTTTCTCATGGCATCAAGAAAGTATATATATAAGAAAGAATTCTCAAAAGTGGAGGGGTATCAAGTAGAAATTGAGCCAAGAGGTTTGGAGGTTTCTACATTGGGCTTGCAGGTTTAGTTAATAACTAGAAATGCAATAATTTCATTGCTCTGTCATATAAATTAGGTGTACTATATATAATATTCTTGAATCCTAATATAGTAAATAAAAATTTCTTTCAATTGTAGTAGAACCTACTTATATATGGTTTGTCTCATTTTGAACCCTAAACTATGACGAAGGTTGGGGTAGTAGTGGTGGTGGGGGTTGGGGTTTGATGAAGAAGATGAAGTGATGGGATTTATTTTTAATTTAACAAGTTTTGTTATTTATAAATTGTGCTCCAAAAGTTTAATGTATGTGCTATTTCGATTTTGCCCTTATTTTAAAACATAATTAGATCATATTTGGCGTTTTAGGGGCTAAAATGAGACAAACCATAATATAGCGTTCAATATGAGGCTTATGATAGTATTATGGTCCAATTTGAAACTCTCGTCATAGTTTAGGGTCCAAAATAAAAATAAACCTAATAAGTAATAGACTACTAGCCTTTTGTTTAAGAAAATTGCATCATTATTGCACAAACTCCATTACATTATTACAAATAATATTTGCTGGTAATTAGACTAACAAAAAAATTGGACTATATTTGGCGGGGTGTGCCAGGCAAGGGCAGTATTTTAATGCCCAAGCAACACGAGACACCAGATACTTTAATGGACTCTCTCGACTCCTCCTTAAAAAATTGAATTAATATCGTGCACATATCGAGTTTGTGCAATAATGATGCAATTTTCTTAAACAAAAGGCTACTAGTAATAAAATTTTAATATAGTATTTAATTAAAAAAATATGAAATAAAAATGAAAATTATGTTAAAAGATCCTTGTCATTAGTTTATAAACTAGAGGAATATTCGAGATTTATCCCAAAAAAAAACAAAAGTTGGCCCCATTGTTTGTATAGTGAATTAGTGATAGTTGGACACGAAGAAGATAATCTGGTCTTCTTTCCTTAATTTATTCATATTTACTCTTTAATTCACACTTTCTTGCAAATTCGACCCATTCATCAAAGACCAAAATTGTCTTGCAGACCATCACAATAATGGCAAGAGACTATACCTTAAGCTCTTCAACTATTGCATTTTTGTGTATATTTTTATTCATATCATCATCATCATCACCATCATCATCATCATCATCATCATCAGTGTTTGTATCAGCAAGAGTGTTGCCTATTCACCCTTACTTGCAAACTCAAGACAATCCCATTTCCAGAATTTATGACACTTCCAAATATGGTCTGCTTCAACTTGCTAATGGTCTTGCTCAAACACCTCAAATGGGGTATGTCAACTCTTGTTCTATTTAGTTTTGGCATTTAATTAGTATCCAAATATGACTCGTCCCATATTGAATATGCCAAAAGCGTATGTGTGTAGCTGTTGAGAGGGGGGGGGGGGGGGGATCTTGATATGGTATTAGAGTTAGTCAATCGATTTCGTCTATGTGAGTATGTGATGACGCAAAACTCGGGTTCCTCTCGCTGAAGGTGTTGAAGTATGAATTTTTGGTGTGTGTAGCTGTTGAGGGGGGGGGGGGGGGGGGATCTTTGTGGTATGTGTCTATAATGGTTTTGATTCTTGAAGTTCAGGGTCAAATTAAAGTTAGGAGCTTTCGATGATCATTGATCAGCGTTATATTCTGTTGTTACATTTACCGATGCTGTTATGATTTAAGGTCGAACTTTGCATTTAGCGAATTATGGGAATAGAACAAGTACTAGAACAATATTGAAGCTAAATCACCTGTCGCTTGTCTTGATGTATGCTGTACAGTTTTTGCTTTATTGGTTTTGTAGTTGAGAACTATTGACCTGATTTTATGGGTGGCTGCAGATGGAATAGTTGGAATTTTTTTGCCTGTAATATCAACGAAACGCTTATTAAGGAAACAGGTGAGTGTTCATTCTTTAGACTACTTATTTTGCTTGCTTGTTTGAAAATATATGCGGAAGACTTCTGTTGTAGTTGATAATATCAGTGTAAGTTTGAGAGTCTCGATGTAAGGCGAATAACTTCCAAAGATGGTTATTTGGTGCATATGCTTATGACAAATACACACATTGATTGATATGTGATCGGCTGCGGTTTTGGTTCGTATGCTTATTATTGATAGTGATAGTCAAGCTTAAAATAATCTGGTTAGTATGTTCTACAGTTGATTTCATGTTTTATAAGTTGTATGAGATGTTAAGACATATAATTTGTTATAATTTTTTTGAAGGATTCGCCACTGAGTTATGTCTCTGATAATAATACCGACCCTTTCTCCTTCGTTCACTTGCAGCTGATGCACTTGTTTCCACTGGTTTGGCTAACCTAGGGTACACCTACCTCAACATAGGTACTCGTATTTGTTTTTATGTAGTTGGTTCTTAATTATTTGCTAATAATACTTGCTCGTAGTCTACCATCTCTTGAAATTGATGCAGATGATTGCTGGTCCAGATTGACAAGGGGGTCGCAGGTCTCGTTCTTTGCTACCACAATTTGTTTAGAATAGTGAATGGTTGTTGACCAGCTAGTGGATAAAATGTTTACTTGGGCTATTTGTGCAGGGAGAATTAGTTCCAGATCCTAAAACATTTCCTTCAGGGATAAAAGCTCTTGCCGACTATGTGCATGATAAGGATCTCAAGCTTGGTATATACTCTGATGCAGGGTAGGATAAAGTGATTAGTACCTTATCTGTCAGATTTTTGCTATTCTTAATCATTTAAGATATTACTTTGTTAGTGTATAGGTTGCCACCTTATCATTAGTATTTTTTTTATATCTGTTCTTATTGATTAGTTTATTCTGATTATAGGGCGTTTACATGTCAAGTTCGTCCAGGATCACTTTTCCATGAAAATGATGATGCTGCTCTTTTTGCATCTTGGGTTAGTTAATATTACCCTCATTTCTTGAAGCATAAAGTACTTTTGTGTTTTTACTTTGATGTTTTGACCTCAAAACCCAATGCTAACTAGCTTGAGGTGAGGATTGTTATTTTCATAGTTAGATTTCTATATGAAAGGATTTGATCGGATAATTCTCCTCTTTGCAACATACAAATTGACCATGCATTACATAGCTTACACTGTTGATTCTGTCTTTCTCCTTCTAGATTTATTTTACTAGCCTGTTGAATAACCTCAGCCGGAAAATGTAGTTTTTATTTTTGCATTAACCTGTTATTGTGATTGTTCGTATATATTCCTTTCTTAAATTTCAGGGTGTAGATTACCTTAAATATGACAACTGTTTCAATTTAGGGATTCCCCCAATTGAAAGGTGATACCTGAATTTCCTGCAAGTTACCTTCAATTAGTTAGAGCAAATAAATTAATCACAGTATTCGTCCTCTAGGTACCCACCAATGCGTGATGCCCTAAATGCAACTGGGCGTACCATTTTCTATTCGCTTTGTGAGTGGTAATTCAGATGATCCATTTTCCATTGTATTTATCCTGGTCCTACCATTGGCACTCAGAGCAGCTTTGCTTTTCACGTTTGGCAGGGGGGTCGATGATCCTGCCTTATGGGCTGGCAAAGTTGGAAACAGTTGGCGCACCACAGAAGACATCAATGATTCATGGGAAAGGTGCTAACAATCTTTAACCTTGTTTTGTTATCAATCAAAGGACTTAAACTGTTCGTTGTTTTAGATAACTTTGCTAATATTGTTTGTTAGCCATTAATTATTACTTTAATTGGTGCAATAGCCAATAGAAAATAGTGGAGTCGTGTTTTGCTATTCTATATGATCTCTTCAAGTCTTAGGGACAGGAAACCACTATCATAGTGGAGAAGATAGGGGTTGCCTTAAGATTTTAAAAGCATTAGATTGCAAACTGTTCTTGGTTAAGGACTGTAGGTAGCACTTAGCAGGGATCATCTTGAATGGAAAGAAAATAAAAGGAGAAACATACAAGAAGCCAAATGAAAGATATACCACAATCTTATGTATCATGCAATGTTATTATTTATGTTCTTCATTGTAATTAAAATATAGCTCTCTTCATTGTAATTGTAGTATTCCTCTTGTTATAGTCAGACCAATACTTTTTTTTGTTTTTCAGCATGACTACTATTGCTGACCTCAATGACCAGTGGGCCGCCTATGCAGGGCCTGGTGGATGGAATGGTACGTCAAGATTGTGTTCTATTATTTACCATAATTTTTTTGTACTGTTGAAGCTCTTCGATGTTTTTATAGTGAATGAAATCTTGTCGTTATGGTAGATCCCGACATGCTAGAAGTTGGCAATGGGGGCATGACTTACCAGGAGTACCAGGCGCATTTCAGCATTTGGGCTTTGGCGAAGGTGATTTTCTTCTTCAATAGAATATTAGTTCAAGCGTGTACCAGTTATGCAATTCAGAGAACCACGTGTATGTGTGTTTTTCCTTTTATGGTATTTGTGATACGTAATTTATCACATACATGATACATCGTACATGGATACACCAACAATAAAAGAAAAAATGGTGTCTTGTTATAAATCTATTATCACAATGAGTGCATGAGCTCCTAGGTACATGAATACAGCATATTTCACATGCATCCTGTAGTCTTGGTTGAGTTCAATTATTGCTGGTTAGCATTGGATTCTTCTTAAGTCCTGAAACAAATATTCAAACTTCCAGTGGACTGGACATACATGCTTTTCCTCCTAGTCAACTCAAGGTTTTTTCAATGTGGCAGGCTCCACTATTAATTGGTTGTGATGTGAGAAACATGACAGCAGAAACATTTGAAATTTTGAGCAATGAAGAGGTTATTGCTGTAAACCAAGGTAAATTACTGACTATTCCTTTTATCCCTAGGCGGAGGAAAAAACTAGGACAAATTTGTAACTTATGACTTGACTTGTTTATTACTCCCTCCGTTTTTTTAGTTGTCGTTCTTGTCAATTAAGAAACAATGACATTTTACACATATGTCCCTAATTAATAAATTCATCAATTAGTACATATTTACGTTCATGTATTTGTATTATACTTATTGAACTTTGGATACATTAAATAAGGACTTGAGGAAAGACCCATCAAATATTGCTTTGGAAATGTAAAATGTCAACTTTTTTATTAAAGTCTAAAGGTCAAATATCTACATCTTAAAGTCCCACTTTCTTTAGTTCCATATTAAATCTGAACATCTTATGGCAGATCCACTTGGCGTTCAAGGAAGAAAGGTTGCCGTCTCTGGAACAGATGACTGCAGTCAGGTCTTTTTTCGTTTCTATACCCTCCTTTCAGTACCTAGACCTTTTATGGAACTACTTGATCAACACCTGGTGTTCCCATACTAAGTACAGTATTAAGTATTAACAAAACAATATTTTCTAGATTTCTTACAATATATGAAGTATGTAATATACTGTGACTATTTGTAGTCAGTTTCTTCATCTTACTTCTGTTGTTTTTCACGTTGTCTGTGCACAGAGGCTTGAGTACCTCCTCCCTGTTTCATTGCTCACATACTCATGTAGTCCGTTTTAGCAGTTCCAAAATTTGTGTTATTTTTTATTAAGTTGTGACAATATGAAAAAGGCCTGGAAATGGGAGCAAGACAGAAAAAAAAATATTTACTCCAGATTCCAAAGAAGTCGGTGTAGAATATAATGTGAAAAGAAGTTGGGAAGTAGTGTCATTATCATTGTGCTTAAAGCGATTTGGGTTATGTTGATTTGCTAGGGAAATATTTTGCTAAGTAAAGCATAATGCAGGTGTGGGCTGGACCCCTGTCAGGGAATCGATTAGCCATTGTTCTCTGGAACCGATGTTCCAGTGCGCAAACTATAACAGCCGAGTGGAAAGCACTTGGACTTGAATCATCTATCAGTGTTTCTGTAAGAGATCTATGGGAGGTACGTGGTGCATGCTCGATCAGCTTTTTTAACTTTTTTAAACTATGTTTCAACACCAGTTTCTACTTTCTTACTCCTAGTGTTAGTTCATATGACGACGAGTCAACAGTATTCACCAAACCCTGCAGCATATATATCTGACAATATAATCTAACACCACAGATCAAGAAGCATTCATATTCTCTTTCAATTTTTGCAGCATGAAGTAATTTCTCAGAATGAAGTAGCCTCTTTCGGTGATCGAATTGATCCTCATGCATGCAAAATGTATATCTTCACTCCACAGGCTGCTAGTTATTCTGCAATGTGATAATCTGGTTTCTGTATCGTTGTGTGCACTTTTTGTTCATATTCTTCTTGTAATGTTTGTCAATAATCACGAATCAAATGCAATGAGGTTTCATCATTCAATATTTGACTGTTCGTCTTTTGACACCCTCGATCTCTCACCAAGTGGAATCCGTCTTTATTGTTTCACGTTATCATTTGGAGCAAATGTGATCACGCTTACATGTCGACGAACGAGTGGGAAAACTCATGATATCATATTAAAAATTTATTGATTACAGTAAAACCATGAAATTTCACTAGTCCTACAATTTATCTCATAGTCTGAAGAACCTTGGCAGTATTATTTGTAATTAAGGGCACATGATTAGATTTGAGATTAAGCAAATGAGCCATCATCATTGCGAGTAGATGATTTTGTCATTGCGAGTAATATTTCGTGTTCATTAAACTAATTCATGCGATTACGATTCATCATTTTCGAGGAGGTTGGCCTTATATATGGGAAGATTATGACCCATCCAATATGATGGGTCAAAATATTATGTAAAACAAAATCTATGTAATGTTGGCGTGAAATTGACATTGTTGAAAATTGGCAAGTGAAGAACAATCTGGTAATTGAAGAGCCGGTTGATTTGGATTTTATTTTCAACCTCATATTGATGTCATTTTCTTATCATAAACACGTGAACCTATTACATTTGGCGGTTCTTCATTGGTCAAATATAGCGTTTTGCTGTTTTTTATTATTCCATTCAGGTCAAAGGAGTGGCCCTGGCCCCATTGTTCGCGTAGATTTTCGTGTCGTTTAGTGTAGAATTTAATTTTAATATGATATTATTTGACAAAAAAAGTCAAACGTTCACTCACTAGTCAGTAGTCACTACATAACTAGTATACCTTTTACTATTTTCTTAGAATCAAGTTTTATGTGTTAGTTAATTTGATTTTTTCTGAAGTGCTTTTAATGTATTTATTGGAAATTATTCTACTTTAATTCTGAAGTACTTTTTTACTTATGTGTAACATAGTAATTTATAATTGTGTAAGGAATATTATATAATCTTATTAGATGTACTTTTCAACGACAAGAACTTAAAATGACAATATGATATACATAAAAATGACAAAAAAAATGACCATGACTTGTGTTGTAGAATAAGTAAATTTGTGATCCGTAACTTTATGAGTTTAATTTTCTATCAATATTTTCTTAATCGTCCACGTAACATGTCTAGTACTCCCTCCGTCCCTAAATGATTGTCACATTTGACTTTTGATGGTCAATAAAACACGATTTAAAATACAAATATCTCTTATTCTAAATGCAAAAAAATTATAATAAGTTGATATTTCAAAAATATATATTGAGACGAATCTAACGAGGTCCCACAAGACTATATTATTTCTTTTCGTTTAGTGAGAATTCGTGATCAAATTTTATTGTAATTGACCACAAAAGTCAAAATGTGACAATCTTTTAGGGACGGAGGTAGTATAACTTACTGAAATGATTTGCATCTTATTATTAATACATCACCATGAGGTTAGCTAATGCACCTTCTCCTATTATAAAATACCTAAACTAAATAAATATATTATCATTTAAAAATAAATTATCATTTAGAATAAATTATCTATTTATGAAAATAAACTACCTAAAGCTTATAGTTGTAGAGTAATATGAATGTGGACAAATGATTTGGGAAAGAAGGCTTAAAAGCCGGCGTATATTTTCTCGACGGACATCGTAATGAGTAGTTATGATGTGCGTAAAGATTTAACTTAACATGCAATTAAAAACATTAGATCCCATAAAACCATCTGCTTTAACATTTTACTTTGACTTTTGGTGTTTCATCACACCATAGAATCAGGGCTATTTGTCATCTACATCACAATTAAAATTACAAATTCTCTTTCTTGGATCTACAATTTTTTCAAATTTTACTAGGTGGCAGAGTGTAAAAGCATTTCGATATTGTTGGTTCAAATTCGTGTATAAAAGTATTGGATATGTACATTGCATGCATCTTACATTGATTAGAAAAGTACAAAATGTTAATACAACTTTTCTTGTAAATTAGCGATGAGAATATGAAATATAATAGAATATGAATACAATGGTAGAATATGAATACAATCGTTAAATTTAGAGATGATGAAATAAGTGTAGCATTTTATATTTTTTTATGAATTAGCGATGAGGTAAGTTCCAACATGGCCTATCGGTCATTAGCGAAAGTCTTTTACGTATAATATTAATCACATACCATGAATAATATTCCGAAAATGATTTAGTCCAAATTCAAAATAAAACACTAATTAAATGAGCTAAAATTAATTCGAGTATTAAATACTCTGTATCTAGTAGCAGGAGTTTTAAACAATGTATGTTAGTGTATTTGATGTAAAGAATTGGGATACGTGACTCTTGATTTACCATCCAATAAGTGGTCAAAATATCATTAATACCATGATGAAACGTATGTTATTACCTCATAACCAAATTACTCGACATGCAGAATTAATTTTACTTCCACATGTAACTAATACTAATAATACTCAACTTATAACATATATTTGGATGCATATGCTACTCAGCCGTAAACTCACGGAATCGGTGTTAAACATTTTGACGAACATATGTAATGTATATTTGACATTTTTTATTAATTAAAAACACCTAACGCATGTTTCACATATTCACTTCATATAACTTTTAAAAAATATGTCTTCAAAATATATATAGTAAATCGAAATTGATAGGGTTAGAATCAATGTGCGGATTCATTTGAGTTCACGCCCGTTCACTCATTTGACAATACTACCCCCACCCCCTCCACAAACCCCACCACACCCCACCGTCCCAACCCACACAGGTAGAGACAAAGAGTCCAACAATACAAACGATGTTGCGAAACAACGGATGTTTGTGTCCAATGGCGTAAATGAATGAAAGTGAGAGAGGGCAGGAGTTAGGACCACATACATGCATGCTTCTAAATATATCTTAATCCTCTGTAACCAACATCATCAACAACTAATTAGTCAAAGATAAATTATTCATTTTGCTTTTTCTTTTAGCTTATCTATTTTTACACTAGTATAAATATTGTAACTTTTCATCACTTATTACAATTCCCTTCGTGTGTCACTTTTGGTCGGCAACCAAGCAAATCTATGCATCTCTTCCTCTCTCCACTTTTGCTTCAAAACCCACCTAAATTTACTATTTTCTTGCATTATTTCAACCTTTCTTGATTTTTTGAAGTTTTGGTTCTCAAGGTTAGTACAAGTCTTACTTTATTTGTTATTGGGGTAATTTTAGTTGCAAGTATTCGTGTTGTTTTTTTGAAAACTAAAGGGTTGTGAGAAAAAGTTTTGAGCTTTGTATGTGTTGGGATAATTCTGATTGAAAAATGATTAACATTATGGATTTAGTGAAACAACCCATGAATGATGAGGTTGAAAGATGTTTGGATCCTCAGTTATGGCATGCTTGTGCTGGTGGTATGGTTCAAACTCCAAAAGTTAACTCTAAAGTTGTCTACTTTCCTCAAGGTCATGCTGAGCATAGTAGTAAGAATGTAGATTTTGGGAATTTTTCAAGAATTCCACCTCTTGTTTTGTGTAGAGTGCAATCTGTTAAGTATTTGGCTGATGCAGAAACAGATGAGGTTTATGCTAAAATGAGATTAATTCCTGTGAGGGGTAGTGAATGTGATGTTGAAGATGATGGTAATTTGTTTGGATTTGACAAGAATGAGAGTCAGGATAAGCCTAATTCATTTGCTAAGACACTAACTCAGTCTGATGCTAATAATGGTGGTGGATTTTCGGTTCCGCGGTATTGTGCTGAGACTATTTTTCCTAGGTTGGATTACTCTGCTGAACCCCCTGTACAGACCATTTTGGCTAAGGATGTACATGGGGTTGTTTGGAAATTTAGGCATATCTATCGTGGGACTCCCCGTCGTCACCTTTTGACGACAGGGTGGAGTAATTTTGTGAATCAGAAGAAGCTTGTGGCTGGGGATTCAATTGTGTTCCTGAGGGCTGAGGATGGAGATCTTTGTGTTGGGATTCGTAGAGCAAAGAGGGGGATGAATGGACCTAAGACGCTATGTGGATGGAATTCGGGAGGGGCAGGTTGTGGCCCTTCTATGTATCAAAGCTTTTCTGGGTTGTTGGCCGAAGAAGATAGGTTCAACCAAAATGGCAGGGGAGGAAATTCTAAAGTGAAAGCTGAATCTGTTCTTGAAGCGGCAAGGCTTGCTGCTAGTGGTCAGCCTTTTGAGGTTGTTTACTATCCTCGAGCTGGCACTCCTGAGTTTGTTGTGAAGGCCTCAGCTGTTGGTGCGGCAATTAGAGTTCAGTGGTGTTCTGGGATGAGGTTCAAGATGCCTTTTGAGACGGAAGATTCCTCGAGAATTAGCTGGTTTATGGGGACTATATCAAGTGTTCAAGTTGAAAATCCAGTCCACTGGCCTAATTCTCCATGGCGTCTTCTCCAGGTAACCAACTATTCAGTCTTTAGATTTATGGAAACAAGCTTCATATTCAAATACTTCTATGCTACATTCTACTTGCAACTTGTTTGTTGTTGTTTTAATTGTTTTCATCAGCTGGACTATGATCGTTAGACCTGTTTTATAGCTGTTCTTGAGGGGGCCAATGCCATATTCGAAATGCGTAGATTACACTGATATGGAATAGCATTCCGTAACTGTTAGTTTCTTAAAGCATTAAGTAAACAGTTAGTTGCACATATACTTATCCCTGTTCTCGTTTCCTTTACTCAGGTAGCGTGGGATGAGCCAGAACTGCTACAAAATGTTAAGCGAGTAAGCCCATGGTTGGTCGAATTAGTAAATAATATGCCATCCATTCATCATCTCTCTCCTTTTTCTCCCCCGAGAAAGAAGTTGCGGGTTAATCAACCTCCAGAGTTTCCCCTTGTTGGACAATTTCCAATGTCACCACTTCTCAGGAACCACACAAGCCCCACAAGCCCGCTATGCTGTTTGTCCGACACCATTCCTGCAGGCATACAGGGAGCCAGGCATGCTATATGTGGATTTACATCATCAGAACTCCAAGTCAACAAACTGCAGGCAGGATTATTTCCCTTCGGATTTAGGCAGCTAGAACAAGCTCCTCCAGCTTATAAACTCCCTGGAAGCAGGTCATTTCCAAACTGTGGGAATGATGAGGACCTATCTTGCTTGCTGACGATGGGCAGTTCAAGCCCGAGTCCAAACACATTTAAAGATCTAAACGCGCCCAAGTTTCTGCTGTTTGGTAAACCGATTCTGACAGAAGAGCAGATTTCTCAAAGCACTTCTGAGGATACAATTGGGGGAGGTAAGAGGGCATATCCTTCGGATGGTTCAGGATCAACAGTTCTTCAGAACGCTCCATCAGAGAACTCATCAGATGAAGTGTTCCCATGGTTCAAAGCTATAAAATCCCAGTTTGGATCAGAGATCGATCGGTGCAAGGTGTTAATCAATTCCAGTGAAACCAATTCATGACCGACGATGCCAAATTTCAATAGTTTAGCAATTTGGATGACAATTAGTAGATAAGTAATCCCCTCCAGGTGTACAGTTGAAGAACTACGCAAAATGTTGTTTTAATCTTTGTTTCTTCTTTTGTTCCTGTATTCTACAACATATATGATGTAACCTCAAGAATTGTCTATCAACTTCTTTATGCCTTGTAAGATTGTTCATTATCAGTTTGATCGATTTTTCAAATCTCCTCGTGTTATCAGTGGCCTAGTTAGAGTTTGCTTGTTAACCGCTTCATTAATACGAAACGCTACTACTTTACACTTTAATTCTTTATCAGTTGAGCTATGTCTCTGACATGTGATACCTTACCTCGTTCTTGCTACTTTATGAAGCATAGATAACTCCAAAACATGAGTTTCCACACCCACATTTAAGTGAAACTTAATTAGGTAAACAGGATCATTAACACAAGTGTAGGAGTCCAAAGCAATGGTCCATGTGATTTGATTAAATTAATAGGTTAATTAATATTAATTGTGATCTCAAGTTGAGTATAAGTAATCCCGAGAGCAATGTTTGAGCTTCCAAACATAAAAACCTTCTCATGTGCCGCATCCACTGGGTTGGATCAGAAACTAAGACGTTTGACTTGCAACAACTTTGGGATTTGAATCCCAATAATTAATTTAACAACAATATAATGTACAACTAATTCATTCAAATCATACTTCATGGAGTCATGGGCGAAACCAGGATAAAAATAAAGGGGGTAACTTCGAGAAAAATAAAAAAGCAATAATATTATTTAATGTAAATTATTGTTATATGAGATTCACATGAGGAGGTTAGCTAAGGCTCAGCGGTCAACCCTAGAGGCGATGGCCCTACCTTTGCGGCGTGTCGATGGTCGGGCTTCTTGTTTTTCTCTTACTCCATCATCTCATCTCATCTCATCATCTCTAAAATTGTTCGATTTTATTTTGGATACTCAAAATTACTAACGTCACTTATATATTACGGCCAGGACTTAACCTAGTAACTAGTAAGTATCGTCTTTGTTCCTTTTTTAAGGATCATTTAAATTTAAATTTATCTTACAAATACAGATATTTCTTCACTCTATCTTTTATTAAATTTAGTAAAATAAGTTCTCAAAAAGGAGTTTTTATTTAAGATTGTTATTTAGGAATGAAGAGTATATGTATTGTAGACTAATAACGAAAATAGCTATACAATGATATTACAAATACCAATAATACATATATTTGTGACTGAAAAAAGGTTATTATATGGTGTTATATTTATAGATAGTTAGTTATGGATGATATGTACATGTGAAATTTGTAAAGAAATGACAATCTTTTAGGGACGGAGGGAGTACATTCGAAAACATTGTAGGTAGACAAATGAGATATTTGGGGATCTGAGGAAATATGAAAAAGAGAGGGAGAAGCAAGCAAAGTAGTCTCGTCCATTAATAATGAAGAAATGCATATGTTTTAGCAAAAACGGTGCATCAAAGTCGTCGTAAGCATAGGTCTCTTCGCTGGCTAATTAAGAACACATTTAATGATAATTCATCATCATCAAATGCCTTTCATTTGCACCAGGACAAAGCGTTGAATTTCAGGCATCTTTCATCTTCAACATCTTCCCTACTTTTTGTACTTCCTCCAGACTCCCTCTCTTAATCTAAAAATCATTCTTTTAAAATAAGCTTCATTTTAATTCCGTATGAAAAACTGAAGAGAAAATTAAATTTATGGAATAAATTCGAATTTTCCTAAATTTTATGCAAAATAAATAGTCATTAGAAAAGAGAACGGAAAAAAAATACTTATTAGGACTTATTTGTTGATTTGAAATGTTATGAGCATGTAAAGACGTCCATGACATGCACACTTCATAAGATGTGTAATTTAGTAAATTCCAAATGAGTTGATACACACTAGACCGAAAGAAGAGTTAAATAAAAATTTTATAAAGTACATACCAATACTAGTTTATGAGCTTCGAAAATGGATTACTCAATATACAAAAACGTCATATTTACATAATCGATCATATCTATTACCCTACTCCTTACACATATAGAGTCAATTAATCTGGCATGGGTTCGAACCGCGCCAGCGACAGTTTGGGAGTTTTATCCCAGACTAAGTGCGCAGCGTAGACAGACCTCCATACACTCTGGTCCTGGGGATCATACCGTGATTTACTCCCTTTCAAGCTATGGGTTCGACGTGAGGAGGCGCTTAATGTGAGCGTGATCACATTTTGCTCCAATAGAGTCAATTAATCAAATTTCGCTACAAAGATACAAGTATATAAAATAACATTGATTACTAAGATTTAATAAATTATATAGTGAGGTGGTAGACTTATGAGGTTGGAAGGTCTCCATCTTATAATAACCAACTTAACGTTGACATGTCTAACGGTGAGGAAATATTTCCTTTGAAGGCATGTGCATTACCGTTAATTTTTCAAAACGACGTGTGAAATTGTGAATAGGATAGGATATATCAAATGCATTATATTCAATAGTATGACATTGATCATATTTTTTCTTTCTCCATTTCAAGTGTGCTAATCAAACAAGTAGTTCGGATGTAAATTAATCACACGCATGAGGCTAATCACTTTTACATGCCTGGTTCGTCAAATTGATTTTGAAAATTTCAGTCCGATTAATCACACGTTTAAAAGAGTAGAAGTCGATGTTCAAATCTCGTTCTTACTATGAGAGCGCCTTTAGTCCATTTAAAAGAGTAGAAGTCGACGTTCAAACCTCGTCCTTACTATGAGGGCGCCTTATAATTGTTGTCACAGAATCGAAGCTACCCATCTTTTTAGCCCAGCATATATGCGTCTAGTTTGTGCTCATAAGATCAGTTTCAAGTTTGTTTATGTTGACCACTTGCAAAACAACTCAGTCATTACTCATTACTCAACTCACTATTGATGAGAAAGCTCAACAATCACAATAATACTAATAACATGCCAACAAATTTGCCTTTTAAAAATGCATAAATGTTAGAATCACTACTGTCTACTACCTTTCTAGCGACAGATACTGAATCAATACACGGGAAAAGGAAGCCAAATTGGAGGAGACAGCAGATGAGTGAATAAGAAACCCACACAACCGAATGACCAGTTATGGAAAAAACACTTCCTGCACGATATAATCCTGAATATACGACCATAGGAGCTGATTTAAGAACACGTCGTATTGTGGACAACCACCACTACAAAACAGCCTATATCATAGTGTTTAACATTATAATAATGCTGGTAATAGCTAGATAGTCTAACATCACATCTAGGCAATGGTCACTTGTACAGTGCCCAAGCATAAGACAAGAATTTATACCTAACAAAGATATAGTATTAACCAAACTAGAGTGGCTTCATCATAAATGAAAGAAGCCAGAGGGGGATGAAATGATTTGCATACATGAATAATTGAAAACAACCAGTCCTCAGAGATATCCCAAGGAGAAAAAGAAAAGACATCCGAAGGACCGTTCATTTCTCATGCATATTCACCAAACAAACACGAATTGTTGTAACATGAGCTGATTTCCAATTCAAAATATGAGGTGAACAACAACGCTAAACTTCAATTTGCAACAATACATGTTCGGTTCAAGAAATAAACAAAATTTAGATATGAAACACAACATCAGTAACCTAATTACTTCTCTGAAGAGTTGGGTCCTCTCTTCTTCCCAAAGCCAACAACTGCAAGCCGGTGAAAGTGACATTAATAGCACGAACAAATAGCTCATGTTACAAAATACTATCATATACATCTTACACAGAAACTATGAAATGTAATTCAACAAAACTAATTTCAGCACTCTCAATCTCCATTAGTCATTATAATACAGTTAGATGCACCAACAACATATTTGAAGTCTAATATTATCTCCATCTAGATAATACGTTACTGTTTAGAAATCATTATCTTTTATTTGCGCATTCCCTTTCCCAATGACACTTCTAGTATTTGGACTTACAAGAATCTACAAGTTATTACTATTCAGTTTCATATTAATAGGTGAATTCTATTTCCACCGCTCACTTACAGTATTGTTTTTACAAAAAGAATACAAACCAAAGCCATGGAAATATGTTTCCACCTATTATTCTCATTGAAAGGGTTGGCCCCTCATAAAAAACACTCAAAACTTTATCACCTAATTCTCCAACCCCGCAATGAAGTAGAATAGTTTAAGCTAAACTAACGATCATGAACCTAATAAATCCCTTAATCTAGAACAAAATCAATACATCCCCTAATAAAAACTTCTTTTTCGCCAATTCAATTTATTACTAGCATGAAAAACCCGTATGCTTAACAAACTCTTCATAAAAATCAAAACTTCACTCAACCTATTATATATATAACCACTAATTAATATAAATCCATAATATAAATAACCCATTATACATATACCACTAATTAATCCAAAATCACAATAAAATAACTGAAAAAATAGAGAAATAAAAATGAGGGATTCAACTTACCAGCAGTGACGAAGCGGCGATTGTATTGCATACGCTTGTGAGCGCGTCCACGTGGCTTCTTCTTCTTGTCTTGCTTTGCGACCTTTGGTGTTTGCCCCCTCACCTTTCCTGCTCTAGCCAAAGATCCGTGCACCTTTCCTGTTCAATTTCGCAAACAAATAATCAATATAACCTAAAATCTTCACAATCTAATCAAATTGATATATTTTGTGATTATTTGCGTGTTAAATAACATACCCATGTTTGATTGCTGAGAGCTTCAAAATGTGAGAATTGCTGGATTGCTTCGGGAAGTTTGTTGAGTGGCGGAGATGAATATTATATGAGAGCTATAAAGAGTTAGGGTTTTGTTGATGTTCTACTAATGGGCTGGGGATGGAAACCTCAGGCCCATTAGCTTGTTGTAAGTAACCAAGTAAGATTGTGAACGTATAAAACCCGATTAGTTTACCGGGCTCGATAGTCACTCGCTCGATACTCGGACAAAAAAGCTATGCTCGATACTAGCAACCCACATGTAAGTCGAACAGTGGAAAATTACGATTCATTAAACTTTTCGTTCATCAATGGTTTATTAACCAATTTAAATTATATTTTCTTCTTCTTTTGGTACATTTTAGGTCATACGTACCATTATGTAAAAAAAAATTCATCAAAGTCAATCATCTAAGCTTATTTTTCATTTTAAATAATTTGTACCAACTTGTTTAACAAATTTTGGTACACAAACTATATCAGTGTATAATACTCCCTCTGTCCCTCTAAAAGATTGTCATGTTTTGACTTTTGTTGGTCAACAAAACACGATTTAAAACGTAAAATCCATTATTCCATATGCAAAAATATTATAAAAAAGTTGATATTTCAAAAATATATATTGAGACGAATTTAACAAGGTCTCACAATACTATATTATTTCTTATCGTTAAATGAAAATTCATGATCAATTTTTGTAATATTTGACCAACAAAAGTCAAAATGTGACAATATTTTAAGGGACGGAGGGAGTATCATTTTGATACATTTATTTTAAACATTTTATGTTGTATACCATCTTAGCATTTTTTTTAAATTGTAAATAATTATATATATTGATTAATGAACATCAATGAACGGTATTAGCCCTTCCGAAGTTGAACCCTACTAAAAAGTTATTCCGCCCCTGAAATAAATAAAGTGTTTATACTATTGAGTTGAAGACGGATGTAATTCAGGTGAGACAGATCCCGTGATTTACCTCCTCCGTACATTCAAGCACATTGATCCATAAAGACAGTTAGTATAACGATTCGACACGTATTCGACTGATTTATGGGATTCAGTATTAGATTATATAGGATAAAAAAGGCACCAATGTATATTCCAGAATAACTACATTTCAGTGATACCTTCAGTTTCTCTCTTTCCCAACCCTTCAACTATATAGTATATACATTGATATATACTCCGCATAACTAAGTTTCCTACCGCAATTATTTGCGCCTGAACTTGTTCCCCATTCACAAGAGCTTCATCATGAAGCTAAACTGGACATCTGGAGCAGTCTTCGGTTGAGGCCAGTTCGCTCCCTCGGGTATTTTGATACACTTGAAGCCCTCTTGGGTGTACAACTTTGTTGCACCGGCATTGCTGTTGTCGCAGTGTAATGCAATGGCACGACATCCCCAGCTTCGGGCTTGAGATTCTGCTCTGGCTATGAGCTTCTTTGCCATTCCCTTCCGACGAAACCTTTCACGCACTGCAACATTTGATATGTATGCAATTCCAGTCCTATGAAATAAAGATAAAAGCATTTAGAAGAGCTATTGAATAATAAGAATCTGTTTCTTCATAACCATTCACCATCCTCTCTAAGTAACAACTAAACATCCTTACATCCTCAAAACAGATATCTTGCCTCATGAAATTTGTGTTCTACCAAAACTTCTATTTATCCACTTCACTCAAAACCGGAGTAAGATGTCTATTAACTAATTTATGCTTGTATGTCTCTCAATTAGAATTATTCATATTGATAAGTGGTAACTGGTAACATAAATAAATCTACAAGAGAACGAAAAATGCGAAGTAACCTTCTCTGCCGAAGAGGTCCTTTCCTGGGAAGAAAGTCGGCTACAGTGTCCAAGGTCAATATCCCAGCCACATATCCTTTATTCAGACTAAATCTACCATCAAGACGTCCAATTCTGAAGTCTTCACTCCCTAAGAGGAATTCTTCATCGGATCCTCCAATAACAGCAACCAGACAAGTCTTCTCACATCCCATAGGGACAGAAAATCCAAACAACATCCCAATCAGCCTATCAAATCTCAACACGAAGTCCAACGGGAAAGAGTATTCAGGGAAGAAGGAACTGCAGTGTGTTTCAGCCACCTCCCAAGAATCCTCCAATCTGGCTTCCCTGACAACAACCTCTGGTGAAGTTGCCGTGAATAATTCAGCTATTTGACTTGCCTTGCAATGAGCTACAGAAACTCAGAAGGATACAGTGTTCATTAGTTAGCAAGCCAGTCGATAAATTAATCAGTCACACTCTACGGGCTTACAAACAACATCTGAAAAACTGCGGCGACTTCCTTCATAAGATACCAAATCAGAGTCAAAGAACGTCCAACAACCTCATAGCTAAATGCCTACGAAAAAGTTTCGATCTTTATACTGGAAGAAGCTTATAATTCAATTCAAAGGTACTAAATCGTTCGTTTCCAGATTACGCAATATAATCATACAACTTCATTTGTGCATTTTCAAAATGTAATGGACCAAGACAAATTAGAGCATTGCTCAAATATCTCATCTGCACTTTCCATTACTAATTGCGATACTTATTCAAGAATACAATAGAATGATTTGTTACAAGAAGCCCAAATAAGAAAAGGTAAAGAATAAACAATTAGAAGCTCCAATAACTTCTGAATACAATAAATTAGAAATATAACAACAATTAAGCATTAAAATACATGAAATTTATTTAAAAGAACAACCCATAAAAGCCAAAATTAGTATACCTGATCTGGATGAAGGCGAAGAAGTGAACCCATAAGTGCAAAGATTGTTCAGCTTCTTGGAATTCAGAGAAAACCCAACGAGACAATTTATTGAAACAGTTGACATTAAGGTTGTTTGACTTGCTGTAGGAACCAACATCTTCCTCCTCTCTCAAGAAATTTCTATGTAGATAACAATAGGGAGGGAGACAAGCAAGAACCAAACCCTCTCCCTTTACCCCCTTTTTTGCTCCCTTGATATGAACAAGACTCAATTTATCACAAAAGGAAAAAGAACAGGAGAAAAGAAGATTCTTATTGAGGATTGCTTGTTAATGTAGGAAACAAGAAATATCATACATGTCTGTACTTGCTGTCTGGTTTCAAGAATTACATGTTGTCCTACTGTCCTTAATGAAAAGTTTATCTACTTGGGTGTTTGTTGGACTCTGCCCATCGAACCATATCCAGCGAAGAGTCGAAATGGACTGTGCAAATGAATCGAACCATATCAAGCCATATCGAGCAAAAAGTATTGACCGAGGGAGCTAGCTCGAAGATTTGTTTGTAAGCAAACAACATGAACCAAGGTGAGCCGAGCCTTTGGCTCAAGAAACATCGGAACCTAACAAAAATTTCTCCAGTTCTACCTCGACTAAACTCATGTACATCTCTACAATGAAAATTCGGGTAAGTATTAACCCGCACTGAGATCGTTCATAAGCTCATAGATGATCCCATATAGGAAACACCACTAGATTGATGCTTTTCTGTGGAACACAAGACAATAGGGGTGTAAGTGTTCCAGTTTGATCTGTGTTCAAAAGCTCTACGAGACGATTACTTAATACCTGAGTGTTTAGATCTACTTAATTACACTACACAACAAATGACCTCACTCCAACTAACATTGGTCTACATACCTTGCACTTACATCAGCCACCAAGTACAATTATTCAACAACTATTGCGCACTATTGCGCTTCATCTATTGTACATGTGTTGAATACATAGTACGGTACAAAACCGATATAATAACCCGACAAAGGGTTGTTTCGGGAGGAGGGGGAAAGGAACAAGCAAGAAGTTTAACTTTGCCTTTCTTAATCCAGCGCTGACTGATGATCGCACTATCACTTGCTAAGTGTTCAGCTAAGTAATAAGGACCAAATAGTTAACCCATTCAAAAGAGATCGGAGAATAAAACATGTAGTACAAAAATTCAACCACAAAGGTTTTGTAGTCCACCAGAAGGCTAAAGAACGCCTTCAAATCAAATTTCTACTTCTTTTACTCCTTTAGTCACAGAAGATTCTTGTAGCTTATCCTCACTTGCAATTGCGTCAACTTCCACATGAGCAGCAGCGCAAGATGAGGAGGCAACGGGAAAACTAGGACCAGAGTCTTCTTGAACATGAGGGTGCGAGTCTACAACGACTTGAGCTTCTTCTTTCGGCAGAACTGGGGGATGTTTAGTATCTGCTGGCTCCTCAGTTGGAACTGCAGAATCATAAAGCGTTGAGGCTTCATTTCTTTGATCAGCCTTGGAGGCTTGGGGCCCCTTTACTTGAACCTTAGAAAATTGTGTATCCATTCTAAAAGGAGCGTCTGATACAGCTTGCTCCTCTACACGAACAGGTGGAGCTGCATATACAGGTACGGCCTGCCTGATGCAGACTGGTGGTGCCATTCCTAATGATGGAGGCCTCATCATTAGTTGAGGCTGAGCAGGAGGATGAAGTGATGGAGCAGAGAAAACAGGAATTGCATTCCGTATTGTAACAGCGGGAGCAACTCTGTGATGGGGGCTGAAATGGCAAAGCGGTATGTACGGTGCCGCTCCAGCTGCAGGAAATTTTTGAGGTCGAACTCTTTGGTTCTCTGCTGACGAGGGACTGTCAGTTGTAGCTAGAGTGGTGTTCAAGAAAGTGAGTGCATCTTGAAGACTAGAGGCTGTGATTTCATTTCTAGAAGTCTTAGGGCCTCCCGAGCTGTTGTGTGCTGCATTGAATCTGTTGCGAGGAGCTGTTCTTGGGCATATAAATGGAAGGATTTTCGATGTTGCAGGTTGGGAGTGCTGTATACTAGGTGGTCGCAGACTTTGGGTAGGAAATTTAATTGGAAACTGTGCCCTTGCTAGCCTGGCCTTGATGATAAACTTCTTCAGTGCACGAGCTACTGTGACGTGCTCCTGCTCATCAATATTTGCTTTCTGTGACGAACTGCCAGATTCTTGTGCCACTAATGCAACAAACATATCAAACTTTGAATGGTACTTCCATAAAACAGCAACCACACATACAAATATGGAGTATATATTTACAATTGTGAAACCCCTTGTTTCTTGTGCGCATGTTGTAAAAAGACATTGAACTCGTCTAACGACAAATGAAAACTTAATTGACACCATTTTTCTTAATACATTATCCAAAACATTAATCAATTAGGGAAGCGTTAAACACTTGGACCTAGCAGACTTACTACGTTTTTTACAGAAACAGCTGACTTGTCATTTATATCACAATAATGCAGAAAAGGGGATCTTAATCACTCACACAATTTTAGTGATGACCATGCGGCCATGGCCGCATTTTTTTCTGCCTGCTTCTTATTCTTGGCTGGGTCCCCAGTGAATGCAACGGCTGCCAATTCCACAGTGCAAGTAAATACAGGAAGATGCCCCAGGCCTGTTCTAAAAGTTGTATATGTAGGCAATGATGCTCCTACTCGTTGGGAAACTTCTTGCAATAGATTTTTGTATACCCCTGTTTCATCCTGTACAATGCAATCATTACTTCGTCACCAAGATTCAAAAGTGAAATACAAAAGTCAAACAGAGTAAAACTATTCCGGGGTATAATGTAGTTAATCTATAATGCATAACCACTACTGTGAGCGAAGGAATTATATAAAAAACCAATCAAAGAAGCATAGGAATTTCTCGAAGACGGACTTTAGGAAACTTCAAAACATACCCGATGGACACCTAGTTAAGAGACAACTATGTTTTAAGAAAAAGACATTACTAATTTGATATCACTTCCACAATTTACACATCAAATAACTCCATGGAAACATGTCACAGCAAAAGAAAGAGGGCTCCTTTACAACTTATCCCCTACCAATTTTAGAAATCAAAGGAATGAAAAACAGAACCATAGTAAGTTCAATCTCTAATATCAGTTCAATCACAACTCAAAATCCATCTTCGATTTTGCCTCATTAAGAAACAGTACAAAGATATTTAAAGCTTTTGAATTTACACTAACCATGATAAATCACCAAATTCCACAGGTCACTCCAGATAACCACAAATGCAATTAAATAAAGCAACCCCATCTTGGAATTATTACTTAATTAAATTGATCATTTATTTTCCAACCTACTCCTGTAGCTCATCCCACATTCATTGATGAACTCTCACATGCAAATCACTATCACATCTCATAGTTCACAGTAACACTAACGGAGCATCACAGAACCTAACACAAACAGAATCATCACAACAAACCCCGCAAATTCAACAAAAACAACTTCAAAAATCCCCAATATCCAACGAAAACAACTACAGGAACCCAAATACAAAACCCAAAACAACCCCAAAATTCGACAAACAACAACTTCAAACCCACAAAATTCAGCAAAGCAATCACAAAATTTCACAAGATTTCTTATACTAGCAAATGAATTCAACAACTCACGGCTAGCACTAATAAAGCATAACATAAAACATAACACACACAAACAGAATCAACACACCAATACATCCAAAATTCAACGAAAACCAACTTCAAAACCCCAAATATAACTAAACCCAACCTGTAAACCCCCAAAATTCAATAAAACCTAACTACAAAACTACCTCAAAATGCCAAAATTCAACAAAAACCAACCCTACCACCCCCAATCTAACAAAAACAAACACCCAAAATCCAACAAAAGCCGACCACAAAACCCCCAAAACCAATTCAACAAAAACCAACTTCAAAACCCTAAAAAAATCAACAACAAAAACTTCAAAAATCTCACAAGAATTCTAGCAGCAAGCGAATTGGAGGGCCCACGATTAGCAAGAGCATGGAGCGCCACCTCAGCAGCCGAATGCTCCGCCTGACGAAGCGTAGAACAAAACGCCGGACACTCAAACGACTCGCCGTTAAAGTTAACGGTAGCTTTAAACCTGGGCGCGTGATCTGGACCTTCCCTTATGCACGAATACGAAGGCAAATTGAAGCAGCTCCTCTGAGCCAACTCCTGCAACTGATTCTTGTACATTTTTCTCAACAACCCAACAATACTATATTAACTTCCAATTTTCCAACTGTTTAGTGTATGGACACACTATATTACTCGAAATGACGAGGTCTCGAGATCTTACAATGACTTAATCTAGTGGGCACGCGTTACTACTCGAATTCGAATTTAGGAGGTCTCGAGTTTAACTACTTGCAACAATAAACACTGATAACTTGGAATTTAATGAAGATTTATTGAGATCATTTGATGGATTGTCCGAAGATCTGAGGGGTTTTGTAGAGATGAAAAAAGTAGAGAGATTTCATGTTTTTTTTTGTCTTGAGCTTTTATACGTAGAATACAAGAGTGAGAAATGTAAAGGAGGAGTCCAATTTTATTATTAAAAATAATAAAATAAATATGTATCAACTTTCATTTTATAAAACCGATCGTTGTTTCTCGTAATATTTAATTATTACTAACATTTATTCAATATTGTGTTAAAGTTAAAATGATTAATATTTCCACATACTAAAATTTGATTTTGATATATCAGGACGTCAATTTTAGATTGAGATATTAACGTTAATCAATGTTAATGTACCTCAAAATTTTGAGACTCTCAATGTAAGGATCTCGATAATTCCCCTGCCCTAGGATTAATGTCGGAGGTTAGCGCCGAATGTGCTTCAGTGGTCAGGGGTATCTTGGGTTCTTTGTAGACCACTTCAATTTGATAATCAATCTCAGAGGAAATCGAAATCACACCAAACGAATAGACAAGGAAGCCATCACAACACCAAAATTCTTTACCATTGAGCTATCCTCCCGAAACAATGTTAATGTACCTTAATTACATAAGGTGTGGCAACGGGAAAAGGGAGAGAAGACTGAAGAGTGTGAGGGGATAAGATAATTAAGGTGAGTTTGGTCTTGGAAGAAGAGTCAAAGGAGATGGTTGATCAAGAGGTTGGTTGGTGGATGTTCATTTTTGAGTTATGGTAGTGTAGGGGTAGTATAAATGCAATTATATTGGGGAATTCAATTTTTGAAATTCCAATCAACATACTGTGTCATATTTTGGAAATTTAACATATATGATAGGGTAAATGGCCGCTGACATCACTAACGTTTAGAAAAAATGCCAGTTAGATCACTCACGTTTCAGACCCATTAAATATGATCACTAAAGTTACAATAACCACTCGAGTTGGTCACTCTATTTATTTTTTCTCTCATAAACACCTCAATTTAATTCTTATTCACCCCTAAATTTGTCCAATTAATACATTGACCCACCTCAATTTAAATTTTATTTACCCTTGATAATAATAAAATCATAAATTAGCCCCTCCTTCTTCCTCACACCTCACCCACACCCCCACCCCCACCCCCACCCCCAACCCCACTTCACCCCACCCCACCCCCTCTTCACCCCAGCACTGTTTAAGCGGAAGAGATCGAAAACACATAACAGATAGCATGGGTCACTCCCGTGTAGAGAGCGTAGATATAAGCGGAAGATCTTGGAAAAAGCACTCATTCCTGGGTATGTAGAACTATCATTAGATTGAACATGAAGGCATTGTTCATTTTTGTTGGATGCATATACCATTTTCATACCTTCACCTCATATATCACATAATATAAAAGATAAACTTAATGCTCAACTTGAAATACTTGAAACATAATGCATCAAGAAATTGTCCATCAAACAGACTGAAGCCAATCTCGTCACCAGTCTCCTCTTTGTCTTCAACCTTCTCCTCTTCTTTGGCTTCGTCAATGGCCATCCATATTGGGTGTTTATAATTTTATTATTATTAAGGTGAAGGTACGAAAATGAGGTGAAGGTATGAAAATTACAGAGTGCTGGGGGTGGGGGTGGGGGTGGGGGTGAGGGTGAGAAAGAATGAGGGATTAATTTGTAAGTTTATTATTACTAAGGATAAATAAAATTTAAATTGAGGTGGGTCAATGTATTAATTAGACAAATTTAGGGGTGAATAAGAATTAAATTGGGGTGCTTATGAGAGAAAAAATAAATAGAGTGACCAACTCGAGTGGCTATTGTAACTTTAGTGATCATATTTAATGGATCTGAAACGTGAGTGATCTAACTGGCATTTTTTCTAAACCTTAGTGATGTCAGCAGCCATTTACCCTATATGATAATAACTTGATATTTAAGTACATTAGCTCTATTCACTATGATATATATTTGGAAAATATAAATGTTTATACGACACGATCTTTACTAATTAGGTATATTATATATTAATTAAAATTTATAATATGTTAACGATAAACTGATTCTTCTCTAATTCTAATCTCGAATATATAGTATCATATTTTATCTCACGTTATAAATATACAATTTATCAATAATAGTCGTTAGTGTTTATTTAAATAAAAATAATAAGAGAGTGACCACTACTCCCATCATTTTCACTAAAACATAAATGAGAAAAATATGTACTCTAAAAAACTCCTCATGGTGTACGATGATAAGATTAATTATTATGACTAATAAAGTAAATAAACAATTCACATATCACACTCGTGAGATGCTTTTTATCGACTCCTTAATATCAGTTGCATGGTTGTATTCACCACAACCTAACGCTTTGACCAACCCCCACAAACCCCCCTTGCTCTTTCTTCTATACTCATCTGCCCGTTGACCACCTTCAATTTGGCGGCGATGGTGGTGGCTCAACCTCTGTTTGACCTCCCTTAGTTGCATCCCACCACTTTGTTTCATCCTAGGAGCCACACCCAAGAACAACATGTACCATCTTGGCTTTCTTGATGATGATGCTAAAGATACCATTTTTCCATGGACCAATAAATCACTTTTATTATCCATTCTACAATATTCAACATTCTTGCTCAAACTTGAGTATTCACTCTTGGATTGAATGAGTTTACCACAAAATATGATATTTTGATGACCCTGATGCGGGAGGGCAGTGATTTTTGCACTCCATTCGTCACTAAAAAACTCGAAACAGTTATGTTCGAGGGATGATAAATTAGAGCGTGGCGACGACCTATCTATGGACGATAAATAGTCATCCCATGCAGCATCATCGTTTACAAGATTCCTCAAAGATAGTGTTTCTTCTACTTCATCTTTGAAATCGTAATCAACCATCATATATCTTTAATTTGCATCAATTATTGATTTTGAGTGAGAATTTTTGCATGCACCAAACTAAGAATATTCTTCAAGCAAGCATGCAAGAATGCAATCAAGACTTAGAGAGAAATACAATAATTTAGATATCTTTGGGTGAAATGATTCTTATTTTCTTTAACTATATATATATAATATGTTTGAAATAATAAATGTGAATGCATATTGTAGGAATGGGTTGAAGACAAATGTGAAGGACAAAAAGAGAAGGGTTAGATTCATTTTGGATAATCACTTTTCTAGAAGAGTTAGAGGAAAAGGTAATACAGCTTGCGTCGTGATTAAGATCTTCCCGCACTAAAAGAGTTAAGATTACATGTTTGACCAAAATTATTAAATTAGTGGAAAGAAAGATTATTTTACTTCTTACGACGTACGTATATGCTTTGATTTATTTCATAATGATGTAGATGTAGACGACGTTCTATATAGTTTAATGAAAGTATTTTTCGGATAGCTCAATTGATAAAGAGTGAATGATAAATACCTGTAGTCTCGCATCTTTACGCACCCAACGTGAGTTTGATTTCTTAAAGAGTGATCCTTATGTTAAAGTGATCAAAAAAATATCCTGCGTAAAATCTCTCGTATACTCTACTGTAGGAGTGTGTGAAAGCCGTTAGGATCAGAAGTTTATAAAAAAAATTTATCATTAGGCCAAAATTAAAGTGTCATTGGATTCGTCACCTTTGGATAAATTACTCTATCTTGAAATTGTTTTGGAAACTTTTCTCGAACATTAGAGGATGTTTATATATATATACTTCCTTTTTCCCATTCCTGTTTATTTTATCATCATGTGAAAACTTTTTTTTCGATCTTTTACTTGATCATCTACTTTTTCAATATAATTTTGTTTTACATTGAACTTAAAAAAAAATTTCACATCACTATTTTGTCTCATAATATTCTTAGTTCCGTAGGTTAAATAATTTTTCATTTGCACTTTATAGATTTATACAAGAAGACGACTCTTTTATGCTAATAAATTAATTATAGAGATTATCATGCATCTAATATAAAACTGAGCAAAAACGTCATTATTCATATAATCGACCAAAGTCCTAATTAACCAACTCGTTGATGAATTAGTACATGAAATAGCCGTGAATAGTGTGTTTAGGTATAAGAATGTTCGGAATGTAATCACATGTTTGTAAACTAAAAGTGGAGTGATTATTAGCATAACAAGCAGTTGTTTGCTTGCTTGAGTGGGACCTATTTTAATCTAGAAGAAACACCCGCCGCCTTTATTACTTTTAGTAGTAAAATTGCCTAAATTAAGCGCGTTTGACTCATTAATTTGTCACCACTCTGCTTACTTTATATTCTTTGGACCAACTCACTAAATATATTGAAATTGTTGTTATACTTAACATGAAACTAAATCAGTATACTAGCTATTATATTTTGGTTGTTTTGAATCTGAGTTTTTCGAGTCACATATCGAGCAAACTTATTCAGTATGTTACCGTGAAAATTGTTACAGTTCATTATTCTAAATTAATAATGTAGATAGTTGATTTCAATGTAAAAGTGATACATATCATAAAGATATATATCATTCTAAAATGATACTACCTCCGTCCCTAAATGATTGTCACATTTGACTTTTGGTGGTCAATAGAACACGATTTAAAATACAAATATCTCTTATTCTAAATGTAAAAAAATTATAATAAGTTGATATTTCAAAAATATATATTGAGACGAATCTAACGAGGTCCCACAAGACTATATTATTTCTTTTCGTTTAGTGAGAATTCGTGATCAAATTTTGTTGTAATTGACCACAAAAGTCAAAATGTGACAATCTTTTAGGGACGGAGGGAGTATAAATTAAGAAAACTCGAAAAAGTAATGTACCAAAATTAATTTATGCCGATTTCTTATGTGTACAAATAATGCTTGGTATTGTCATTAAAGCAATATTTCATCTATATTTTCATTAGTCCGGTTGCCGAAATTCGAAGGGAAAAAATTAGGTCATTTTTTTTGAACTTGTAATCACAAAGTTGAAGCTGCAATCCAACTTTACTTTCATAAGACCTGTAAAGATAAACCAAGCAAAAATCATATTTGTCTTAGAAATAAATTTCCTAACACTCCTAAAGACTCACCTTTTAACTCTAAGTACCCAAAGACGAAGAAGGTCGTAGTACTCGACCAAATAGACGAAGAAGGTCGTAGTAATCGACCAAATACTTCTTCCGTGCCTAAATGATTGGTATATTTTGACTTTTGTGGTCAAACTTTCAAAAATTTGATTAAGAAATCTCATTAAACTATAAGAAATTATATATTCATCATGTGGGACCGCTAGTTAGTGTCGTCTCAATATATATTTTTAAAATATCAATTTTTTTATAACCTTTTCGTATGTATAATAAAAAATATTTACGTTTTAAATTGTGTTTCGTTGATCATGAAAATCAACATGTATCAATCTAGGAATGGAGAAAGTATTTCGCAGAGTTGAAAATAATCATAGATCAGCAGATTTCCAATAGGCCATGTTGCAAGCGTATGTGTGTCTATTTTGTTAAAGAAAGGAAACAAAAGAGATACGAGTATAATTTAATAAAAATAATGCAATTTCGTAGCTTCTAATTATTATTCATGTATTCTCTCATCATACAACAGAGTGACAGACAACAAAAAATAAATAACTGAAAAATGAAAATGAAACCAACAACAATCACTGCAATTCCACTATTGCCTATGTTGATTCTACCGAGCCGCATTCGAATTGTCCGACGGCGATCGAGTTAACACACCACACGCCTCTGCCGCATAACCCACCGTCCTCCACCGCCGCCGAGGGTGTTCTAGTCAACCTTACTAACACAAAATCAACCTCGCATGTGTCTTTTATTTGAATATAAATAAATATAATTAAAACTTATAAAAAGTCTTGTGTATGTGATGTTTTTAGAGAGAGTAGATAGAGTACATGGAAGACGAGAGCCTCCTTTTTAGGGGTAAATTCAATTCAACTAAGTGAGCTTATAAATCACAATACCCGTTACATGTTTTTATATTACCATTCATATCATTAATAACTTTAATTTCCTTTAATAGACGTTTTTATTTTTTCGTTAATCATAAAATATTTTATTTATTATGATAATAAATACTTATTAATTTATAAAATGTAAAATATTACTCCGCTATAACTTTTATAGTATAATTACAAATTAATTAATGATAAACGTTTGACATAACAAAACGAATATGCCCATTAAAATATAAAATGTGTTATCTTTAAATAATTGAAATAATATTTGATAAACTAATGGTGGTGATCGAAAATGGAGTAGAGAGTAACCACGTCCACATGACCACATGACCTCTTCAAAAATGCAGCCCATTAGGTCTGCCAGCCCGCCCCCGATTATAGGTCTCACTATGTTAAGTGAACTTGGACTCATATGTCATATCCAATATTATGATTCAAATATAAGAGCTTAAATGTTTTTTTTTTTCTGTAAATTAGTGATGTGGTGAGTTTCGAACAGGACCTTCTGATCACTAGCAATAGCCTTTTCTCAACTAGACTATTCGATTAACTCATAAGAGCTTAGATGTTGAATTAGTAAATAATCATCTTACCTCATTTTCACCAAATTATTCAGTATCCATTAAACTTTTATACCATATAATGATTTTGTTTAATAATTCCAATTCATCACTAAATACCCACCACTTTTATATTATTTAATTTTTTTTAATCACATTCTACAGTTTTCTTATTACATAATAATTTATAATTGAATAAAATGGTTAATTACACAACAGTAAGTTGATAAAAAGTTGGCAATTCATTATGAACTCAAAACAGAGTTTTCGTCTGTCATCATTCTCTAATTTCATTAAATTAGTCAAAGAGCTAAAAGATCTATGACTTTTTCACTTGATATTTCACAGTATTTTGACATTTTCAACTCTAGCAAAATCCAAAAAGATATGTGAAAATTCATCTGCATTTGATTCATATTATCCTCCCAATCACTGTCAATATGAAGCAACAAACAAAGGCCCATGTGCAATCAATTGCCAACTTGCTCAAATTTCAAACAAAAACAACCCATAAATCATACTACTATGTTGGGACTAACAATCACCTAAAATGACATGGCACGCCTGCCAGGGTGACAACTTAATGAATTAGGTGAGTTTGTGATGACAAGATCATGAGTTTGATTTTCCTACCAATACTTTATTGGTCGAGCTCGTCAGACGAAAGCTTGACTAATGCGGGTTGCTTGCAAGCTATTACGGCGAAGTCTACCAATGGGCACTTGAATAGTGTCTAGTGTGGTTTTTAATGGAGACTGTCACACGGTATTAGGTCGAGCTCCACCAATACTCATTTGAATTTTGATTAGTCGCGATTGCGAGTCTATGTTACAAATGTTAATTTACAAGGTAACACGACAATCATCTTTCTGTTTCCATTATGATTTATGGGTACAATCAAACTTAATGAAAAAATAGTATAAGAGCATTTCGAGAGTGTATAAAGACGATAATTTTGCTCCATACCTAAGTTTTTGTTCATTAAAGCGGCATGACCCATGTATTTTGTTGGATTATAACTGATCTTAGTCATTTATAAAGGATATTATCAAGCTAACGTGGTGTTTTTGTTGGAAAACTGAATAAACCACTTAGCAAAAAACAAAAAGTTAAGCACATGTCACTATTGTGGATGTAAAGTTATTACACCAGTTGACCAATAATTAGTTCACCTCAATTTTTGTCTTGTCATGAGTGGAATCTTTACAAAAAAAATTATTTTTACACCATGAAATTTCAGTAGAATTCTTGAATCTAGAAGCTTGCTGTAACCAATTGACTCATTAACTAGTGGATCATTTTTACTGAACTTTCTGTATTTATAGATTCTAAATTTAGTCTACTGTCATATTTAATAGAAAATGGACAACATTACCTCAATCACATTATTTATGGCTTTATAGTTTTACCGTTCTTGAAATCCCAGAAATATTTTGGGATCAGTGTTTCTGGATAGTGTTGAATTTTCTTGTTCTACTTACAGATTTCGACGTTGTATTCATATAATCGATCCTACTATAACATTTGATTTGGTTTGACGAGTTAGTATGGGTACTAATGTCTCATTGGTATCACTAGTTTGCATTTTGGTATTGAATCTAGTGGGGAATTGTTTTTCCTTGCATAATGAGGATCAAGAAAAAGATAAGATCATGTACTTGCCTGGGCAGCCTTCAAATGTTGATTTCAGTATGTATTCAGGTTATGTAACTGTGAATGAGAAAGCCGGGAGGGCTTTGTTTTATTGGTTGATTGAGTCACCAGCTAGTCGAAATCCTGAGTCCAGGCCACTAGTGTTGTGGCTTAATGGAGGACCTGGTTGTTCTTCTATAGCTTATGGAGCTGCTGAAGAAATTGGACCTTTTAGGATTAACTCTGACGGAAAGACTCTTTTCGATAATCCATACTCTTGGAACAAATGTAAGCATTCTTCTGTCACATCCGACCCCCCCCCCCCTCCTACTTATTCGGGAGCCTCTTGAGAGGCATCGAAGCATGTTGTTGTTATAATAGATCTGTATAATTAGTGTGGTATTTTCTTATGAGCTGTGATAATGTACTATGATAGCCTTCTAGATATTAGTTTGGAATAGGAACTCTGTCCTGCAATACATCTATTAACCATTAGGCCAAGTTCAATTCTCATATTTGATATCTTTTGCATCCTGTTTTGAGCAGTGGCCAACTTACTTTTCCTTGAATCACCTGCTGGTGTTGGTTTCTCGTATACAAACAAAACATCTGATTTATATGATGCCGGTGACCAGAGAACAGGTATCATAATAAATTGAAGTCTCAATTAACTTACTGTATATATTTAGCTTAAAGAACTAGCTTTTGACCATTTGTTTGTTCTGGGTGCATGGATTTGTAGCTGAAGATTCCTATGAATTCCTTGTCAAGTGGTTTGAGAGGTTTCCTCAATACAAGTATAGAGATTTTTACATTGCTGGTGAAAGTTATGCAGGTTTACAAATACATGTTCTCTCAGCTAGTGCAATATAAGTTTGTTAATCTGATTTTAACATAATTTTGAAGAGTTCATTCATCTTTCTAGGACATTATGTGCCGCAGCTTTCTCAACTCGTTTATGAGAGGAATAAAGGAAACGAAAAACCTATAATCAATTTCAAAGGTTTCTTGGTAATACTTCCAAGATTCTGGTTGACTTCATAATTTTATTTTCAAGTTTTACAAAGATTACCTAATAATTTATTCTGAATGCTGGTTTAGGTCGGCAATGCTGTCACAGATGATTACCATGATTATGTCGGTACTTTTGAGTACTGGTGGACACACGGTTTGATTTCAGATACAACTTACAAGCGACTCCAAGTTGCCTGTGAAGTAGGATCTGCTACGCATCCACCAGCCGCCTGTATAAGGGCTTTTAGTCTTGCAGAAATTGAGCAAGGGAATATTGATCCTTATAGCATATATACTCTACCATGTGCTGAATCCTCATCACTGAAGCGTAGATTTAGGGGTCATTTTGTGAGTATTTTCTATCTTTAACAGCGTTCTTCTAGTACATATAATTGCATGTCATCCTTGCTCTTATATGTAGTAATGGAATGCGTTGCTGCTAATTCTAAAAGGTAGAGTATTCTGTTATTTGGCTTTTGCACTCTTCACTAGTTAAATCTCTTGGTTATTTGTTTCCTTAAGTTTAGACATTAGACATTTGCTTCTGGTGTAAAACGTGTACATGCTGATTTAACTTGTTTCCTCTCCCACATTCTAGTTGTTGTAGTTCCTCGACTTGGAATAACTTCATGGCGCTTTACTGAAAACTGATTATTTATATCCAAACCTTGTTAGCACTTCATATTTACATATATATGGATCTAAACTCCAGGCAGTGTGCTACGCTGATCAAATGCTAATGGCGTAAAATTGATCTTCCGTTTTCTGATGTAGCCTTGGATGCCTAAAGCATATGATCCATGCACAGAAAGGTATTCTCAAGTGTACTTCAATCTACCAGAGGTTCAAAGTGCATTCCACGCCAATACAACTGCTTTACCTTACGAATGGAAAACGTGCAGGTGCTTGCCCATGCATGGCATTCTCAACATCATTTTACAATTCAGTCTGCAAACTAAAACTGTTTTTTTGATGTGCAGTGACATTGTAGGCAATTACTGGGCAGATTCTCCCGTGTCTATGCTTCCTATATATAAAGAACTCATAGGTGCTGGTCTCAGGATATGGGTATTCAGGTAACCTCCATGTCAATTCTGTATATCAGCTTGGTTCCGCTTAACTCTGGATCTCATCGCCTTCTATATTTCCTAGTGGGGATACTGATTCTGTGGTTCCTGTTACTGCAACTCGTTACTCAATCGATGCCTTAAAGCTTCCAACTATTACCAACTGGTATCCTTGGTACGATAATGGAAAGGTCAGTAACTACAAGTCTATAAGAATAAATCTTGTCCCCCAAGTGTCGAATGGAATAAATATTTCTGGATCTCCAAATTTCATTTTACAGAAATGGATATTATCGCCTTTTCATACCGCGTCTCAGGAATCAAATTCTTTTCATACTCGTTATTTTCTTCATTTCTTTCTTCCTAATCATAGGTTGGAGGATGGAGCCAAATTTACAAAGGGTTGACTCTAGTAACTGTTACTGGAGCCGGGCATGAGGTGCCTCTTCATCGCCCTCGACAAGCTTTCATTCTTTTCAGATCATTTTTAGAGAACAAGCAAATGCCAAGCTAAAGACCGCACTGCACAGCGAGCAATTGTAGAGATAAAGATTCGTCGAGTGTTGAAACATAGACGAAATAACAATAAAGTATTCATCTGAAATGCTGCCTCAGTTTCTCACCCTTCAAATTCTAGGTGTTATTGTTTACATGAACAAGACTGTTTTAGATTTATCCCTACAATAAATTTTTCTACTATTTGTTTGTCTCCATCATATCTCATGGAATTGTATATATGAAGGGTTCCTATATATCATGTTCAAATGTATGTTGGAAAATTTTATTGTTGGCAAAAAGTGAACAATATAAGTAGACGTAAATATAATAGTTGACGCGAGAGCCTGACCCCTATATTGGTTGACGCGAAGATAATAGTTGTGTTGATCCATTAGCAAATGAGAGCGCCCGAGCTCCATTTTGGTGACGTGAAGAGAATAGTGGTGTTGATTAATGCAAAAGAGAGCGTCAAAAGTGCTTTCGGTCTATTTCCCATGTCTCTTCCACCTCAAGGTCCAACTCCAATGGTGTAAGGGATCCTTGCCGAGTTACTTTATTCGACAAGTTTTAGTTCATTAGTCATTTGCATATAGAATTGAATCAACGATGTGATATTATGTTCTATGAAAGGAGGCCAAGATGGGATGGGGTGTATAGTCTGGTATCACACTCGTTTATGATGTGATGAATGCATCTTTCTAGATGAATGCATGATGTACCATATGAAATTGACCATGAAACGTTTATAACAAGAAGTTTTTATGATGATC